>SJYE01007417.1:147938-304817 GCA_006408755.1 Eudorcas thomsonii | reverse complement strand
ACTGCCCTGCAATGCATCGACTGTCACGCCAAGGCTCGAAGCCTGACACACTGGAATGTGTGACAGCCCTGGGTAGGACCTCGAGGTCAAGTCACAGATCCCTGTGTCCACTCGACGGGGAGCCTTACACTGCTGCTGCAGCTGCGGTGGCAAGCGGCAGTGCACAACCCCAGGGGAGACTAGGCCTGACTCCCCTGTGGGGGCTCTATGGACACCCCAAGATTTATGTCAGCATGAGCGACGAAAGCTCAGGTACTGGCTTCAGCACCAGATGAGGACTGAGGACCCGGCAATGACTGGAGAGAAATCCCCAAAAGTGCATGGCAACTGGCATGGAGACTGGCCTCTCCTGAGGCCCCAGGAGTGAGTCCCTGGTGTCCCCTTCCTAACGTGTTAGGACCCCACCACCACTTGAGAAAACCAAATGATTCTCCCTGCAAGTGGGTTGAGGACCTTGTCCACAGCGGTGTCTCAGGGGAAATCAACCCTTCCCTCTTGGTCCTCAAAAGGGTCGATTACCTTCTTGCTGTCACCCACGAAGTTCCCTTCCCCACTTGTCCCCAGTCGACTGGAACACCAAGGGTTCCGCCAAGCATGAAATGGAACCCTATTTTTCCCTGCTGAACTCCAAATGAGTTTTCCTTTCCTGCTGTGTCGGGAAAGGGTTCCCAGTGCTCCCCTCACAACCCAACAAGAGACACTGGCACCAGGACAGACGGGAGGAGCATCAGTGTCTTGCCAACATTCCCCAAGACCCCCAAATACCTCGTTCACTCCAGATGATCCTGACTGCCCTGCAATGCATAGACTGTCACGCCGAGGCTCGAAGCCTGACACACTGGCACGTGTGACAGCCCTAAGTAGTACATCGAGGTCAAGTCACAGATCCCCGTGTCCACTCGACGGGGGCCTTACACTGCTGCTGCAGCTGCGGAGGCAAGGGGCAGTGCACGTCTCCAGGCGAGACGAGGCCTGATTCCCCTGTGGGGGCTCCATGGGCACCCTAAGATTTATGTCAGCATGAGCGACGAAAGCTCAGGTACTGGTTTCAGCACCAGATGAGGACAGAGGATCCTGCAATTACTGGGGAGAAGTACCCAAAGGTGCATGGCAATTGGCACGGAGACTGGCCTCTCCTGAGGCCACAGGGGCTGGTCCATGTGATCCCCGTCGTAACTCGAGAGACCCCACCACAACTCGAAAAAAACCATGAGCTTCTCCCTCGCAAGTGTGGTGAGGCCCTTATCTGCTGTAGCATCTCAGGGGAAATCACCCCTTCCCTCTTGGACCTCGAAGGGCTCCTTCACCCCCTGGCTGTGACACAAGGAGTTCCCCGCCCCTACCCTCTCAACGTGAGACGAACCCAAAGGGACTCGCTGCGACTCAAGAGGAGCCCCGTTTGCCCCTACTAAGTTCCAGATGATGGGCCCTATTCCTGATCCAGAGGGAAAGGTTTCCTCGGGCTTGCCTCACATCCCAAGAGGTGGCGTTCGAACCATGAATGTTGGGAGGAGCATCAGGTTTTGGGCCACCATTCCCCAAGACCACCAAATGCCTTGTCCACTGTAGATGAACCTGACTGCCCTGCACTGCCTTGACTGTCACGCTGAGGTTCAACGCCTGATACACTGGCACGTGTGACAGCACATTGGACCTCGAGGGCAAGCCACAGATCCTTGTGTTCACTCGACATGGAGCCTGACACTGCTGCTACAGCCGGTCAGGCAAGTAGCCATGGACGTGTCCAGCCGAGACAAGGCCTGACTCCTCTGTGGGGGCCTCAGGGGTACCCCAAGACCTAGGACAGGACGGTCGAGCAAAGCTGAGGCTCAGGCCTCAGCACAACTCGAAGACTGAGACTCTGAGACGAATGGGGAGGAATCCCCAGAGGCGCCTGGCAACGGGCAGGGAGACTGGCCTCTCCTGAGGCGACATGGGCGAGTACCTGGTGTCGTAACTAGAGAGGACCCCGCGACAACTTGAGAAAAACCAAAAGATTCTCCCCTGCAAGAGGGGTAAGGACATTGTCTGCAGTACCGTCTCAGGGGAAATCATCCCTTCTCTCTTGGATTTCAAAAGGGTCGATCACCTTCTTGCTATGACCCAAGAAGTTCCCTTCCCCACCCGTCCCCACTCGAGAGGAACACCGAGGGTCCCGCCAAGAATGAAATGGAGCCCTGTTTTCCCCTGCTGAGCTCTAGATGAGGTTTCCTTTCCTGCTCTGTTGGGAAAGGGTTCCCAGCGCTGCCCTCACATCCCAAAAGGAGACACTGGCACCAGCACAGTCGGGAGGAGCATCAGGGGTCTTGCAACCATTCCCCAAGACCCCCAAATACTTCGTTTAATCCAGGTGATGCTGACTGCCCTGCACTTTGTCGACTGTCACGCCGAGCCTTGAAGCCTGACAGATGGGCACGTGTGACAGCCCTGGGTAGTACCTTGATGTCAAGTCACAGATCCCTGTGTCCACTAGACGGGGAGCCTTACACAGCTGTTGCAGCTGCGGAGGCAAGCGGCAGTGCATGACTCCAGGGGAGACAAGGCCTGACTACTGTGTGGGGCCTCCATGGGAACCCCAGGATTTATGTCACGATGAGCGAGGAAAGCTCAGGTACTGGTTTCAGTATCAGATGACCACTGCACAGTATCAGATGACCCGGCGATGTCTGGGGAGAAATTCCCAAAGGTGCATGGCAACTGGCATGGAGACTGGCCTCTCCTGACGCCACAGGGATGGGTCCATGGGCTCCCCATCGTAACTTGAGAAACCCTGCCGCAACTCGAGAGAAACCAGAAGATTCTCCCTTGCAAGCGATGAGAGGCGCTTATCCCTTGCAGCGTCTCGATGAAATCACCCCTTCCCTCTTAGACCTCAAATGGCTCCTTCACCCACTTGCTGTGACACAAGGAGTTCCCGGCCACAACCGTCGCACAGAAGAGGAACCCCAAGAAAGCCGCCGCGATTCAACAGGAGCCCAGTTTGCCCCTGCTAAGCTTCAGATGATGGTCCCTTTTTCTTCTCCTTAGGGAAAGGTTTTCTGCGGCTTCCCTCACATCCAAAGAGGAGGTCCTCACACCAGGAAAGTCGGGTGGAGCATCAGGGGTTGGGTCACCATTTCCCAAGACCGCCAAACGCCTTGTCCACTACAGATGAACCTGACTGCCCTGTACTTCCTTGCCTGTAACCCCGAGGCTCAACGCCCGACCCAATGGCATCTGTGAAAGCCTGAGTAGGACCTCGAGGGCAAGCCACAGATCCCTGTGTCCGCTCGACATGGAGCCTGCCACTGCTCCTGCAGCTGGTCAGGAAAGTAGCCATGCAGGTGTCCAGGCGAGACGAGGACTGTCTCCTCTGAGGGGGCCTCAGGGATACCCCAAGACCTAGGTCAGGATGGTCGAGGAAAGCTCAGGCACTGGCCTCAGCAAAAGTTGCAAACAGGGCACCCTGAGACCATTGGGGAGGAATTCCCAGAGGCGACTGGCAACTGGCACGGAGACTGTCCTCTCCTGAGGCCACAGGCGTGCGCCCATAGGCTCTCTGTCGTAACTCGAGAAACCCCTCCACAACTCGAGAAACACCAGAAGCTTCTCCCTTGCAAGCGGGATGAGGGCCTTATCCGATGTGGCATGTGGCATCTCGTGGGAAATCACCCCTTCCCTCTTGGACTTCAAAGTGAAGTTCACCCCCTTGCTATGACCCAACAAGTTCCCCAACCCATGCGTCTCAACTCGAGAGGAAAGCCAAGGGACCCGGTGCGACTCAAGAGGAGCCCAGTTTGCCCCTGCTAAGCTCCAGATGATGGTTCCTTTTCCCGCTCCTTAGAAAACGTTATCTGGGACTTCCCTCGCATCCCAAGAGGAGGTGCTCGCAGCAGGAAAATCGGGAGGCACATCAGGGGTTGGGCCACCATTCCCCAAGACGCCCAAATACCTTGTACACTGCAGATGAATCTGACTGCCCTGCACTGCCTTGACTGTCATCCCAAGGCTCGAAGCCTGACACACTGGCACATGTGACAGCCCTGGGTATTACCTCGAAGGTAAGCCACAGATCACTGTGTCTGCTCACCAGGGAGCCTGACCCTACTACTCCAGCTTGTCAGGCAAATAGCCGTGCACGTGTCCAGGCGAGACGAGACCTGTCTCCTCTGTGGGGGCCTCAGGGGTACCCCAGGACCTAGGTAAGGACGATCGAGGAAAGCTCAGGATCCGGCCTCAGCACAAGTCGAGGACTGAGCACTGAGACGATTAGGGAAGAATCCCCAGAGGCGCCTGGCAAGAGCTACGGAAACTTTCCAATACTGCGGGCAAAGGGTGGAGTCCCTGAGTTCCCCGTTGTAACTCGAGAGGACCCCGCCACAACTTGAGGAAAACCAAAAGATTCTCCTCTGCATGCGGGGTGAGAACCTTGTCTGCTGTGGTGTCTCGGGGGAAAGCACCTCTTCTCTCTTGGACCTAAAAAGTGTCGTTCACCTTCTTGCTGTAACCCAAGAAGTTTCCCGTGCCTCCCGTCCCCACTCGAGGAGAACACCGAGGGTCCCGCCATGAATGAAAAGGAGCCCCGATATCCCTGCTGAGCTCCAGATGAGGGTCCCTTTCCTGCTCTGTCGAGAAAGGGTTCCCAGCGCTCCCCTCACATCCCAACAGGAGACACTTGAACCAGGACTGTCGGGAGGAGCATCAGGTGTCTTGCCACCATTCCCCAAGACACCCAAATATCTCGTTCACTCCAGATGAACCTGACTGCCCTGCACTCCGTCGACTGTCACCCTGAGGCTCGAAGCCTGACACACTTGCACGTGTGACAACCCTGGGTAGTACCTCGAGGCCAAGTCACAGATCCCTGTTTCCACTCGACGGGGAGCCTTACACTGCTGCTGCATCTGTGGAGGCAAGTGGCAGTGCACGTCTCCAGGCGAGACAAGGCCTGATTCCCCTGTGGGGGCTCCATGGGAACCGCAAGATTTATGTCAGCATGGACGAGGAAACTCAGGTTCCATATCAGCACCAGACGAGGACGGAGAACCCGGCGAAGACTGGGGAGGAATCCCCAAAGGCGCATGAAATCTGGCACGGAGACTGGCCTTTCCTGATGCTACAGGTGCGGCTCCATAGGCTCCCCATCGTAACTGGAGAAACCACACTGCAACTCCAGAGAAACCAGAAGCTTCTCCCTTGCAAGCGGGGTGAGGCCCTTATCCGCTGAGGCATCTCGGGGGAAATCACCCCTTCCCTCTTGGACCTCGAAGTGCTCTGTCACCCCCTTGCTATGACACAAGAAGTTGCCTGCCCTACCCGTCTAAACTCGAGAGGAACCCCAATCGACCTGCTGCTAATCAAGAGGAGCCTCATTTGCACCTACTAAGCTCCAGTTGATGGTTCCATTTCTTGCTTCTTAGGGAAAGGTTCCCTGGTTCTTCCCCTGCATCCCAAAGGAGGTGCTCACACCAGGAAAGTCGGGAGGAAGATCAGGGTTTGGGCCACCATTCCCCAAGAACCCCAAATGCCTTGTCCACTGCAGATGAACCTGACTGCCCTGCACTTCCTTGACTGTCACCCCAAGGCTCGATGCCCGACACACTGGCACATAAAACGGCCCATGCTAGGACTTCAAGGGAAAGCCACAGATCCCTGTGTCCGCTCGATATAGAGCCTGACACTGCTGCCGCAACTGGTCAGGCAAGTAGCCGTGCATTTGTCCAGGCGAGATGAGGCCTGTCTCCTCTGTGGGGACCTCAGAGGTACCCCAAGACCTAGGTCAATATGGTCAGGAAAGCTCAGACTCCCGCCTCTTCACAAGTCAAGGACTGAGCACCCTGCGACTAATGGGGAGGAATCCCCAGAGGCACCTGTCTACTGGCACGGAGACTGGCCTCTCCTGAGGCCACAGGGGAGAGTCCCTGGGGTCCCCGTCATGACACGAGAAACCCCGCAGCAACTCGATAAAAACCAAGAGATTCTCCCCTGCAAGAGGGTTGAGGACCTTGTCCACTGTGGCGACACAGGGGAAATCACCCCTTCTCTCATGGACCTCAAATGGTTCATTCACATTCTTGCTGTGACCCATGAAGTTCCCCACCCTACCCGTCCCCAATTGAGAGGAACACCGAGGGTCCGGCCAAGAATGAAAAGGAGTCCCGTTAACCACTGCTGAGCTACAGATGAGGGTCCCTTTCCTGCTCTGTCGGGAAAGGCTTCCCAGCGCTCCCCTCACTTCCCAACAGGAGACACTCGCACCAGGACAGTCGGGAGGAGCATCAGGTGTCTTAGCACAATTCCAAAGACCCCCAAATACCACGTTCACTCAAGATGAACGTGACTGTCCCACACTGCGTCGACAGCCACCCCGAGGCTCAAAGTCTGACACACTGGCACGTGTTACAGCCCTGGGTAGAAACTCGAGGTCAAGTCACAGATCCCTGTGACCACTCGACAGGGAGCATTACACTGCTGCTGTAGCAGCGGAGGCAAGCGGTAGTGCACATTTCCAGGTGAGACGAGGCCTGGCTCCCCTGTTGTGGCTCCATGGGAACAGAAAACCTAGGTCGGGATGGGCGAGGAAAGCTCAGGCTCCAGCCTCAGCACAATTAGAGGACTGAGCACTCTGAGACGATTAGGGAGGAGTCCCCAGAGGCGCCTGGCAACTGGCACGGAGACTGGCCTCTCCTGAGGCCACAGGGATGAGTCCCTGGTGTCCCCTTCGTAACGCGTTAGGACCCCACCACCACTTGAGAAAACCAAATGATTCTCCCTGCAAGTGGGTTGAAGACCTTGTCCGCAGCGGTGTCTTGGGGGAAATCACCCCTTCCCTCTTGGACCTCAAAAGGATCGATCACCTTCTTGCTGTGACCCACGGAGTTCCCTTGCTGACTCGTCCCCACTCGACAGGAACGGCTAGGGTCCCGCCAAGAATGAAATGGAACCCTATTTTCCCCTGCTGAACTCCAGATGAGTTTTCCTTTGCTGCTGTGTCGGGAAAGCATTCCCAGCGCTCCCCTCACAACCCAACAGGAGACACTGGCACCAGGACAGTCGGGAAGAGCATCAGGGTCTTGCCACCATTCTCCAAGACCCCCTAATACCTCGTTCACTCCAGATGATCCTGACTGCCCTGCAATGCATCGACTGTCACGCCAAGGCTCGAAGCCTGACACACTGGCATGTGTGACAGCCCTGAGTAGTACCTGGAGGTCAAGTCACAGATCCCCGTGTCCACTCGACGGGGGCCCTACACTGCTGCTGCAGCTGCGGAGGCAAGCGGCAGTGCTCTACTCCAGGGGAGACGAGGCCTGACTCCCCTGTGGGGGCTCCATGGGAACCCCAAGATTTATGGCAGCATGAGCGAGGAAATCTCAGGTACCGGCTTCAGCACCAGATGAGGACTGAGGACCCTGCAATGACTGGGGAGAAATCCCCAAAGGTGAATGGCAACTGGCATGGAGACTGGCCTCTGCTGAGGACACAGGGGCTGGTCCATGTGATCCACATCGTAACTCAAGAGACCCCACCACAACTCGAGAAAAACCATAAGCTTCTCCCTTGCAAGCAAGGTGAGGCCCTTATCCACTCTAGCGTCTCAGGGGAAATCACCCATTAACTCTTGGACCTCAAAGGGCTCCTTCACCCCCTTGCTGTGACCCAAGAAGTTCCCAACCCCACCCGTCTCAACTCGAGAGGACCCCAAGGGACCAGATCTGACTCAAGAGGAGCCCCGTTTGACCCTCCTAAGCTCCATATTACGGTCCCTTTTTCTGCTCCATAGGGAAAGGTTTCCTGGGGCTTCCCTCTCATCCAAATAGGAGGTGCTCGCACCATTAAAGTCAGGAAGAGCATCAGGGGTGGGACACAATTCCCCAATAGCAACAATTGCTGAATCCACTTCAGATGGACATGACTGCCCTGCACTGCCTTGACTGTCACACCGAGGCTCGATACCCGACCCACTGGCTCGTGTGACAGCACTGGGTACTACCTTGAAGGCAAGCCACAGATCTCTGTGTCCTCTCGTCATGGAGCCTGTCACTGCTGCTGCAGCTGGTCAGGCAAGTAGCCGTGTAAGTGTCCAGGCGAGACGAGGCTTCTCTCCTCTGTGAGGCCCTCAGGGGTACCACAAGACCTAGGTCAGGGCGGTCGAGGAAAGCTCAGGCACCGGCCTCAGAACAAGTTGAGCAGAGAGCACCCTGAGATGATGGGGGAGGAAACCCCAGAGGTGCCTGTCAAATGGAACAGAGACTGGCCACTCCTGAGGCCGCAGAGGAGCGTACATGGGCTCCCCGTCGTAACTCGAGAAACCCCACCGCAACTCGAGAAACACCAGAAGCTTCTCCCTTGCAAGTGGGGTGAGGCCCTTATACACTGAGGCGTCGCGTGGGAAATAACCCCTTCCCTCTTGGACCTCAGAGGGCACCTTCACCCCCTTGCTATGACCCAAGAAGTTCCCCAACCCACCCTTCTCAACTCGAGAGGAACCCCTAGGGACCCGCTGCAACTCAAGAGGAGCCCAGTTTGATTCTTCTAAGCTCCAGATGGTGGTCTCTTTTCCTGCTCCTTAGGGAAATGTCATCTGGGGCTTCTCTCGCATCCCAAGAGTAGGTGCTCATACCAGGAAAGTCGGGAGGAGCGTCAGGTGATTTGATTCCATTCCCAGAAACCCCCAAATGCCTTGTCCACTGCAGAAGAACTTGACTGCCCTGCACTGCCTTGATGTCACCCCGAGGCATGAAACATGACACACTGGCACATGTGACAGCCCTGGGTATTACCTCGAGGGCAAGCCACAGATCACTGTGTCCGCTCGACATGGAGCCTGACACTAATGCTGCAGCTGGTTAGGCAACTAGCCGTGCATGTGTCAAGGTGAGACGAGGCCTGTCTCCTCTGTGGGGGCCTCAGGGGTACCCCAAGACCTAGGTCAGGACGGTCGAGGAAAACTCAAGCACCGGCCTCAGCACAAGTCGAGGTCTGAACACCCTGATACGATTGGAGAGAAATCACCAGAGGTGCCGGGCAACTGGCACGGAGACTGGCAACTCCTGAGGCCACATAGGCGGCTCCATGTGCTCCCGGACATAACTCGAGAAACCCCATTGCAACTCGAGTAAAACCACAAGCTTCTCCGTTGTAAAGCCGGGTGAGGCCCTTATGTGCTGTGGCATCTTGGGGCAAATCACCCCTTTCTTCTTGGACCTCGAAGGGCTCCTTCACCTCCTGGCTGTGACACAAGGAGTTCCCCCCCGCTACCCTCTCAATGTGAGACGAACCCAAAGGGACTCGCTGCGACTCAAGAGGAGCCCCGTTTGCCCCTACTAAGTTCCAGATGATGGTTCCTATTCCTGCTCCATAGGGAAAGGTTTCCTCGGGCTTGCCTCACATCCCAAGAGGTGGCGCTCGAACCAGGAATGTCGGAGGAGCATCAGGTTTTGGGCCACCATTCCCCAAGACCACCAAATGCCTTGTCCACTGTAGATGAACCTGACTGCCCTGCACTGCCTTGACAGTCACGCCGAGGTTCGAAGCCCGATACACTGGCACATGTGACAGCACATTGGACCTCGATAGCAAGCCACAGATCCTTGTGTTCACTCGACATGGAGCCTGACACTGCTGCTACAGCTGGTCAGGCAAGTAGCCATGGACGTGTCCAGGCGAGATGAGACCTGACTCCTCTGTGGGGGCCTCAGGGGTACCCCAAAACCTAGGTCAGGACGGTCGAGCAAAGCTGAGGCTCAGGCCTCAGCACAACTCGAAGACTGAGACTCTGAGACGAATGGGGAGGAATCCCCAGAGGCGCCTGTCAACTGGCAGGGAGAATGGCCTCTCCTGAGGCCACAGGGTCGAGTCCCTGGTGTCCCCGTTGTAACTCTATAGTACTCCACCACAACTTGTGAGAAACCAAAATATTCTCCCCTGCAAGCGGGGTAAGGACCTTGTCTGCAGTGGCGTCTCAGGGGAAATCACCCCTTCTCACTTGGACTTAAAAAGGGTTGATCATCTTCTTGCTATGACCCAAGAAGTTCCCTTCCCCACCTGTCCCCACTCGAGAGGAATACCGAGGGTCCTGCCAAGGATGGAATGGAGCCCTGTTTTCCCCTGCTGAGCTCCAGATGAGGTTTCCTTTCCTGCTCTGTTGGGAAAGGGTTCCCAGCGCTCCCCTCACATCCCACCAGGAGACATTGGCACCAGGACAGTCGGGAGGATATCAGGGGCCTTGCCACCATTCCTCAAGATCCCCAAATACTTCGTTCACTCGAGGTATCCTGACTGCCCTGCCCTGCGTCAACTGTCATGCTGAGGCTCGAAGCCTGACATACGGGCAGGAGTGACAGCCCTGGGTAGCACCTCGATGTCAAGTCACAGATCCCTGTGTCCACTCGATGGGGAGCCTTACACTGCTGCTGCAGCTGCAGAGGCAAGCGGCAGTGCACGACTCCAGGGGAGATGAAGGCTGACTACCGTGTGGGGGCTCCATGGGAACCCCAAGGTTTATGTCAGCATGAGCGAGGAAAGCTCAGGTACTGGTTTCAGTATCAGATGACCACTGCAGACCCGGCGATGACTGGGGAGGAATTTCCAAAGGCGCATGGCAACTGGCACAGAGACTGGCCACTCCTGACGCCACAGGGGCGGGTTCATGGGCTCCCCATCATAACTCAAAAAACCCTGCCGCAACTCGAGAAAAACCAGAAGATTCTCCCTTGCAAGCGATGAGAGGCCCTTATCCCCTGCAGCGTCTCAGAGAAATCACCCCTTCCCTGTTAGACTTCAAAGGCTCCTTCACCCACTTGCTGTGACACAAGGAGTTCCCGGCCACAACCGTCACACGCAAGAGGAACCCCAAGAAACCCGTTGCGATTCAACAGGAGCCCAGTTTGCCCCTGCTAAGCTCCAGATGATGGTCCCTTTTTCTTCTCCTTAGGGAAAGGTTTCCTGGGGCTTCCCTCGCATCCCAAGAGGAGGTGCTCGCACCAGGAAAGTCGGGTGGAGCATCAGGGGTTGGGCCACCATTTCCCAAGACCGCCAAATGCCTTGTCCACTACAGATGACCCTGACTGCCCTGTACTGCCTTGCCTGTCACCCCGAGGCTCAACACCCGACCCAATGGCACCTGTGACAGCCTGAGTAGGACCTCGAGGGCAAGCCACAGATCCCTGTGTCCGCTCGACATGGAGCCAGTCACTGCTCCTGCAGCTGGTCAGGAAAGTAGCCGTGCAGTGTCCAAGCGAGACGAGGACTATCTCCTCTGATGGGGTCTCAGGGGTACCCCAAGACCTAGGTCAGGATGGTCGAGGAAAGCTCAGGCACTGGCCTCACAAAAGTCACGAACAGGGCACCCTGAGACCATTGGGGAGGAATTCCCAGAGGCGACTGGCAACTGGCACGGAGACTGTCCTCTCCTGAGGCCACAGGCGTGCGCCCATAGGCTCTCTGTCGTAACTCGAGAAACCCCTCCACAACTCGAGAAACACCAGAAGCTTCTCCCTTGCAAGCGGGATGAGGCCCTTATCTGATGTGGCATCTCGTGGGAAATCACCCCTTCCCTCTTGGACTTCAAAGTGAAGTTCACCCAACAAGTTCCCCAACCCATGCGTCTCAACTCGAGAGGAAAGCCAAGGGACCCGGTGCGACTCAAGAGGAGCCCAGTTTGCCCCTGCTAAGCTCCAGATGATGGTTCCTTTTCCCGCTCCTTAGAAAACGTTATCTGGGACTTCCCTCGCATCCCAAGAGGAGGTGCTCGCAGCAGGAAAATCGGGAGGTGCATCAGGGGTTGGGCCACCATTCCCCAAGACGCCCAAATACCTTGTACACTGCAGATGAATCTGACTGCCCTGCACTGCCTTGACTGTCATCCCAAGGCTCGAAGCCTGACACACTGGCACATGTGACAGCCCTGGGTATTACCTCGAAGGTAAGCCACAGATCACTGTGTCTGCTCACCAGGGAGCCTGACCCTACTACTCCANACTGCCCTGCAATGCATCGACTGTCACGCCAAGGCTCGAAGCCTGACACACTGGAATGTGTGACAGCCCTGGGTAGGACCTCGAGGTCAAGTCACAGATCCCTGTGTCCACTCGACGGGGAGCCTTACACTGCTGCTGCAGCTGCGGTGGCAAGCGGCAGTGCACAACCCCAGGGGAGACTAGGCCTGACTCCCCTGTGGGGGCTCTATGGACACCCCAAGATTTATGTCAGCATGAGCGACGAAAGCTCAGGTACTGGCTTCAGCACCAGATGAGGACTGAGGACCCGGCAATGACTGGAGAGAAATCCCCAAAAGTGCATGGCAACTGGCATGGAGACTGGCCTCTCCTGAGGCCCCAGGAGTGAGTCCCTGGTGTCCCCTTCCTAACGTGTTAGGACCCCACCACCACTTGAGAAAACCAAATGATTCTCCCTGCAAGTGGGTTGAGGACCTTGTCCACAGCGGTGTCTCAGGGGAAATCAACCCTTCCCTCTTGGTCCTCAAAAGGGTCGATTACCTTCTTGCTGTCACCCACGAAGTTCCCTTCCCCACTTGTCCCCAGTCGACTGGAACACCAAGGGTTCCGCCAAGCATGAAATGGAACCCTATTTTTCCCTGCTGAACTCCAAATGAGTTTTCCTTTCCTGCTGTGTCGGGAAAGGGTTCCCAGTGCTCCCCTCACAACCCAACAAGAGACACTGGCACCAGGACAGACGGGAGGAGCATCAGTGTCTTGCCAACATTCCCCAAGACCCCCAAATACCTCGTTCACTCCAGATGATCCTGACTGCCCTGCAATGCATAGACTGTCACGCCGAGGCTCGAAGCCTGACACACTGGCACGTGTGACAGCCCTAAGTAGTACATCGAGGTCAAGTCACAGATCCCCGTGTCCACTCGACGGGGGCCTTACACTGCTGCTGCAGCTGCGGAGGCAAGGGGCAGTGCACGTCTCCAGGCGAGACGAGGCCTGATTCCCCTGTGGGGGCTCCATGGGCACCCTAAGATTTATGTCAGCATGAGCGACGAAAGCTCAGGTACTGGTTTCAGCACCAGATGAGGACAGAGGATCCTGCAATTACTGGGGAGAAGTACCCAAAGGTGCATGGCAATTGGCACGGAGACTGGCCTCTCCTGAGGCCACAGGGGCTGGTCCATGTGATCCCCGTCGTAACTCGAGAGACCCCACCACAACTCGAAAAAAACCATGAGCTTCTCCCTCGCAAGTGTGGTGAGGCCCTTATCTGCTGTAGCATCTCAGGGGAAATCACCCCTTCCCTCTTGGACCTCGAAGGGCTCCTTCACCCCCTGGCTGTGACACAAGGAGTTCCCCGCCCCTACCCTCTCAACGTGAGACGAACCCAAAGGGACTCGCTGCGACTCAAGAGGAGCCCCGTTTGCCCCTACTAAGTTCCAGATGATGGGCCCTATTCCTGATCCAGAGGGAAAGGTTTCCTCGGGCTTGCCTCACATCCCAAGAGGTGGCGTTCGAACCATGAATGTTGGGAGGAGCATCAGGTTTTGGGCCACCATTCCCCAAGACCACCAAATGCCTTGTCCACTGTAGATGAACCTGACTGCCCTGCACTGCCTTGACTGTCACGCTGAGGTTCAACGCCTGATACACTGGCACGTGTGACAGCACATTGGACCTCGAGGGCAAGCCACAGATCCTTGTGTTCACTCGACATGGAGCCTGACACTGCTGCTACAGCCGGTCAGGCAAGTAGCCATGGACGTGTCCAGCCGAGACAAGGCCTGACTCCTCTGTGGGGGCCTCAGGGGTACCCCAAGACCTAGGACAGGACGGTCGAGCAAAGCTGAGGCTCAGGCCTCAGCACAACTCGAAGACTGAGACTCTGAGACGAATGGGGAGGAATCCCCAGAGGCGCCTGGCAACGGGCAGGGAGACTGGCCTCTCCTGAGGCGACATGGGCGAGTACCTGGTGTCGTAACTAGAGAGGACCCCGCGACAACTTGAGAAAAACCAAAAGATTCTCCCCTGCAAGAGGGGTAAGGACATTGTCTGCAGTACCGTCTCAGGGGAAATCATCCCTTCTCTCTTGGATTTCAAAAGGGTCGATCACCTTCTTGCTATGACCCAAGAAGTTCCCTTCCCCACCCGTCCCCACTCGAGAGGAACACCGAGGGTCCCGCCAAGAATGAAATGGAGCCCTGTTTTCCCCTGCTGAGCTCTAGATGAGGTTTCCTTTCCTGCTCTGTTGGGAAAGGGTTCCCAGCGCTGCCCTCACATCCCAAAAGGAGACACTGGCACCAGCACAGTCGGGAGGAGCATCAGGGGTCTTGCAACCATTCCCCAAGACCCCCAAATACTTCGTTTAATCCAGGTGATGCTGACTGCCCTGCACTTTGTCGACTGTCACGCCGAGCCTTGAAGCCTGACAGATGGGCACGTGTGACAGCCCTGGGTAGTACCTTGATGTCAAGTCACAGATCCCTGTGTCCACTAGACGGGGAGCCTTACACAGCTGTTGCAGCTGCGGAGGCAAGCGGCAGTGCATGACTCCAGGGGAGACAAGGCCTGACTACTGTGTGGGGCCTCCATGGGAACCCCAGGATTTATGTCACGATGAGCGAGGAAAGCTCAGGTACTGGTTTCAGTATCAGATGACCACTGCACAGTATCAGATGACCCGGCGATGTCTGGGGAGAAATTCCCAAAGGTGCATGGCAACTGGCATGGAGACTGGCCTCTCCTGACGCCACAGGGATGGGTCCATGGGCTCCCCATCGTAACTTGAGAAACCCTGCCGCAACTCGAGAGAAACCAGAAGATTCTCCCTTGCAAGCGATGAGAGGCGCTTATCCCTTGCAGCGTCTCGATGAAATCACCCCTTCCCTCTTAGACCTCAAATGGCTCCTTCACCCACTTGCTGTGACACAAGGAGTTCCCGGCCACAACCGTCGCACAGAAGAGGAACCCCAAGAAAGCCGCCGCGATTCAACAGGAGCCCAGTTTGCCCCTGCTAAGCTTCAGATGATGGTCCCTTTTTCTTCTCCTTAGGGAAAGGTTTTCTGCGGCTTCCCTCACATCCAAAGAGGAGGTGCTCACACCAGGAAAGTCGGGTGGAGCATCAGGGGTTGGGTCACCATTTCCCAAGACCGCCAAACGCCTTGTCCACTACAGATGAACCTGACTGCCCTGTACTTCCTTGCCTGTAACCCCGAGGCTCAACGCCCGACCCAATGGCATCTGTGAAAGCCTGAGTAGGACCTCGAGGGCAAGCCACAGATCCCTGTGTCCGCTCGACATGGAGCCTGCCACTGCTCCTGCAGCTGGTCAGGAAAGTAGCCATGCAGGTGTCCAGGCGAGACGAGGACTGTCTCCTCTGAGGGGGCCTCAGGGATACCCCAAGACCTAGGTCAGGATGGTCGAGGAAAGCTCAGGCACTGGCCTCAGCAAAAGTTGCAAACAGGGCACCCTGAGACCATTGGGGAGGAATTCCCAGAGGCGACTGGCAACTGGCACGGAGACTGTCCTCTCCTGAGGCCACAGGCGTGCGCCCATAGGCTCTCTGTCGTAACTCGAGAAACCCCTCCACAACTCGAGAAACACCAGAAGCTTCTCCCTTGCAAGTGGGATGAGGCCCTTATCCGATGTGGCATCTCGTGGGAAATCACCCCTTCCCTCTTGGACTTCAAAGTGAAGTTCACCCCCTTGCTATGACCCAACAAGTTCCCCAACCCATGCGTCTCAACTCGAGAGGAAAGCCAAGGGACCCGGTGCGACTCAAGAGGAGCCCAGTTTGCCCCTGCTAAGCTCCAGATGATGGTTCCTTTTCCCGCTCCTTAGAAAACGTTATCTGGGACTTCCCTCGCATCCCAAGAGGAGGTGCTCGCAGCAGGAAAATCGGGAGGCGCATCAGGGGTTGGGCCACCATTCCCCAAGACGCCCAAATACCTTGTACACTGCAGATGAATCTGACTGCCCTGCACTGCCTTGACTGTCATCCCAAGGCTCGAAGCCTGACACACTGGCACATGTGACAGCCCTGGGTATTACCTCGAAGGTAAGCCACAGATCACTGTGTCTGCTCACCAGGGAGCCTGACCCTACTACTCCAGCTTGTCAGGCAAATAGCCGTGCACGTGTCCAGGCGAGACGAGAACTGTGTCCTCTCTGGGGGCCTCAGAGGTACCCCAAGACCTACGTCAGGACGATCGAGGAAAGCTCAGGCTCCTCCTCAGCACAAGTCGAGGACTGAGCACCGAGACGATTAGGGAAGAATCCCCAGAGGCACCTGGCAACATCTACGGAGACTGTCCAATCCTGAGGACACAGGGTGGAGTCCCTGGGTTCCCTGTTGTAACTCAACAGGTCCCCGCCACAACTTGAGAAAAACCAAAAGATCCTCCCCTCCATGCGGGGTGAGAACCTTGTCCGTTTTGGCATCTAAGGGGAAAGCACCTCTTCTCTCTTGGACCTAAAAAGTGTCGTTTACCTTCTTGCTGTGACCCACGAAGTTTCCCGTGCCACCCGATCCCACTCGAGGGATACACCGAGGGTCCTGCCATGAATGAAAAGGAGCCCTGATATGCCTGCTGAGCTCCAGATGAGGGTCCCTTTCCTGCTCTGTTGGGAAAGGGTTCCCAGCGCTCTCCTCACATCCCAACAGGAGACACTCGAACCAGGACTATCGGGAGGAGCATCAGGTGTCTTGCCATCATTCCCCAAGACCGTCAAATATCTCGTTCACTCCAGATGAACCTGACTGCCCTGCACTGCGTTGACTGCCAACGCCGAGGCTCGAAGTCTTACACACTGGCACGTGTGACAACCCTGGGTAGTACCTCGAGGCCAAGTCACAGATCCCTGTGTCCACTCGACGGGGAGCCTTACACTGCTGCTGCAGCTGTGGAAGCAAGTGGCAGTGCACATCTCCAGGCGAGCCGAGGCCTGATTCCCCTGTTGGGGCTCCATGGGAATCACAAGATTTATGTCAGCGTGGGCGAGGAAAGCTCAGGTTCCAGATCAGCACCAGACGAGGACAGAGGACCAGGCGAAGACTGGGGAGGAATCCCCAAAGGCCCATGAAATCTGGCACGGAGACTGGCCTCTCCTGAGGCCACAGGGGCGAGTCCCTCGGGACCCCGTCATGACGCAAAAAACCCAGCCACAACTCGATAAAAACCAAGAGATTCTCCCCTGCAAGTGGGTTGAGGACCTTGTCCACTCTGGCGACACAGGGGAAATCACCCCTTCTCTCATGGACCTCAAATGGTTCATTCACCTTCTTGCTGTGACCCATGAAGTTCCCCACCCCACCTGTCCCCAATCGAGAGGAACACCGAGGGTCCAGCCAAGAATGAAAGGAGCCCCGTTATCCCCTGCTGAGCTACAGATGAGGGTCCCTTTCCTGCTCTGTCAGAAAAGGTTTCCCAGCACTCCCCTCACATCCCAACAGGAGACACACGCACCAGGACTGTCGGGAGGAGCATCAGGTGTCTTAGCACAATTCCAAAGACCTCCAAATATCTCGTTCACTGAAGATGAACGTGAGTGTCCTGCACTGCGTCGACAGTCACCCCGAGGCTCGAAGTTTGACACACTGGCACGTGTTACAGCCCTGGGTAGTACCTTGATGTCAAGTCACAGATCCCTGTGACCACTCGACAGGAATCCTTACACTGCTGTTGTAGCTGCAGAGGCAAGCAGCAGTGCACATTTCCAGGTGAGACGAGGCCTGGCTCCCTTGTAGTGGCTCCATGGGAACACCAAGACCTAGGTCAGGACGGGCGAGAAAAGCTCAGGCTCCTGCCTCAGCAAAATTAGAGGACTGAGCACTCTGAGACGATTGGGGAGGAGTCCCCAGAGGCTCCTGACAACTGGCCCAGAGACTGGCCTCTCCTGAGGCCACAGGTGTGAGTCCCTGGCATCCCCTTCGTTACTCGAGAGGACCACACCACTACTTGAGAAAACCAAATGATTCTCCCTGCAAGTGGGTTGAGGACCTTGTCCCCAGTGGCATCTCGGGAGAAATCACCCCTTCCCTCTTGGACGTCAAAGGGCTTTTTCACCCCCTTGCTGTGACACAAGAAGTTGCCCGCCCCACCCCTCTCAACTCGAGAGGAACTCCAAGGGACCCGCTGTGACTCAAGAGGAGCCCCGTTTGGCCCTTCTAAGCTACAGATGATGGTCCCTTTTCCTGCTCCTTAGGGAAAGGTCTCCTGGGGCTTCCCTCGCATCACAAGAGGAGGTACTCGCACCAGGAAAGTTGGGAGGAGCATCAGGGATTGGGCCATCATTCCCCAAGACTCCCAAATACCTTGTCCACTGCAGATGAACCTGACAGCCCTGCACTGCATTGACTGTCACCCCGAGGCTCGACACCCGACACATTGGAACGTGTGACAGCACTGTTGACCTCGAGGTCAAGCCACAGGTCCCTGTGTCTGCTAGACCTGGAGCCTGACACTGCTGCTGCTGGTCAGGCAAGTAGCTGTGCACGGGTCCAGGCGAGACGAGGCCTGTCTCCTCTGTCGGGGCCTCAGGGATACCCCAAGACCTAGGTCAGGACGGTCGAGGAAAGCTCAGGCTCCAGCCTCAGCACAAGTCGAGGACTGAGCACCAAGACGAGTAGGGAAGAATCCCCAGAGGTACCTGGCGTCTGGCATGGAGACTGGCCACTCTTGAGGCCACAGGGGCACTTCCATGGGCTCTCTGTCGTAATTCGAGAAACCCCGCCGCAATTCCAGAAACACCAGAAGCTTCTCCCTTGCAAGTGGGGTGAGGCCCTTATCCGATGCGGCGTCTCATAGGAAATCATCTTTTCCCTCTTGGGCCTCGAAGGGCACCTTCACCCCCTTGCTATGACCCAAGAAGTTCCCCACCATACCCGTCACAACTCGAGAGAAACCCCAAAGGATATGGTGCGACTCTAGAGGTCCCCAGTATGCCAGTGTTAAGCTCCAGATGATGGACCCTTTTCCTGCTCCTTAGGGAAATGTTATCTGGGGCTTCCCTCGAATTCCAAGAGGAGTTGCTCGCACCAGGAAAGTTGGGAGGCGCATCAGGAGTTGGGCCACCATTCCACAAGGCCCCTAAATGCCTTGTCCACTGAAGATGAACCTGACTGCACTGCACTGCCTTGACTATCACTCCTAGGTTCGACGCCGGACACACTGGCACGTGTGACAGCACATTGGACCTCGAGGGCAAGCCACAGATCCCTGTGTCCGCTCAAAGTGGAGCCTGACACTGCTGCTGCAACTGGCCAGGCAAGTAGCCATGGATGTGTCCAGGCTAGACGAGGACTGACTCCTCTGTGGGATCCTCTGGGGTACCCCAAGACCTAGGTCAGGCGGTCGAGCAAAGCTGAGGCTCAGTCCTTAGCACAAGTTGACCACTGAGCACTCAGATGATTAGGGAGGAATCCACTGAGGCGCCTGGCAACTGGTACGGAGACTGGCCTCTCCTGAGGCCACAGGGCCTAATCCCTTGGGTCCCCATCGTAACTCGAGAGGACTCCACCACAACTTGAGAAAAACCAAAAGATTCTCCCCTGCAAGTGGTGTGAGGACATAGTCTGTATTGGGATCACGGGGGAAATCACCACTTCTCTCTTGGACCTCAAAAGGGTCGATCACCTTCTTGCTGTGACCCAAGAAGTTCCCTTCCCCACTCGTCCCCACTCGAGAGGAACACCGAGAGTCCCGCCAAGAATGAAATGTAACCCTGTTTTCCCCTGCTGAGCTCCAGATGAGTTTTCCTTTCCTGCTGTGTTGGGAAAAGGTTCCCAGCGCTCCCCTCACAACCCAACAGGAGACACTGGCACCAGGACAGTCGGGAGGAGCATCAGGGGTCTTGNGGGGAAATCACCACTTCTCTCTTGGACCTCAAAAGGGTCGATCACCTTCTTGCTGTGACCCAAGAAGTTCCCTTCCCCACTCGTCCCCACTCGAGAGGAACACCGAGAGTCCCGCCAAGAATGAAATGTAACCCTGTTTTCCCCTGCTGAGCTCCAGATGAGTTTTCCTTTCCTGCTGTGTTGGGAAAAGGTTCCCAGCGCTCCCCTCACAACCCAACAGGAGACACTGGCACCAGGACAGTCGGGAGGAGCATCAGGGGTCTTGCCAACATTCCCCAAGACCCCCAATACCTCGTTCACTCCAGGTGATCCTGACTGCCCTGCAATGCATCGACTGTCACGCCAAGGCTCGAAGCCTGACACACTGGAATGTGTGACAGCCCTGGGTAGGACCTCGAGGTCAAGTCACAGATCCCTGTGTCCACTCGACGGGGAGCCTTACACTGCTGCTGCAGCTGTGGTGGCAAGCGGCAGTACACGACCCCAGGGGAGACTAGGCCTGACGCCCCTGTGGGGGCTCTATGGGCACCCCAAGATTTATGTCAGCATGAGCGACGAAAGCTCAGGTACTGGCTTCAGCACCAGATGAGGACTGAGGACCCGGCAATGACTGGAGAGAAATCCCCAAAAGTGCATGCAACTGGCACGGAGACTGGCCTCTGCTGAGGCCACAGTGGCTGGTCCATGTGATCCCCGTCGTAACTCGAGAAACCCCACCACAACGTGAGAAAAACCATAAGCTTCTCCATTGCAAGCGAGGTGAGGCCGTTATCCGCTGTAGCGTCTCAGGGGAAATCACCCATTCCCTCTTGGACCTCGAAGGGCTCCTTCACCCCCTTGCTGTGACCCAAGAAGTTCCCAAACCCACCCGTCTCAACTCGTGAAGTCCCCAAGGGACCCGCTCTGACTCAAGACGAGCCCTGTTTGCCCCTGTAAACTCCATATGATACTCCCTTTTTCTGCTCCATAGGGAATGGTTTCCTGGGGCTTCCCTCTCATCCCAATGGGAGGTGCTCACACCATTAAAGTCGGGAAGAGCATCAGGGGTGGGACATCATTCCCCAAGACCAACAAATGCCTAATCCACTTCAGAAGAACATGACTGCTCTGCACTGCCTTGACTGTCACACTGAGGCTAGATAC
This sequence comes from Eudorcas thomsonii, assembly GCA_006408755.1. Taxonomy (NCBI): domain Eukaryota; kingdom Metazoa; phylum Chordata; class Mammalia; order Artiodactyla; family Bovidae; genus Eudorcas; species Eudorcas thomsonii. Next base: position 283,883 of record SJYE01007417.1, on the reverse strand, counting down.
CCGACCCACTGGCACGTGTGACAGCACTGGGTACTACCTGGAGGGCAAGCCACAGATCTCTGTGTCCGCTCGACATGGAGCCTGTCACTGCTGCTGCAGCTGGTCAGGCAAGTATCTGCGCACGTGTCCAGGCGAGACGAGGCTTTTTTCCTCTGTGAGGCCCTCAGGGGTACCCCAAGACCTAGGTCAGGACGGTCGAGGAAAGCTCAGGCACCGGCCTCAGAACAAGTCGAGCAGAGAGCACCCTGAGACGATTGGGGAGGAAACCCAGGAGGCGCCTGGCAACTGGCACGGAGACTATCCGCTCCTGAGGCCACGAGGAGCATATGTGGGCTCCCCGTCGTAACTCAATAAACTCCGCCGCAACTCGAGAAACACCAGAAGCTTCTCCCTTGCAAGCGGGGTGAGGCCCTTATCCACTGTGGCGTTTCAGGGGAAATCACCCCTTCCCTCTTGGACCTCAAAGGGCACATTCACCCCCTTGCTATGACCCAAGATGTTCCCCAACGCACCACTCTTAACTCGAGAGGAACCCCTAGGAACCCGGTGTGACTCAAGAGGAGCCCAGTTTGATTCTGCTAAGCTCCAGATGGTGGTCTCTTTTCCTGCTCCTTAGGGAAATGTCATCTGGGGCTTCTCTCGCATCCCAAGAGGAGGTGCTCACACCTGGAAAGTCAGGAGGAGCATCAGGGTTTGGGCCACCATTCCCCTAAAACCCCAAATGCCTTGTCCACTGCAGAAGAACCTGACTGCCCTTCACTGCCTTGATGTCACCCCGAGGCACAAAACCTGACACACTGGCACGTGTGACAGCCCTGGGTATTACCTCGAGGGCAAGCAGCAGATCACTGTGTCCGCTTGACATGGAGCCTGACACTACTGCTTCAGCTGGTTAGGCAACTAGCCATGCACATGTCAAGACGAGATGAGGCCTGTCTCCTCTGTGGGGTCCTCAGGGGTACCCCAAGACCTAGGTCAGGACGGTGGAGAAAGCTCAAGCTCTGGTCTCAGCACCAGTCGAGGTCTGAGCACCCTGATATGATTGGGGAGAAATCCCCAGAGGCGCCTGGTAACTGGCATGGAGACTGGCCTCTCCTGAGGCCACAGGGGTGGCTCCATGGGCTCCCGGTCATAACTCAAGAAACCCCATTGCAACTCGAGTAAAACCACAAGCTTCTCCGTTGCAAAGCCGGGTGAGGCTTTTTTGTGCTGCGGCATCTTGGGGCAAATCACCACTTCCCTATTGGACCTCGGAGGGCTCCTTCACCCCTGGAAGTGACACAAGGCATTCCCCGCTCCTACCATCTCAATGCTAGATGAACTCAAAGGGACTCGCTTAGACTCAAGAGGAGCCCCTTTTGCCCCTGATAAGCTCCAGATGATGGTTCCTATTCCTGCTTCTTAGGGAAAGGTTTCCTCGTGCTTGCCTCGCATCCCAAGAGGTGGCACTTGCACCAGGAATGTCGGGAGGAGCATCAGGTTTTGGGCCATAATTCCCCAAGACCACCAAATGCCTTGTCCACTGTAGATGAACCTGACTACCCTGCACTGCCTTGACTGTCACGCCGAGGCTCGACGTCCGATACACTGGCACGTGTGACAGCACATTGGACCTCGAGGGCAAGCCACAGATCCTTTTGTTCACTCGACATGGAGCCTGACACTGCTGCTACAGCTGGTCAGGCAAGTAGCCATGGACATGTCCAGGCGAGACGAGGCCTGACTCCTCTGTGGGGGCCTCAGGGGTACCCCAAGACCTAGGACAGGACGGTCGAGCAAAGCTGAGGCACAGGCCTCGGCACAAGCGAAGACTGGGCACTCTGAGACGATTGGGGAGGAATCCCCAGAGGCGCCTGGCAACTGGCAGGGAGACTGCCCTCTCCTGAGGCCACAGGGACGAGTCCCTGTGGTCCCTGTTGTAACATTATAGGACTCCACCACAACTTGTGAAAATCCAAAAGATTCTCCCCTGCAAGCGGAGTAAGGACCTTGTCTGCAGTGGCGTCTCATGGGAAATCACCCCTTCCCTCTTGGACCTCAAAGGGCACATTCACCCCCTTGCTATGACCCAAGAAGTTCCCCAAGGCACCACTCTCAACTCGAGAGGAACACCTAGGGACCCAGTGCGACTCAAGAGGAGCCCAGTTTGCCCCTCCTAAGATCCAGATGATGGTCCCTTTTCTTCTCATTACAGAAAGGTTTCCTGGGGCTTCCCTCGCATCCCAAGAGGAGGTGCTCCCACCAGGAAAGTCGGGTGGAGCATCAGGGGTTGGGCCACCATTCCCGAAGACCGCCAAATGCCTTGTCCACTACAGATGAACCTGACTTCCCTGTACTGCCTTGACTGTCACCCCGAGGCTCGACACCCAATCCAATGGCACCTGTGACAGCCTCAGGAGGACCTCGAGGACAAACCACAGATCCCTGTGTCCGCTCGACATGGAGCCTGTCACTGCTCCTGCAGCTGGTCAGGCAAGTAGCCGTGCAGGTGTCCAGGCGAGATCAGGACTGTCTCCTCTGAGTGGGTCTCAGGGGTACCCCAAGACCTAGGTCAGGACGGTCGAGGAAAGCTTAGGCACTGGCCTCAGCAAAAGTTGAGGACAGGACACCCTGAGACCATTGGGGAGGAAATCCCAGAGGCGACTGGCAACTGGCACAGAGACTGTCCTCTCCTGAGGCCACAGGGGCGGGTCCATGGGCTCGCCGTCGTAACTTGAGAACCCCGCCACAACTCGTGTAATACCAGAAGCTTCTCCCTTGCAAGTGGGGTGAGGTCCTTATCCCCTGCGGCGTCTCGTGGGAAATCACCCCTTCCCTCTTGGACCTCAAAGGCACCTTCACCCTCTTGCTACAACCCAAGATGTTCCCGACCTCACCCGTCTCAACTCGAGAGGAACCTAAAGGGAACCGGTGCGACTCAAGAGGAGCCCAGTTTGCCCCGGCTAAGCTCCAGATGATGGTCCCTTTTCCTGCTCCTTAGCGAAAGGTTTCCTGGGGTTTCCTTTGCATCCCAAGAGGAGGTAGTCGCACCAGAAATGTCGGGAGGATCATCAGGGTTTGGGCCACCATTCACCATGGCCCCAAATGCCTTGTCCACTGCAGAGGAACCTGACTGCCCTGCACTTCCTTGATTTTCAACCCGAGGCTCGACGCCCAACACCTGGCGCATGAGACAGCCCTCGGTATTACCTCGAGGGCAAGCCACAGATCACTGTGTCCGCTCGACATGGTGCCTGAAACTACTGCTGCAGCTGTTCAGGCAAATATCCGTGCACATGTCCAGGCGAGATGAGGCCTGTCTCCTCTGTGGCGGCCTCAGGGGTTCCCCAAAACCTAGGTCAGAAAGGTCGAGGAAAGCTCAGGCTCCGGCCTCAGCACAAGTCGAGGTCTGAGCACCCTGAGACGATTGGGGAGCAATCGCCAGAGGCGCCTGGCAACTGGCACGGAGACTCTCCTCACCTGAGGCCACAGGGGCGAGTCCCTGTGGTCCCCGTCTTAACTCGAGAGGAGCCCGCCACAACTTGAAAAAAAACAAGAGATTCTCCCCTGCAAGCAGGGTGAGGACATTCTCCGCTGTTGCTTCTCAGGGGAAATCACCCCTTTTCTCCTGGACCTCAAAGGGTCATTCACCTGCTCGCTGTGACCCAAAAAGTTCCCCGCCCCGCCCGTCCTTCTCGAGAAGAACACCACGGGTCCCACCAAGAACGAAAAGGAGCCCCGTTATCCCCTGCTGAGTTCCAGATGAGAATCTGTTTCCTGCTCTGTCGGGATAGGGTTCCCAGCGCTCCCCTCACATCCCAACAGGAGACACTGGAACCAGGACAGTCGGGAGGAGCATCAGGGGTCTTGCCACCATTCCCCAAGACCCGCAAATACCTCGTTCACCCCAGATGATGCTGACTTCCTTGCACTGCGTTGACTGTCACGCCGAGGCTCGAAGCATCACACACGGGCACGTGTGACAGCCCTGGGTAGTACCTCGATGTCAAGTCACAAATCCCTGTGTCCACTTGACGGGGAGCCTTACACTGCTGCTGCAGCTGCGGAGGTAAGCGGCAGTGCACGACTCCAGGGGAGACTCCTGACTACCGTGTGGGGGCTTCATGGGAACACCAAGATTTATGTCAGCATGGGCGAGGAAATCTCAGGTACTGGCTTCAGTACCAGATGACCATTACGGACCTGGCGATGACTGGGGAGGAATTCCCAAAGGCGCATGGCAACTGGCACGGAGACTGGCCTCTCCTGGGGCCACAGGGGCGGGTCCATGGGCTCCCGATCGTAACTCGAGAAACCTCGCCTCAACTCGAGAAAAACCAGAAGATTCTCCCTTGCAAGCGATGTGAGGTCCTTATCCCCTGCAGCGTCTTGGGAGGAATCACCCCTTCCCTCTTGGACCTCAAAGGGCTCCTCCACCCCCGTTTTGTGAAACAAGGAGTTCCCGGCCACAACCGTCGCACATAAGAGGAACCGCAAGGGACCAGCTGCTATTCAACTGGGGCCGAGTTTGCCCTGCTAAGCTCCAGATGATGGTCCCTTTTTCTTCTCCTTACAGAAATGTTTCCTGGGGTTTCCCTCGCACCCCAAGAGGAGGTGCTCACAGTAGGAAAGTCGGGAGGAGCATCTGGGGTTGGGCCACCATTTCCCAAGGCCCCCAAATGCCTTGTCCACTGCAGATGAACCTGACTGCCCTGCACTGCCTTGACTGTCACCCCGAGGTTCGACTCCCGACACAGTGGCACATGTGACAGCACTTTGGACCTCGAGGGCAAGCCACAGATCCCGGTGTCCGTTCGACATGGAGCCTGACACTGCTGCTGCAGCTGGTCAGACAAGTAGCTGTGCATGTGTCCAAGCGAGAGGAGGCCTGTGTCCTCTGTGGGGGCCTCAGGGGTACCCCAAGACCTAGGTCAGGATGGTCGAGGAATGCTCAGGCTCTGGCCTCTGCACAAGTCGAGGACTGAGCTTCTTGAGTCGATTGAGGAGGAATCCCCAGAGGTGCGTGGCAACTGGCATGGAGACTGGCCTCTCCTGAGGCCACAGGGGTGAGTCCCTGTGGTCCCCATTTTAACTCAAAGAGGACCCCGCTACAACTTGAGAAAAATCACAAGATTCTCCCCTGGAAGCGAGGTGAGGAACTTGTACCAAGTGGCGTCTCGGGGGAAATCACCGCTTCTCTCTTGGACCTCAAAATAGTCATTCACCTTCTTGCTGTGACCCAAAAAGTTCCCCACCCCACCCGTCCCCACTCGAGAGGAACACTGAGGGTCCTGCCATGAAAGAAAATGAGCCCCCTTATCGCATGCTGAGTTCCAGATGAGTGTCCCTTTCCTGCTCTGTCGGGAAAGGATTCCCACTGCTCCCTCACAATCCAACAGGAGACACTGACACCAGGACAGTGGGGAGGAGCATCAGGATACTTGCCACCATTCCCCAAGACCCCCAATACCGCGTTCAATCCATATGAACCTGACTGCCCTGCACTGTGTTGACTGTAATCCCAAGGCTTGAAGCCTGACACACTGGCACGTATGACAGCCCTGGGTAGTACCTTGAGGCCAAGTCACAGATCCCTGTGTCCACTCAACGGGGAGCCTTACACTGCTGCTGCTGCTGCGGAGGCAAGCGGCAGTGCACATCTCCAGGCGAGACGAGGCCTGACTCCCCTGGGGGGCTTCATCAGAACCCCAGATATATGTCAGAATGGGTGAGGAAAGATCAGGTACCAGATCAGCACCAGACGAGGACGGAGAACCCGGTGAAGACTGGGGAGGAATCCCCAAAGGTGCATGCCAACTGGCACGAGACTGGCCTCTCCTGTGGCCACAGGGGCGGGTCCATGGGCTCCCCATCGTAACTCGAGAAACCCCGCCACTACTCATGAAAAACCAGAAGCTTCTCCCTTGCAAGCACGGTGAGGCCCTTATCCGCTGTGGCGTCTCGGGGGACATGACCGTTACCTCTTGGACCTCGAAGGGCTCTTTCACCCCCTTGCTGTGACCCAAGAACTTGCCCACCACACCCGTCTCAACTCGAGAGGAATGCCAAGGGACCCGCTGCGACTCAACAGGAGCCCCATTTGCACCTGCTAAGTTCCAGACGATGGTTTGTTTTCCTGCTCCTTAGGGAAATGTTTCCTGGGTCTTCCCTCACATCCCAAGAGGAGGTGCTCATACCAGGAAAGTCGGGAGGAGCATCAGGGTTTGGGACACCGTTCCCCAAGACCCCTGATTGCCTTGTCCACTGAAGATGCACCTGACTGTCCTGCACTTCCTTGACCATCACCCCAAGGCTCGATGCCCAACAATGGAACGTGTGAGATCCCAGGGTAGGATCTCGAGGAAAAGCCACAGATTCCCGTGTCCCCTCGATATGGACCCTGCCACTGCTGCTGCAGCTGCTCAGGCAAGTTGCCCTGCATGTGTCCAAGAGAGACGAGACCTGTCTCTCTGTCTCTTATGTGGGGGCCACAGAGGTACCCCAAGGCGTAGGTCAGGTCAGTCGAGCAAAGCTCAGGCTCCAGCCTCAGCTCAAGTCGAGGACTGAGCACCCTGATACGATTGGGGAGAAATCTCCTGAGGTGCCTTGCAACTAGCACTGAGACTGTCCTCTCCTGAGACCACAGGGGCAAAAGTGTGAAGTTCCCATCGTAACTCGAGAGGACCCCGCCACAACTTGAGAAAAACCAAAGATTCTCCCCTGCAACTGGGGTGAGGACTGTGTCCGCTCTGGCATCTTGGGGGAAATCACACATTCTCTCTTCGACCTCAAAAAGATCATTCATCTGTTCGCTGTGAACAAGATGTTCTCTGCACCAACCATCCCCACTCGAGAGGAACACCGAGGGTCCCGCCTAGAATGAAATGGAACCCCGTTATCCCCTGCTGAACTCCAGATTAAGGTCCCATTACTGCTCTGTCGGGAAAGGGTTCCCAGCGCTCCCCTCACATCCCAACAGGAGACACTCACACCAGAACAGTCGGGAGGAGCATCAGGGGTCTTGCCACCATTCCCCAAGACCCCCAATACCGCGTTCACTCCATATGAACCTGACTACCCTGCACTGCTTCGACTGTCACCCCGAGGCTTGAAGCCTGACACACTGGCACGTGTGACAGCCCTGGGTAGTACCTCGAGATCACGTCAAAGATCACTGTGTGCACTCGACGGGAAGCTTTAGACTGCTGTTGCAGCTGTGGAGGCTAGCGGCAGTGCACTTCTCCAGACGACACAAGGCCTGACTCCTCTGTGGGTGCTCCATGGGAACCCCAAGATTTATGTCAGCATGAGCTAGGAAAGATCAGGTACCGTCTTCAGCACCAGACGAGGACTGAAAGCCCAGAGATGAATGGGAAGGAATCCCCAAAGGTGAAGGGCAACTGGAACGGAGACTGGAGTCTCCTGAGGCCACAGCAGTGGGTCCATGGGATCTCTGTCATAACTCGAGAAATCCCGCTACAACTCGAGAAAAACCTGAAGCTTCTCCCTTGCAAGCTGGGTGAGGCCCTTATCCGCTGCGACTTCTCCAGGTAAATCACCCCTTTCCTCCTGGACCTCGAAAGGCTCCTTCACCCCCTTGCTATGACCCAAGAAGTTCCCCGCGCATCACCTCTCCACTGGAGAGTAACACCAAGGGACCCGGTGAGACTCAAGAGGTGCCCCGTTTGCCCATGCTAAGCTCCAGATGATGGTCCCTTTTTCTGCTCTTTAGAGAAAGGTTTCCTATGCCTTCACTCGCATCCAAAGAGGAGGTGCTCACACCAGGAAAGGCGGGAGGAGCATCAGCGCTTGGGCCACCATTCCCCAAGACCCCCAAATGCCTTGTCCACTGCAGATGAACCTGACTTCCCTGAACTGCCTTGACTGCCACCCCGAGGCTAGATGCCCGTCCCACTGGCACGTGTGACAACCTTTTGGACCTCAAATCTAGCCACAGATCCCTGTGTCCGCTCGACATGGAGCCTGCCACTGCTGCTGTAGCTGGTCAGGCAAGTAGCCGTGCACGTGTCCAGGCGAGACTAGGCCTGTCTCCTCTCTGGGGGCCTCAGGGGTACCCCAAGACCTAGGTCAGGACGGTCGAGGAATGCTCAGGCCCCGGCCTCAACACCAGTCGAGGACTGAGCAACCTGAGACGACTGGAGAGGAATTTCCAGAGGCGCCTGGCAACCGGCACAGAGACTGGCCTCTCCTGAGGCCACACGTGCGAGTCCATGGGGTCCCCGTCGTAACTCAAGAGGACCCCGCCACAATGTGATAAAAACCAAAATATTTTCTGTGCAAGCGGGGTGAAGACTTTGTCTGATGTGGCGTCTCTGGAAAAATCACCCCTTCTCTCTTGGACCTCAAAACCTTCATTCACCTTCTTGCTGTGACCCAAGAAGTTCCCCACACCAACTGTCCTCACTCGAGAGGAACACCAAGGGTCCCGCCTAGAATGAAATGGAGCCCCATTATCCCCTACTGAACTTCAGATTAGGGTCCTTTTCCTGCTCTGTGGGGAAAGGATTCCCAGCGCTCCCCTCACATCCCAACTGGAGACAGTCGGGAGGAGCATCAGGGGTCTTGCCACCATTCCCCAAGACCCCCAATACCGCGTTCACTTCTTATGAACCTGACTGCCCTGAACTGCATCGACTGTCACCCCGAGGCTCGAAGCCTGACACACTGGTACGGGACAGCCTGGGTGGTACTCGAGATCGTCAAAGATCCCTGTGTCCACTCGACGGGGAGTCTTACAGTGCAGCTGCAGCTGCGGAGGCAAGCGGTAGTGCACGTCTCCAGATGACATGAGGCAACTGGAAAGGAGACTGGCCTTTCCTGAGGCCACAGTGGTGGGTCCATGGGATCCCCGTCGTGACTTGAGAAACCCTGCTACAACTCGAGAAAAACCTGAAGCTTCTCCCTTGCAAGCTGGGTGAGGCCCTTATCTGCTGCAACTTCTCCAGATAAATCACCCCTTGCCTCTTGGACCTCGAAGGGTTCCTTCACCCCGTTGCTGTGACCCAAGAAGTTCCCCGCCTCACACCTCTCCACTCGAGAGTAACCCCAAAGGACTGGCTGTGACTCAAGAGGAGCCTCGTTTGCCCCTGCTAAGCTCCAGATGATGGTTCCTTGTCCTGCTCCTTAGGGAAATGTTTCCGGGGGCTTCCCTCGTATCCCAAGAGGAGGTGCTCACACCAGGAAATTCAGGAAAAGAATCAGGGGTTGGGCCACCATTCCCCAAGACCCCCAAGTGCCTTTTCCACTGCAGATGAACCTGACTGCCCTGCACTGCGTCGACTATCACCCCAAGGCTTGAAGCCTGACACAGGGGTACGTGTGACAGCCCTGGGTAGAACCTCTAGGTCAAGTCACAGATCTCTGTGTCCACTCGATGGGGAGCCTTACACTGCTGCTGCAGCTGTGGAGGCAAGCGTTAGTGCACCACTCTAGGCGAGATGAGGACTGACACCCCAGTGGGGGTCCATGGGAATCCAAGATTTATGTCAGCATGGGCGAGGTAAGCTCAGGTACCGGCTTCAGCACCAGAAGAGGACTGAGGCCCCGGCGTTGACTGGGGAGGAATCCCCAAAGGTGCATGGCAACTGGCAGGGAGACTGGCCTCTCCTGAGGCCAAAGGGGCCGGTCCATGAGCTCCCCATCGTAACTCGAGAAACCCCACCGCAACTCAAGAAAAACCAGAAGCTTCTCCCTTGCAAGCGGGTTGAGGCCATTATCCGCTGTGGCATCTTGGGGGAAATCACCCCTTCCCTCTTGGACCTCGAAGGGCTCCTTCAGCACCTTGCTGTGAACCATGACGATCCCTGCCCAACCCGTCTCCATGCGAGAGGAACCCATGTTCCCTCTGCGACTCAATAGGAGCCCCATTTGCCCCTGCTAAGGTCCAGTTTACGGTCCCATTTCCTGCTCCATATATTCAGGTTTTTTGTAGTTTCCCTTGCATCCCAAGGGGAGGTGCTCGCACCAGAAAAGTCAGGAGGAGCTTCTGGGGTTGTGTCAGCATTTTCCAAGACCCCCAAATAACTTGTCCACTTCAGATGAACCTGACTGCCCTGAACTGCCTTGACTGTCACCCCGAGGATCGACGCCCGACACACTGGCACATGTGACAGCACTTTGACCTCGAGGGCAAGCCACAGATCCCTGTGTCCTCTCGACATGGAGCGTGACACTGCTGCTGCAGCTGGACAGGCAAGTAGCCATGCACGGGTCCAGGTGAGACAAGGCCTGTCTCCTCTGTGGGGGCCTCAGGGGTAACCCAAGATGTAAGTCAGGACGGAAGAGGAAAGCTCAAGCTCCCGCCTCACCACAAGTCGATGACTGAGTACCCTGAGACGACTGGGGAGGAATCCCCAGAGGCTTCTGGCAACTGGCACCGAGACTGGCCTCTCCAGAGGCCACAGAGGCAAGTCCCTGGGGTTCCAGTCATAACTCAAGAAACTCCTTCGCAACTCTAGAAAAACCAAAAGATTCTCCCCTGCAAAAGGGTTGAGGACCTTGTCCGCTGTGGTGACACCGGGGAAATCACCCCTTATCTTTGGACCTCAAAAGGTTCGTTCACCTTCTTGCTGTGACCCAAGAAGTTCCCTGCCCCATCAGGCCCACTCGAGCGGAACACCGAGGGTCCGGCCAAGAATGAAAAGGAGCCCCGTTATCCCCTACTGAGCTCCAGATGAGGGTCCCTTTCCTGCTCTGTCGGGAAAGGGCTCCCTGCGCTCCCCTCACATACAACAGGAGACACTCGCACCACAACAGTCGGGAGGAGCATCAGGTGTCTTGCCACCATTCCAAAGACCCCCAAATACCTCGTTCACTCAAGATGAACCTGACAGCCCTGCACTGCGTTGTCTGTTACCCCGAGGCTTGAAGCCTGACACACTGGCACGTGTGACAGCCCTAGGTAGTACCTCAAGGTCAAGTCACAGTTCTCTGTGTCAATTCGACGGGGAGCCTTACACTGCTGCAGCAGCTGCAGAGGCCAGCGGAACTGCACATCTCCAGGCAAGACGAGGCCTGACACCCCTGTGGAAGCTCCCTGGGAACCCCAAGACTTATGTAAGCATGGGCGAGGAAAACTCCAGTACCAGCGTCAGCACCAGATGAGGACTGAGGACCCGGGGATGACTGGGGAGGAATCCCCAAAGGTGCATGGCAACTGGCAGGGAGACGGGCCTCTCCTGAGGCCACAGGGGCGGGTCCATGGGCTCCCTGTCGTAACTCAAGAAACCCTGCCGCAACTCGAGAAAAACCAGAAGCTTCTCCCTAGCAAGTAGGTTGAGGCCCTTATCCGCTGCAGCGTCTCAGGGGAAATCAACCCTTTCCTCTTGGATTTTGATGCGCTCCTTCACCTCCTTGCTGTGACCCAAGAAGTTCCCCGCCTCACCCGTCTCAACAAGAGAGGAACCCAAGGGACCCGCTGTGACTCAACAGGAGCCCCATTTGCCCCTGCCAAGCTCCAAATTATGGTCCCTTTTCCTGCTCCTTAGGGAAACGTTTCCTGGGGCTTCCCTCGCATCCCAAGAGCAGGTGCTCGCACCAGGAAAGTCGGGAGGAGCATCAAGGGTTGTGTCACCATTCCCCAACATCCCCAAATGCCTTGTCCACTGCAGATGTACCTGACTGCCCTGCACTGCCTTGACTGTCTCCCCAAGGCTGGACGTCTGACACACTGGCACGTGAAAAGTACTGGGTTGGACCTGGAGGGAAAGCCACAGATCCCTGTGTCCACTCGACATGGAGTCTGAACCTGCTCCTGCTGCTAGTCAGGCAAGTAGCCGTGCATGTGTCCAGGCGAGATGAGGCTTGTCTCCTCTGTGGGGGCCTCAGGGGTACCCAAATCTTAGGATAGGGCGATCGAGGAAATCTCAGGTTCCAGCCTCAGCCCCAGTCGAGGATTGACACCCTGAGATGATTGGGGAAGAATTCACAGAGGCTTCTGGTAACTGGCACAGAGAATGGCCTCTCCTGAGGCCACATGGGCGAGTCCCTGTGGTCCCCGTCATAACTTGAGAGGATCTCACCACAACTTGAGAAAAACCAAAATATTTTCCCTGCAAGTGGGGTGAGGACCTTGTCCACTGTGGCATCTCTGGGGAAATCACCCCCTCTCTCGGACCTTAAAATTGTCGATCACTTTCTTGCTGTGAACCAAGAAGTTCCACTCCCCAAACGGCCTCACTCGAGAGGAACACCGAGGGTCTGCCAAGAAGGAAAAGGAGCCCCGTTATCCCCTGCTGAGCTCAAGATGAGTGTCCCTTTCCTGCTCTGTCGGGAAAGGGTTCCAGCGCTTACCTCACATCCCAACAGGAGACACTCGCACCAGGACATTCAGGAGAAGCATCAGGGGTCTTGCACCAATTCCCCAAACCCCCAAATACCTCGTTGACTCCAGATGAACCTGATTGCCCTACACTGCGTCGACTGTCACCCCTAGGTTCGAAGCCTGACACACTGGCACATGTGACAGCCCTGGGTAGTACCTCAAGGTCAGGACAGATCCCTGTGTCTACTGGACGGGGAGCCTTACACTGCTGCTGCAGCTGTGGAGGCAAGCGTCAGTACACATCTCCAGACGAGACGAGGACTGACTCCCCTGTGGGTGCTCCATGGGAACCCCAAGATTTATGTCAACATGAGCGAGGAAAGCTCAGGTACCGGCTTCGGCACTAGATGAGGACTGAGAACCCGGTGATGACTGGAGAGGAATCCTCAAAGGCGCATGGCAAGTGGCACGGAGACTGGCCTCTCCTGAGGACAGAGGGGTGGGTCCATGGGCTCATCATAGTAACTCAAGAAACCTTGCTGCCACTCGAGTAAAGCCAGAAGCTTCTCCCTTGCAAGTGGGGTGAGGCCCTTATCCGCTGCAGCCTCTCGGGGGATATCACACCTTCCCTCTTGGAATTCAAAAGGCTCCTTCACCCTCTTGCTGTGACCCAAAAGTTTGCACGCCCCACCAGTTTCAACTCGAGCGGAACCCCAAGGGATCCGCTGCAACTCAACAGAGCCCCGTTTGCCCCTGCTAAGCTCCAGATGACGGTCCCTTTTCCTGCCCCCTAGGGAAAGTTTTCCTGGGGCTTCCCTCCCAACCCCAGAGGAGGTGCTCCCACCAGGAAAGTCGGGAGGAGCATCAGGGGTTGGGCCACCATTTCACAAGACCCCCAAATGCTTTGTCCACTGCAGATGAACCTGACTGCCCTGCACTGCCTTGACTGTCACCCCGAGGCTCGACACCTGACAAACTGGCACCTGGGATGGTCCTGGGTTGGACCACGAGTCAAGCCACAGATCCCTAGGTCCGCTTGACATGGAGCCTGACACTGCTGCTGGAGCTAGTCAGACAATTAGCCATGCACGTGTCTAGGCCAGATGAGGACTGTCTCCTCTGTGGGGGCCTCAGGGGTACCCTAAGACCTAGGTCAGGAGGGTCGAGGAAATCTCAGACTCCAGCCTGTGCACCAGTCAAGTACTGAGCACCCTGAGATGATTGGGGAGAAATTCCAAGAGGCCCCTGAAAACTAGCACAGAGACTGGCCTCTCCTGAGGCAACACAGGCGAGTCCCTGGGTTTCCTGTCATAACTAGAGAGGACCCCACCACAAATTGAGAAAAACCAAATCATTTTCCACTTCAAGAGGTGTGAGGACCGTGTCTGCTCTGGCGTCTCGAGGAAAATCACATCTTCTCTCATCGACCTCAAAATGATTGTTCACATTCTCGCTGTGGAAAAAGAAGTTCCCAGCCCCAACCATCCCCACTGGAGAGGAACACCGAGGGTCCCGCCAAGAATGAAAAGGAGACCCATTATCCCCTGCTGAGCTCCAGATGAGAGTCCCTTTCCTGCTCTGTCAGGAAAGGGTTCCCAGTGCTCCCCTCACATCCCAACAGGAGACACTCACGCCAGGACAGTCGGGAGGAGCATCAGGGGTCTTGTCACTATTCCAAAGACCACCAAATAGCTCGTTCACTCCAGATGAACCTGAATGCCCTGCACTGGGTCAACTGTCACCCCCAGGCTCGAAGCCTGACACACTGGCACGTGTGACAGCCCTGGGAAGTACCTCGTGGTCAAGTCACAGATCCCTGTGTCCACTCTCCTCGGAATGTTACACTGCTGCTGCACCTGCGGAGGCAAGTGGCAGTGGATGTCTCCAGGCGAGATGAGGCCTGACTGCCCTGTGGGGGATCAATGGGAACCCAAAGATTGATGTCAGCATGAGCGAGGAAAGGTCCTATACTGGCTTCAGCACCAGAAGAGGACTGAGGACCCTGCGATGACTGGGAAGGAATCCCCAAAAGCACAAGGCAACTGGCATGGAGACTGGCCTTTCCTGAGGCCACAGGGGTGGGTCCAAGGGCTCCCCATCATAACTCGAGAAACCCTGCCGCAACTCGAGAAAAACCAGAAGCTTCTTTCTTGCAAGCGGGGTGAGGCCCTTATCTGCTGAGCTGTCTCGTGTGAAATCACCCCTTCCCTCTTGGACCCCGAAGGGCTCCTTCACTCCCTTGCTATGACAAAAGCTGTTCCTGGCCACAACCGTCGCACGCGAGAGGAACCCCAAGGGACCCGCTGTGACTCAAGAGGAGCCCCGTTTGCCCCTGCTAAGCTCCAGACGATGGTCACTTTTCCGCTCCTTAGGTTAAGGTTTCCAGGGGCTTCCCTCACATCCCCAGAGGAGGTGCTCGCACTAGGAAAGTGGGGAGGAGCATCTGGGTTTGGGCCACCGTTCTCCGAGACCCCCAAATACCTTGTCCACTGCAGATGAACCTGTCTGTCCTGCACTGCCTTGACTGTCACTCTGAGGCTTGACGCCCAACACTGTGGCACGTGTGACAGCACTTTGGGCCTCGAGGGCAAGCCAAAGATCCCTGTGTCTGCTCGACATGAAGCCTGTCACTGCTGCTGCAGCTGGTCAGGCAAGTAGCCATGCACGTGTCCAGGCGAGATGAGGCCTGTCACCTCTGTGGGGGGCTCAGGGGTACACCAAGACCTAGGTTAGGACGGACGAGGAAAGCTCAGGCTCCCGTCTCAGCACAAATCGAGAACTGAGCACCCTGAGACGATTTGGGATGAATCCCCAGAGGCGCCTTGCAACTGGCATGGAATCTGTCCTCTCCTCAGGCCACAGGGGCAAAAGCCCAGGATTCCTGTTGTAACTCGAATGGACCCTGCCACAACTTGAGAAAACCCAAAGATTCTCCCCTGCAAGCGGGGTGAAGACCTTGTCCACTCTGGCGTCTCGGGGGAAATCACATCTTCTCTCTTTGACCTCAAAACGATCGTTCACCTGCTGGCTGTGACCCAAGAAGTTCCCTGCGCCACCCACCACTCCTCGAGAGGAACACCGAGGGTCCCGCCAAGAATGAAAAGGAGCCCCGTTATAACTGTTGAGCTCCAGATGAGGGTCCCTTTCCTGTTCTGTCGGGAAAGGGTTCCTAGCACTTCCCTCACATGCCAACAGGAAACACTCGCACCAGGACAGTCAGGAGGAGATCAGGGGTCTTGGCACCATTCCACAAACACCCAAATACCTCGTTGACTACAGATGAACCTGACTTCCCTGCTCTGCCTCGACTGTCACCCGAGGCTCGAAGCCTGACACTCTGGCACGTGTGACATCCTTGGGTAGTACTTCGAGTTCAAATCACAGATCCCTGTGTCCACTTGATGGGGAGCTTTACACTGCTTCTGAAACTGCGGAGGCAAGCGGTAGTGAATGTCTTCATGCGAGATGAGGCCTGATTCTCCTGTGGGGCTCCATGGGAACCCCAAGACCTAGGTCAGGACGGTCGGGGAAGCTCAGGCTCCGGCCTCAGCACAATTCGAGAACTGTGCACCCTGAAATGATTGGGGAGGAATCCCCAGAGGCGCCTGGCAATTGGCACGGAGACTGGCTTCTCCTGAGGCCACATGGGCGAATCCCTGGGATCCCCTTTGTAACTCGAGAGGACCCCGTAACAACTTGAGTAAAACCAAATGATTCTCCCTGCAGGCAGGGTGAGGACCTTGTCCGTGCTGGAGTCTCGGGGAAAATCACCCCTTCTCACTTGGACCTCAAAAGGGTTGTTCTCCTTCTTGTTGTGACCCAAGAAGTTCCCCGCCCCACCTGTCCCCACTCGAGAGGGACACCCAGGGTCCCGCCAAGAATGAAAACGAGCCCTGTTATCCCCTGTTCAGCTCCAGATGAGGGCCCCTTTCCTGCTGTGTCGGGAAAGGGTTCCCAGCGCTCCCCTCACATCCCAACAGGAGACACTCGCACCAGGACAGTCAGTAGGAGCATCAGGGTTCTAGCCACCATTCCCCAAGACCCCCAAATACCTCGTTCACTCAAGATGAACCTGACAGCCCTGCACTGCGTGGACTGTCACCCAGAGGCTCGAAGCCTGACACACAGGCACGTGTGACAGCCCTGGGTAGTACCTCGAGGTCAAGTCACAGATCCCTGTGTCCACTCGACGGGGAGCCTTACACTGCTGCTGCAGCTGCAGAGGCAAGCGGAACTGCAAATCTCCAGGCAAGACAAGGACTGACACCCCTGTGGGAGCACCATGGAAACCCCAAGATTTATGTCAGCATTGGCAAAGAAAGGTCTGGTAGCGGCTTTAGCACCAGAGGAGGACTGAGGACCCGGTGATGAAGAGAGGAAACCCCAATGGTGCATGGCTACTGGCAGGGACACTGGCCACTCCTGAGGCCACAGGGGCGGGTCCATGGGCTCCCCATCGTAACTCAAGAAACCCCGACGCAGCTCCAGAAACACCAGAAGCTTCTCCCTTGCAAGTGGGGTGAGGCCCTTACGCGATGCGGCGTCTCGTGGAAAATCACCCCTTACGTATTGGACCTCAAAGGGCACCTTCACCCCCTTGCTATGACCCAAGAAGTTCCCCACCCCAGCCGTCTCAACTCGAGAGGAACACCAAGGGACCCGGTGCGACTCAAGAGGAGCACAGTTTGCACCTGCTAAGCTCCGGATGATGGTCCCTTTTCCTGCTTCTTAGGGAAATGTTATCTGGGGCTTCACTCGAATCCGCAGAGGAGGTGCTCGCACCAGGAATGTCGGGAGGAGCATCAGGGATAGGGCCACCATTCCCCAAGACTCCCAAATGCCTTCTCCACTACAGATGAACCTGACTGCCCTTCACTGACTTGACTGTCACCCCGACGCTGGAAGCCTGACACACTGGCAGGTGTGAGAGCCCTGGGTAATACCTCGAGGGCAAGCCACAGATCACTGCATCCCCTCGACATGGAGCCTGACACTACTGCTCCAGCTGGTCAGGCAAGGAGCCATGCACGTGTCCAGGTGAGACGAGGACTGTCTCCCCTGTGGCGGCCTCAGGGGTACCCCAAGACTTAGGTCAGGACGGTCGAGAAAAGCTCAGGCTCCGGCCTCAGCACAAGTCGAGGTCTGAGCACCCTGATACGATTAGGGATCAATCCCCTGAAGCGCCTTGCAACTGGCCTCTCCTGAGGCCTCAGGGGCGGCTCCATGGGCTCCCTGTTGTAACTCAAGAACCCCGTTGCAACTCGAGAAAAACCATATGCTTCTCCCTTTCAAGCGAGGTGAGGCCATAATCTGCTGTGGCATCTGGGGGAAATCACCCCTTCCCTCTTGGACCTCAAAGGGCTCCTTCATCCCCTTGCT
The DNA here is from genome assembly GCA_006408755.1 of Eudorcas thomsonii. NCBI lineage: Eukaryota > Metazoa > Chordata > Mammalia > Artiodactyla > Bovidae > Eudorcas > Eudorcas thomsonii. The sequence goes on along the minus strand of SJYE01007417.1, from coordinate 266,242 downwards.
GTGACACAAGGAGTTCCCCGCCCCTACGGTCTCAACGTGAGATGAACCCAAAGGGATCCGCTGCGACTCATGAGGAGCCCCGTTTGACCCTGCTAAGCTCCAGATGATGGTCCGTTTTCCTGCTCCTTAGGGAAATGTTATCTGGGTCTTCCCTCGCATCCCAAAGGAGGTGCTCCCACCAGGAAAGGTGGGAGGAGCATCAGGGATTGGGCCACCATTCCCCAAGACCCCCAAATGCCTTGTCCACTGCAGATGAACCTGACTGCCCTGCACTGCCTTGCCTCTCACCCCGATGCTCAACGCCCAACCCACTGGCATGTGTGACATCACTTTGGACCTTGAGGGCAAGCCACAGATCCCTGTGTCCACTCGACATGTAGCCTGTCCCTGCTGCTACAGCTGGTCAGCCAGTAGCCATGCGCGTTTCCGGAGGAGACGAGGACTGTCTCCTCTGTGGGCTTCAGGGTTGCCCCAAGACCTAGGTCAGGTCGGTTGAGGAAAGCTCAGGCACTGGCCTCAGGACAAGTTGAGGACAGAGCACCCTGACACGATTGGGGATGAATCTCCAGAAGCGCCTGGGAACTGGCACGGAGACTGGCCTCTCCTGAGGTCACAGGTGCGGGTCAATGGCCTCCTCGTCGTAACTCGAGAAACCCCGCAGCAACTCGAGAAAAACCAGAAGCTTCTCCCTTGAAAGCAGGGTGAGGCCCTTATCCACTGTGGCGTATCAGGGGAAATCACTTCTTCCATGTTGGACCTCGAAGGGCTCCTTCTTCCCCTTGCTGTGACCCAAGAAGTTCCCCGCCTCACCCATCTCATCTCGAAATGAACCCCAAGGGACCTGCTGCGCCTCACGAAGAACCCCGTTTGCCCCTGCTAAATTCCAGATGCTGGTCCCATTTCCTGCTCCTTAGGGAAAGGTTTCCTGAGGCTTCCCTCGCATCTCAAGAGGAGGGGCTCGCACCAGAAAAGTCGGGAGTAGCAATTGGGTTTGAGCCACCATTACCCAAGACCCCCTAAACGCTGTGTCCACTGCAAATGAACCTGACTGCCCTGCACTGCCTTGACCGTCACCCCAAGGCTCGACCCCTGACACACTGGCACATGTGACAGCACTTTGGACCTCGAGGGCAAGGCACAGATCTCTGTGTCCACTCGACATGGATCCTGACACTGCTGCTGCAGCTGGTCAGGAAAGTAGCCTTGCACGTGTCCAGGCGAGACGAGGCCTGTCTCCTCTGTGGTGGCCTCAGGGGTACCGCAAGACCTAGGTCAGGACCGTCGAGCAAAGCTGAGGCTCAGGCCTCACCACAAGTCGAGAACTGTACACTCTGAGATGATTGGGGAGGAATCCCCAAAGGCCCCTGGCAACTGACACGGAGACTGGCCTCTCCTGAGGCCACAGGGGCGAGATCATTGGTTCCCTGTCAGACTAGAGAGGACCCCGCCACAACTTGAGAAAAACCTAAATATTCTCCCCTGCAAGTGGGGTCAGGACTTTGTCCGCGCTGGTGTCTCGGGGAAAATCACCCCTTCTCACTTGGACCTCAAAAGGGTCGTTCTCCTTCTTGTTGTGATCCAAGAAGTTCCCCGCCCCACCCGTCCCCACTCGAGAGGAACACCCAGAGTCCCGCCAAGAATGAAAAGGAGCCCCGTTATCCCCTGTTGAGCTCCAGATGAGGGTCCCTCCCTTTCCTGCTGTGTCGGGAAAGGGTTCCCAGCGAGCCTCTCACATCCCAACAGGAGACACTCGCACCAGGACAGTCGGGAGGAGCATCAGGGATTTTGCCACAATTCCCCAAGTCTCCCAAATACCTCGTTGACTCCAGATGAACCTGACTGCGCTACACTGTGTCAGCTGTCACACGAGGCTCGAAGCCTGACACACAGGCACATGTGACAGTCCTGGATAGTACCTCGAGGTCAAGTCACAGATCCCTGTGTCCACTCGCCTCGGAGCGTTACACTGATGCTGCAGCTGCGGAGGCAAGCGGCACTGCACATCTCCAGGTGAGACGATGCCTGAGACCCCTGTGGGGGCTCCATGGGAACCCACGATTTATGTCAGCATGGGCGAGGAGAGCTCCAGTACCGGCTTCAGCACCAGAAGAGGACTGAAGACCCGGCGATGACTGGGGAGGAATCCCCAAAGGCGCATGGCGACTGGCAGGGAGACTGGCCTCTCCTGAGGCCACAGGGGCTGGTCCATGGGCGCCCCACCATAACTCGAGAAACCCCACCGTAACTCGACAAATACCATAAGTTTTTCCCTTACAAGCGGGGTGAGGCCCTTATCCACGCAGCGTCACAGGGGAAATCTCCACTTCCCTCTTGGACCTCAAAGCCTCAAAGGGCTCCTTCACCCCCTTGCTGTGACCCAAAAACTTCCCCACTCCACTGGTCTCACCTCGAGAGGAATCCCAAGGGACACGCTGGACACAAGAGGACCCCATTTGATCCTGCTAACTTCCAGATGATGGTCCCTTTTCCTGCTCCTTAGGGAAAGGTTATCGGGGGCTTGCTTCATATCCTCAGAGGAGGTGCTCCCACCAGGAAAGTCAGGAGGAGCATCAGGGGTTGGGCCACCATTCCCCAAGACCCCCAAATGCCTTGTACACTGCAGATGAACCTGACTGCCCTGCCCTGCCTTGAATGTCACATGGAGGCTCAACACCTGACACACTGGCACTTGTGACAGCAATTTGCAGCTCGAGGGCAAGCCACGTATCCCTGTGTCCACTCGACATGGAGCCTGACACTGCTGTTGCAGCTGGTCAGGCAAGTAGCCGTGCATGTGTCCAGGCGAGACGAGGCCTGTCTCCTCTGTGGGGGCCTCTGGGGTACCCCAAGACCTAGGTCAGGATGGTCGAGTAAAGCTCTGGTACCGGCCTCAGCACAAGTCGAGGAATGAGCACCATGAGACGACTGGGGAGGAATCCCCAGAGGCGCTTGGCATCTGGCACGGAGACTGGCCTCTCCTGAGGCCACAGGGGCGAGTCCCTGGGGTCCCCATCATAACTCGAGAGGACCCCACCACACCTTGAGAAAAACCAAAAGATTCTCTCCTGCAGCCCGCGTGAGGACCCTGTCTGCTGTGGCATCTCGGTGAAAATCACCCCCTTCTCTCTTGGATTGCAAATGGTTGTTCACCTTCTTGCTGTGACCCAAGAAGTTCTCCGCCCCAACCGTCCCCACACAAGAGGAACACCGAGAGTAACGTCAAAAGTGAAAAGGAGCCCAGTTATCCCCTCCTGAGCTCCAGATGAGGGTCCCTTACCTGTTCTGTCCGGAAAAGGTTCACATTGCTCCCCTCACTTCACTACTGGAGACACTCGCACCAGGAGAGTCAAGAGGAGCATCAGGAGTCTTACCACCATTTCCCAAGGCCCCAGATACTTTGTTCACTCCAGATGGACCTGACAGCCCTGCAAGGCATTGACTGTCACCCCGAGACTCGAAGCCTGACACACTGGCATGGGTGACAGCCCTGGGTAGTACAAGGTCAAGTCACAGATCCCTGTGTCCACTCGACGGGGAGCCTTACACTGCTGCTGTAGCTGCGGAGTCAAGCTTCAGTGCACGTCTCCAGGCGAGACGAGGGCTGACTCCCCTCTGGGGGCTCCATGTGAACCCCAAGATTTATGTCAGCATGGGCGAGGAAAGCTCAGGTACCGGCTTCAGCACCAGACGAGGACTGAGGATGCGGCGATGACTTGGGACGAATTCCCAAGGGCGCATGGCAACAGACACAGAGACTGGCCTCACCTGAGGAAAAAGGGGCGGGTCCCTGGGTTCCGTGGCATAACTCGAGAGACCTCGCTGCAACTTGAGAAAAATCAGAAGCTTCTCCCTTGCAAGCAGGGTGAGGCCCTTATCCACTGATGCGTCTCAGAAGAAATCACCCCTTACCTCTTGGACTCAAAGGGTTCATTCACCCCCTTGCTGTGACCCAAGAAGTTACCCGCCCCACCCGTCACAACTCGAGAGGAACCCCAACGGACCAGCTGTGACACAAGAGGAGCCCCGTTTGCCCCTGCTAAGCTCCAGATGATGGTCCTTTTTCCTGCTAATTAGGGAAAGGTTTTCTGGGGCTTCCCTCACATTCAAAGAGGAGGTGCTCACACCAGGGATGTCGGGAGTTGTATCAGGGGTTGGGCCACCATTCCCCAAGAACCCCAAATGCCTTGAACAATGCAGATGAACCTGACTGCCCTGCACTGCTTTGACCTTAACCCCGAGGTTCGATGCCCAACACACTGGCACGTGAGACAGCACTTTGGACCTCGATGGCAAGCCGCAGATCCCTGTGTTCTCTCGACATGGAGCCTGATACTGCTGCTGCAGCTGGTCAGGCAAGTAGCCGTGCACATGTCCTGGCGAGATGAGGCCTGTCTCCTCTGTGAGGGCCTAAGTGTTACCGCAAGACCTAGGTCAGGATTATCGAGGAAAGCTCAGGCACCGGCCTCAGCACAAGTCGAGAAGTGAGCACCCTGAGACGACTGGGGAGGAATCCCCACAGGCGCCTGTCAACCGGCACGGAGACTGGACTCTCCTGAGGCCGCAGGGGCTAGTCCCTGGTGTACCCATTGTAACTCGAGAGGACACCACCACAACGTGAATAAAACCAAAATATTCTCCCCTGCGAGCGGGCTGAGGAACTTTTTCGCTGTGGCGTCTCGGGGGAAATCACTCCTCTCTTGGACCTCAAAAGGGTCATTCAACTTGCTGTGACACAAGTTCCCACCCCAACCGTCCCCACTGGAGAAGAACACTGAGGGACCCGCAAGGAATGAAAAGGAGCCCCGTTATCCCCTGCTGAGCTGCACATGAGGTTCCTTTTCCTGCTCTGTTGGGAAAGGGTTCCCAGTGCTCCCCTCACATCTCAAAAGGAGACATCGCACCAGGACAGTAGGGAGGAGCATCAGGGGACTTGCCACCATTCCCGAAGACTCCCAAATACCTCATTCACTCCAGATGAACCAGAGTGTCCTGCACTGCATCGACTGTTACCCCGAGGCTAGAAGCCTGACACACTGGCACATGTGACAGCCCTGGCTAATACCACAAGGTCAAGTCACATATCCCTGTGTCCACTCAAAGGGGAGCCTTCCACTGCCGCTGAAGCTGCGGAGACAAGTGGCAGTGCACGTCTACAGGCGAGACGAGGCCTAACTCCCCTGTGGGGGCTCCATTGGAACCCCAAGATTTATGTCAGCATGGGCGAGGAAAGCTCAGTTATCGGCTTCAGCACCAGACGAGGACTGAGGACCCAGCGATGACTGGGGAGGAATCCCCAAAGGCTCATGGCAACGGGCAGGGAGACTGGCCTCTTCTGAGGCCACAGGGTCAGGTCGATGGGCTCCCCTTTGTAACTAGAGAAACCCCGCCCCAATTCGAGAAAAACCAGAAGCTTCTCCCTTGCAAGCAGGGTGATGCCCTTATCTGTTGCAGTGTCTCATGGCAAATCACCCCTACACCCTTGGACCTCAAGGGCTCCTTCACCCCCTTGTTGTGACATAAGAAGGTCCCCGCCCCACCTGTCTCAAATAGAGTGGCACCCAAGGGACTCCCTGGGACTCAAGAGGTGCCTGTTTTGCCTCTGTTAAGCTCCAGATGATGGTTCCTTTTCCTGCTCCATAGGTAATGGTTTCCTGGGGTTTCCCTCGCATCCCAAGTGGAGGTGCTCACACCAGGAAAGTCGTGAGGAGAATCAGGGGTTGAGCCACCATTCCCCAAGACCCCAAAATGCATTGTCCACTGCAGATGAACCTGACTGCCCTGCACTGCGTCAACTGTCACCCCGAGGCTCGAAGCCTGGCACACTGGCACGTGTGACAGCCCTGCATAGTACTTCGAGGCCAAGTCACAGATCCCTGTGTCCACTCGATGGGGAGCCTTACACTGCTGCTGCAGCAGTGGAGTCAAGCATCAGTGCACGTCTCCAGGCGAGACGAGGGCTGACTCCGTTGTGGAGGCTCCAAATGAAACCCAAGATTTGTGTCACCATGGGCGAGGAAAGCTCAGGTACCAGATCAGCACCAGACGAGGACTGAGGACCTGGCGATGACTGGGGAGGAATCCCCAAAGGCGCATGGCAACTGGCACGGATACTAGGCTCTCCTGAATCCACAGGGGCGGGTCTATGGGCTCCCAGTCGTAACTCGAGAAACCCCAACGCAACTTGAGAAAAACCAGAAGCTTCTCCCTTACAAGCTGGGTGAGGCCTTATCCGCTGAGGCATCTCGAAAAAATCACTCCTTTCCTCTTGGACCTCGAAGGGCTCCGTCACCGCCTTGCTGTGACCCAAGAAGTTGCCCGACCCAACCGTCTCAACTCGAGAGGAGAGCAAGGGGACCCACTGTGACTCAAGAGGAGCCTCATTTGCCCCTGCTATGGTCCAGACAGTGGTCCCTTTCCCTGCTCCATAGGAAAAGGTTTCCTGGGTGTTCCCTCGCATCCCAAGAGGAGGTGTTCACACCTGGAAAGTCAGGAGGAGCATCAGGGGTTGGGACACCATTCCCCAAGACCCTCAAATGCCTGGTCCACTGCAGATTAACCTGACTGCCCTGCACTTCCTTGACCATCACCCCAAGGCTCGACCCCTGACACAATGGCACGTGTGACAGCCCAGGGTAGGACCTCGAGGGCAAGCCACAGATCCATGTGTCTGCTCGACATGGAGCCTGCCACTGCTGCTGCAGCTGGTCAAGCAAGTTGTCGTGAACGTGTCCAGGCGAGACGGGGCCGGTCTCCTAAGTGGGGGCCACAGGGGTACCCCAAGGCCTAGGTCAGGTCGGTCGAGGAAAGCTCTGGCTCCGGCCTCAGATCAAGTCGAGAGCTGAACACCCTGAGACGATTGGAGAGGAATCCCCAGAGGCACCTGGCAACTGGCACAGAGACTGTCCTCTCCTGAGGCCACAGGGGCAAGAGCCTGGGTTCCCCATCATAACTCGAGAGGACCCCACCAAAACTTGAGAAACACCAACGATTCTCCCCTGGAAGCCAGGTGAGGACCTTGTCTGCTCTGGCGTCTCGGTGGAAATCACCCCTTCTCTCTTCGACCTCAAAAGGATTGTTCACCTGCTCACTATGGCCTGAGATGTTCCCCACAACAACAGTCCCCACTCGAGAGAAACACCGAGGGTCCCGCCAAGAATGAAAATGAGCCCCGTTATCCCCTGCTGAGCTCCAGATGAGGGTCCCTTTCCTGCTCTGTCGGGAAAGGGTTCCCAGCGCTCCCCTCACATCCTAACAGGAGACACTCGCACCAGGACAGTGAGGAGGAGCCTCAGGGGTCTATCCACCATTCCCCAAGACCCCCAAATACCTCGTTCACTCAAGATGAACCTGACAGCCCTGCACTGCGTCGACTGTCACCCGGAGGCTGGAAGCCTGACACACAGGCACGTGTGACAGCCCTGGGTAGTACCTCGAGGTCAAGTCACAGATCCCTGTGTCCACTCGATGGGGAGCCTTACACTGCTGCTGCAGCTGCAGAGGCAAGCAGAACTGCAAATCTCCAGGCGAGACAAGGACTGACACTCCTGTGGGAGCACCATGGAAACCCCAAGATTTATGTCAGCATTGGCGAAGAAAGGTCCGGTAGCGGCTTTAGCACCAGAGGAAGACTGAGGACCCGGCGATGATGGTAGGAATCCCCAAAGGCGCATGACAACTGGCAGGGAGACTGGCCTCTCCTGAGGCCACAGGGCCGGGTCCATGGGCTCCCCGTCGTAACTCGAGAAACCCCGATGCAACTCCAGAAACACCAGAAGCTTCTCCCTTGCAAGTGGGGTGAGGCCCTTATCTGATGCAGCATCTCGTGGAAAATCACCTCAAAGGGCACCTTCACCCCCTTGCTATGACCCAAGAAGTTCCCCACCCCAGCCATCTCAACTCGAGAGGAACACCAAGGGACCCGGTGCGACTCAAGAGGAGCACAGTTTGCACCTGCTAAGCTCCGGATGATGGTCCCTTTTCCTGCTTCTTAGGGAAATGTTATCTGGGGCTTCACTCGAATCCGCAGAGGAGGTGCTCGCACCAGGAATGTCGGGAGGAGCATCAAGGATAGGGCCACCATTCCCCAAGACTCCCAAATGCCTTCTCCACTACAGATGAACCTGACTGCCCTTCATTGACTTGACTGTCACCCGAGGCTCTACACCCGACACACTGGCACGTGTGACAACACATTGGACCTCGAGGGCAAGCCACAGATCCCTGTGTCTGGTCGTCTTGGAGACTAACACTGCTGCTGCAGCTTGTCAGGGAGTAGCCATGCACGTGACCAGGCTAGACGAGGCCTGTCTCCTCTGTAGGTGCTACAGGGGTACCCCAATACCTAAGTCAGGACGGTCGAGGAATGCTCAGGCTCTGGCCTCTGCACAAGGTGAGGACTAAGCACACTGAGACGATTTGGGAGGAATCCCCAGAGACGCCTTGCAACTGGCATGGAGACTGTCCTCTCCTGTGGCCACAGGGGCGAGAGCCTTGGATCCCCGTCTTAACAGGAATGGACCCTGCCACAACTTGAGAAAAACCAAAGATTCTCCCCTGCAATGGAGTGAGGACCTTGTTCTCTCTGGCTCTTGAGGAACATCACATCTTCTCTCTTTGACCTCAAAAGGATCGTTCACTTGCTCGCTGTGGCCAAAGAAGTTCCCTGCCCCAACCGTCCCCACTCAAGAGGAACACCGAGGGTCCTGCCAAGAATGAGAAGGAGCCCCGTTAACCCCTGCTCAGCTCCAGATGAGGGTCCCTTTCCTGCTCTGTCGGGAAAGATTTCTCAGCGCTCCCCTCACATCCCAAAGGAGACACTCCCACCAGGAGAGTTGGGAGGAGCATCACGGGTTTTGCCACCATTCCCAAAACCCGCAAATACTTCGTTGACTTCAGATGAACCTGACTGCCCTGCACTGCATCAACTGTCACCCCGAGGCTTGAAGCCTGACACATTGGCACGAGTGACAGCACAGGGTAGTACCGAGAGGTCAAGTCACAGATCCCTATGTCCACTCGACGGTGAGCCTTACACTGCTGCTGCAGCTGCGGAGGTAAGCGGCAGTGCACGTCTCCAGACGAGACGAGGCCTGACTCCCCTGTGGGTGCTACATGGGAACCCCAAGATTTATGTCAGCATGAGCGAGGAAAGCTCGGGTACCGGCTTCAGCACCAGAAGAGGACTGAGAACCCAGTGATTACTGTGGGGGAATCCCCAAAAGCGCATGGCAACTGGCACGGAGACTGGCCTCTCCTGAGGCCACAGAGGTGGGTCCATGAGCTCCCAGTCATAACTCGAGGAACTCCGCTAAAACTCGAGGAAAACCAGAAGATTCTCCCTTGCAAGCGTGGTGAGGACTTTATTCACTGTGGTGTCTCGGGGAAAATCACCCCTTCCCTCTGGGACCTCGAAGGCCTCCTTCAGCACCTTGCTTTGAACCATGAAGTTCTCCGCTCCACCCGTCTCCATGTGACAGGAACACCAAGAGACCTGCTGTGACTCAAGAGGAGCCCCGTTAGCCCCTGCTAAGCTCCAGATGATGATCCCATTTCCTGCTCCTTAGGTTAAGGTTTCCTGTTGTTTCTCTCATATCCCAAGAGGAGGTGCTCGCACTAGGAAAGTCGGGAGGAGCATCTAGGTTTAGACAGCATTCTCCAAGAGCCTCAAATGCCTTCTCTACTGCAGATGAACCTGACTGGCCTGCACTGCCTTCACTGTCACCCCGAGGCTTGACCCCCGACACACTGGCACCTGTGACAGCACTTTGGACTTCGAGGGCAAGCCACAGATCCCTGTGTCCGCTTGACATGGAGCCTGACAATGCTGCTACAGCTGGTCAGCAAGTAGCCATGCACGTGTCCAGATGAGATGAGGACTGTCTCCTCTGTGGTGGCCTCATGGGTACCCCAAGACCTAGGTCAGATCGGTCGAGGAAACTCAGTCACTGGCCTCAGCACAAGTCGAGAACAGAGCACCCTGACACGATTCGGTAGGAATCCCTAGAGGCGCCTGGAAGCTGGCATGGAGACTGGCTCTCCTGAGGCAACAGGGTCGGGTCCATGGCATCACCGTCGTAACACGAGAAACCCTGCCGCAACTCGAGAAAAACCAGAAGCTTCTCCCTTGAAAGCGAGGTGAGGCCCTTATCCGCTGTGGCGTCTCGTGGGAAATCACTTCTTCCGTGTTGGACCTCGAAGGGCTCGTTCATTCCCTTGCTGTGACCCAAGAAGTTCCCTGACCTACTCATCTCATTTCGAGAGGAACACCAAGGGACCCGCTGCGACTCAAGAAGAGCCTCGTTGCCCCTGCTAAGCTCCAGATGAAGGTCCCTTTTCCTGCTCCATAGGGAAAGGTTTCCTGAGGCTTCCCTCGCATCCCAAAAGGAGGTACTCGCAGTAGGAAAGTTGGGAGGAGCATCTAGGGTTCGGCCACCATTCTCCAAGACCCCCAAATGCCTTATCCACTGCAGATGAAACTGTCTGCCCTGCACTGCCTTGACTGTCACCCCGAGACTCGACGCCTGAAACACCTGCACGTGAGACAGCACATTGGGCCTCGAGGGCAAGCCACAGATCCCTGTGTCCGCTCTACATGGAGCCTGCTACTGCTGCTGCAGCTGGTCAGGAAAGTAGCCGTGCACGTGTCCAGGCAAGACAAGGCCTGTCTCCTCTGTGGGGCCCTCAGGGGCACACCAAGATCTAGATCAGGACGATCGAGGAAAGCTCAGGCTCCGGCCTCAGCAACATTCAAGGACTGAGCACCGAGACTATTAGGGAAGAATCCCCAGAGGCGCCTGGCAACTGGCACGGAGACTGTCCAATCCTGAGTGCACAGGGTCGAGTCCCTCGGTTCCCCGTTGTAACTCGAGAGGAGCCCACCACAACTTGAGAAAAACGAAAAAATTCTCCCCTGCAAGTGGGGTGAGGATCTTGTCCGCTGTGGCGTCTCGGGGGAAAGCACCTCTTCTCCATTGGACCTCAAAAGTGTCATTAACCTTCTTGCTGTGACCCAAGAAATTTCCCGCGCCACCCGTCCCCACTCGAGGGGAACAACGAGGGTACCACCTTGAATGAAAAGGAGCCCCGATATTCCTGCTGAGCTCCAGATGAGGGTCCCTTTCCTGCTCTGTCGGGAAAGGATTCCTAGCGCTCCCTTCACATCCCAACAGAAGACACTCGAACCAGGACTGTCGGGAGGAGCATCAGGGGTCTTGCCACCATTCCCCAAGACCCCCAAATACCTTGTTCATTCCAGATGAACCTGACTGCCCTGCACTGGGTCGACTGTCACCCCGAGGCTGGAAGGCTGACACACTGGCACGTGTGACAGCCATGGGTGGTACGTCGAGGTCAAGTCACAGATCCCTGTGTCCACTCGACGGGGAGCCTTCACAGCTGCTGCAGCTGCAGAGGCAAGCTCAAGTGTACATCTGCAGGCAAGACGAGGCCTGACTTTCCTGTGGGGGCTCCATGGGAACCCCAAGATTTATGTCAGCATGGGAGAGGAAACCTCAGGTACTGGCTTCAGCACCATACGAGGACTGAGGACTCGCTGATGACTGGGGAGGAATCCACAAAGGCACATGTCAACTGGCAAGGAGACTGGCCTCTCCTGAGGCCACAGGGGCGGGTCTATGGGCTACCCGTCGTAAACCGAGAAACCCCACCGCAACTCGAGAAAAAACAGAAGCTTCTCCCTTGGAAGCAGGGTGAGGCCCTTATCCACTGTGGCGTCTCTGGGGAAGTCACTTCTTCCCTCTTGGATCTCGAAGGACTCTATCACCCCCTTGTTGTGACCCAAGAATTTCCCCGCCCCACCCCTCTAAACTCGAGAGGAACTACAAGGGATCTGTTGCGACTAAACAGAGCCGTGTTTGCCCCTCTTAGGCTCCAGATGCTCATCCCTTTTCCTGCCCCTTAGGGAAAGGTTCCTTGGGGCTTTGCTCAAATACCAAGAGAAGGTGCTCGCAACAGGAAAGTTGGGAGGAGCATCAGGGTTTGGGTCACCATTACCCAAGACCCCCAAATGCCTAGTCCACTGCAGATGAACTTGACACCTCGCACTGCCTTGACTGTCACCCCGAGACTCGATGCACGACACTCTGACACAAGTGACAGCACTTTGGACCTCAAGGGCAAGCCACAGATCCCTCTGTCCGCTCGACATGGAGCCTGACTCTGCTGCTGCAGCTTGTCAGGCAAGTAGCCGTGGACCTGTCCAGGAGAGACGAGGCCTGTCTCCTCTGTGGGGGCCACAGGGGTACCCCAAGGCCTAGATCAGGAAGGTCGACAAAAGCTCAGGATGTGGCCTCAGCAAAAGACGAGGGCTGAGCACACTGAGATGTTTGGGGAGGAATCCCCTGAGGTGGGTGGAAGCTGACATGGAGACTGGCCTCTCCTGAGGCCACAGGGGTGAGTCCCTAGGGTTCCTGTTGTAAATAGAGAGAAACTGAACACAACTTGAGAAGAACCAAAAGATTGTCCCCTGAAAGCGGGGAGAGGTCCTTGTCCGCTGTGGCGTCTTGGGAGAAATCACCCCTTCTCACTTGGACCTCAGAAGTGACGTTCACCTTCTTGCCGTGACCCAAGAAGTTCCCCGCCCCACCCATCCCCACTGGAGAGGAACACCTAGGATCTGGCCAAGAATGAAAAGGAACCCCGTTATCCCCTGCTGAGCTCCAGATGAGGGTCCCACTCCTGCTCTGTCGGGAAATGTTTCCCAGCACTTCTCTCACATCCCAACAGGAGACACTCGCACCAGGACAGTCGGGAGGAGCATCAGGTGTCTTGCCACCATTCCTCAAGACCCCCAAATACCTCGTTGACTCCAGATGAACCTGATTGCTCTGCACTGCATCGACTGTCACCCCGAGGTGGGAGGCCTGACACACTGGCACGTGTGACAGCCCTGGGTAGTACCTCGAGGTCAAGTAACAGATCCCTTTGTCCACTCGCCTCGGAACGTTACACTGCTGCTGCAGCTGTGAAGGCAAAAGGCAGTGCATGTCTCCATGCGAGACGAGGCCTGACTCCCCTGTGGGGGTTCCATGAGAACACCAAGATTTATGTCAGCATGAGCGAGGAAAGCTCAGGTACCGGCTTCAGCACCAGAGGAGGACTGAGGACTGGGCGATGACTGGGGAGGAATCCCCAAAAGCGCATGGCAACTGGCACGGACACTGGCCTCTCCTGAGGCCACAGGGGCGGGTCCATCAGCTCCCAGTCGTAACTCGAGAAACCCCGCCGCAACTGGAGAAAAACCAGAAGCTTCTCCCTTGCAAGCGGGCTGAGGCCCTCATCCACTGGGGAGTATCGGCGGAAATCATCCCTTGCCTCTTTGACCTCCAAGGGCCCCTTCAGCGCCTGGCTGTGAACCATGAAGTCCCCAGCCCCTCATGTCTCCTCGCGAGAAGAATCCCAAAGGACCCATTGAGACTAAAGAGGAGTCTCATTTGCCCCAGCTAAGCTACAGATGATGGTCCATTTTCCTGGTCCTCAGTTTAAGTTTTCCTGGGGCTTCCCTCGCATCCAAGCAGAGATGCTCGCACCAGGAAAGTGCTGGACCACCATACCTTAAGACCCCCAAATGCTTTGTCCACGTCAGATGAACCTGACTGCCATGCACTGTCTTGACTGTCACCCCGAGGCTCGATGCCCGAATCAATGGCACATGTGACAGCACTTTGGACCTCGAGAGCAAGCCACAGATCCCTTTGACCGCTCGACATGGAGCCTGTCACTACTGCTGCAGCTGGTCAGGCAGGTAGCCGTGCAGGTGTCCAGGCGAGACAAGGACTGTCTCCTCTGTGGGGGACCCTGACCCCAAGACCTAGGTCAGGATGGTCAAGGAAAGCTCAGGCACTCGCCTCAGCACAAGTCGAGGTCAGGGAACCCTGAGACTATTGGGGAGGAATCCCCCGAGGCGACTGGCAACAGGCACGGAGATTGTCCTCTCCTGAGGCCACAGGGGCCCATCCATGGGCTCGCTGTAGTAACTCGAGAAACCCCACCGCAACTCGAGAAAAAGCAGAAGCTTCTCCCTTGCAAGCGAGGTGAGGCCCTTATCTGCTGCAGCGTCTCGGGGGAAATCACCCCTTCCCTCTTGGAACGCGAAGGGCTCCTTCACACCCTTGCTGTGACTAAAGGAGTTCCCTGCCCCTACCGTCTCAACGCGAGACGAACCCAAAGGGACCCGCTGCGACTCAAGAGGAGCCCCGTTTGCCCCTGCTAAGGTCCAGATGATGGTCCCTTTTCCTGCTCCTTAGGGAAAGGTTTCCTGAGGATTCCCTCGCATCCCAAGAGGAGGTGATCCCACCAGGAAAGTTGGGAGGTGCATCTGGGGTTGGGCCACCATTCCCCAAGACCCCCAAATGCCTTGTCCACTGCAGATGAACCTGACTGCCCTGCACTGCCTTGACCGTCACCCCCAGGCTCGACCACCGACACACTGGCACATGTGACAGCCGTTTGGACTTGGAGGGCAAGGCACGGAATGAAAAGGAGCCCCATTATCCCCTGCTGAGCTCCAAATGAGGGTCCCTTTCCTGCTCTGTCAGGAATGGGATCCCAGCGCTCCCCTCACATCCCAACAGGTGACACTCATATCAGGACAGTTCGGAGGAGAATCTGGGGTCTTGCCACCATTTCCCAAGACCCCCAAATACCTCGTTGACTCCCGATGAACCTGAAGGCCCTGCACATCGTCGACTGTCACCCCGAGGCTTGAAGCCTGACACACTGGCACGTGTGACAGCCCTGGGTAGTACCTCGAGGTCAAGACACAGATTGCTGTGTCCACTCGATGGGGAGCCTTACACTGCTGTGCAGCTGCTGAGGCAAGCGGCAGTGCTCGTCTCCAGGTGAGACGAGGCCTGACCCCCCTTTAGGGGCTCCATGGGTATGCCAAGATTTATGTCAGCATGTGCAGAAAGCTCCGGTACCGGCTTCAGCACCAGACGAGGACTGAGGACCCGAAGATGACTTGGGAGGAATCCCCAAAGGCGCATGGAAACTGGCACGGAGACTGCCCTCTACTGAGGCCAGAAAGGCGGGTCCATGCTTTCCCCGTTGTAAATCGAGAAACCCCGCCAAATCTCGAGAAAAACCAGAAGCTTCTCCTTTTCAAGCAGGGTGAGGCCCTTATCCGCTGCAGCATCTAAGAAGAAATCATCCCTTCCGTCTTGGATCTCCTCGGACTCCTTAATCCCCTTGCTCTGACCCAATAAGTTCCCCACACTACCAGTCTCAACTCAAGAGGAACCCCAAGGGAACGGCTGCAACTCAAGAAGAGCCCCGTTTGCCCCTGCTAAGCTCCAGATGATGGTGCCATTTCCTGCTCATTCGTTTAAGGTTTCCTGCGGCTTGTCTCACATCTCAAAAGGAGGTTATTGCACTAGGAAAGTCGGGAGGAGCATCTGGGTTTCGGCACCATACTCCAAGACCCCCAAATGCCTTTTCCACTGCAGATGAACCTGTCTGCCCTGCACTGCCTTGACTGTCACCCCGAGGCTCGACGCCCGACACACTGGCACATGTGACAGCACTTTGGGCCTCGAGGGCAAGCCACAGATCCCTGTGTCCTCTCGACATGGAGCCTGCCACTGCTGCTACAGCTGGTCAGGAGAGTAGCTGTGCACGTGTCCAGGTGAGATGAGGCCTGTCTCCTAAGTGGGGGCCACAGGGGTACCCCAAGGCATAAGTCAGGATGATCGAGGAAAGCTCAGCCTCCGGCCTCAGCACAAGTCGAGGACTGAGCATTCTGAGACGACTGGGGAGGAATCCCCAAAGGTGCCTTCCAACTGGGAAGGAGACTGTCTTCTCTTGAGGCCACAGGGGCAAGAGCCTGGGCTCCCCATCGTAATTCCAGTGGACCCCGCTACAACTTGAGAAAAACCAAAGATTCTGCCCTACAAGAGGGGTGAGGACCTTGTCTGCTCTGGCGTCTCGGGGGAAATCAAACCTTCTCAGTTCGACCTCAAAACGATCGTTCACCTGCTTGCTGTGACCCAAGAAGTTCCCCGCCCCACCCGTCACTACTCGAGAGGAACACCGAGGGTCCTGCCAAAAAGGAAAATGAACCCTGTTATACCTGTTGAGCTCCAGATGAGGGTTCCTTTCTTGCTCTGTTGGGAAAGGGTTCCCAGTCCCCCCTCACATCCCAACAGGAAACACTGGCACCAGGACAGTCGGGAGGATCATCAGGGGTATTGCCACCATTCCCCAAACCCCCAAATACCTCGTTGACTCAAGATGAACCTGACTGACCCGCACTGCGTCAGCTGTCACCCCGAGGCTCCAATCCTGACACCCTGGCACATGTGACATCCCTGGTTAGTACCTCGAGATCAAGTCACAGATCCCTGTGTCCACTTGATAGGGTGCCTTACTCTGCTGCTGTACCTGCGGAGGCAAGCGGCAGTGCATGTCTCCAGGCGAGACAAGGCCTGACTCCCCTGTGGGGGCTCCATGGGAACACCAAGTCTAGGTCAGGATGGTCGAGGAATGCTCAGGCTCCAACCTCAGCACAATTCGAGGACTGGGCACTCTGAGACGATTGGGGAGGAATCCCCAGAGGATCTTGGCAACTGGCACGGAGACTGGCCTCTCCTGAGGCCACAGGGGCGGCTAAATTTGCTCCCCGTTGTAACTGGAGAAACCCCGCCGCAACTCGAGAAAAACCGGAAGCTTCTCCCTTGCATGCGGGATGAGGCCCTTATCCGCTGCGTCGTCTCGGGAAATCAACCCTTCTCTCTTGGACCTCGAAGGGCTCCTTAACCCCCTTGCTGTGACCCAAGGAATTCCCAAAATACACGTCTCAACTCTAGAGAAACCCCAAAGGACCCGCTGCAACTCAGAAGGAGCCCCGTTTGCCCCTGGTAAGCTCCAGATGATTGTCCTTTTATTTGCTCCTTAGGGAACGGATTCCTGGGGCTTCCCTCACATCCAAAGTGGAGGAGCTGTCACCAGGAATGTCAGGAGGAGCATCAGGGTTTGGGCCACCAATCCCCAAGACCCCCAAATGCCTTGACCACTGCCGATGAACTTCACTGCCGTGCACTGCCTTAACTGTCAGCCCGAGGCTCGACCTACGACACACTGGCACGTGTGACATCACTTTGGACCTCATGAGCAAGCCACCGATCCCTCTGTCCGCTCGACATGGAGCCTGACACTGCTGCTGCAGCTGGTCAGGCAAGGAGCTGTGCACGTGTCCAGGTGAGACGAAGCCTGTCTCCTCTGGGGGAGCCTCAGGGGAACCCCCAAGACCTAGGTCAGGACGGTCGAGGGAAGCTTAGGCACTGGCCTCAGCACAAGTAGAGGACAGGGCACCCAGAAACGATTGGGGAGGAATCCACAGAGGTAACTGGCAACTTGCACGGTGTCTGTTCTCTCCTGAGGCCACAGGGGCACGTCCCTGGGCTCCCCATCAGAACAAGAGAAACCCCGCCATAACTCGAGAAACACCAGAAGCTTCTCCCTTGCAAGCGGGGTGAGGCCCTTATCCGATCCGGCATCTAGTGGGAAATCACCCCTTCCCTCTTGGACCTCGAAGGGCTTCTTCACTCCCTTGCTGTGACACAAGGAGTTCCTGGCCACAACCATCGCACCCAAGAGGAATCCCAGTGGACCCGCTGCGACTCAAGAGGAGCCCAGTTTGCCCCTGCTAAGCTCTAGATGATAGTCCCTTTTCCTGCTCCTTAGTATAATGTGTCCTGGGGATTCTGTCGCATCCCAAAAGGAGGTGCTCGCAGTAGGAATGTCGGGAGGAGCATCTGGGGTTCGGCCACCATTCTACAAGACCCCCAAATGCCTTGTCCACTGCACATGAACCTGTCTGCCTTGCACTGCCTTGACTGTCACCTCGAGGCTAGACGCCCGAAACACCTGCACGTGTGACAGCATTTTGGGCCTCGATGGCAAGCCACAGATCCCTGTGTCCGCTCGACATGGAGCCTGACACTGCTGCTACAGCTGGTCAGGCAAGTAGCCGTGCACGCGTCCAGGCAAGACGAGGCCTGTCTCCTCTGTGGGGCCCTCAGGGGTACACCAAGTCCTAGGTCAGGACGGTCGAGGAAATCTCAGGCTCTGGCCTCAGCAAAAGTCGAGGACTGAGCACCGAGACGATTAGGGAAGAATTCCCAGAGGCACCTGGCAACTGGCACGGAGACTGTCCAATCCTGAGTGCACAGGTGCGAGTCCCTGGATTTCCCGTTGTAACTCGAGAGGACCCCGCCACAACTTGAGAAAAACCAAAAGATTCTCCCCTGCAAACGGTGTGAGGACCTCGTCTGCTGTGGCGTCTCGGGAGAAAGAACCTCTTCTCTCTTGGACCTCCAAAGTGTCGTTAACCTTCTTGTTGTGACACAAAAAGTTGCTCGTACTGCCCGTTCTCACTCGAGGGGAACACCAAAGGTCCCACCATGAATGTAAAGGAGCTGCAATATCCCTGCTGAGCTCCAGATGAGGGTCTCTTTCCTGCTCTGTCGGGAAAGGGTTCCCAGCACTTCCCTCACATCCCACCAGGAGACACTCGAACCAGGTCTGTCGAGAGCAGCATCAGGTGTCTTGCCACCATTCCCCAAGACCCCCAAATACCTCGTTCACTCCAGATGAACCTGACTGCCCTGCACTGGGTCGACTGTCACCCCCAGGCTCGACGCCTGACACACTGGCACGTGTGACAGACCTGAGTGGTTCCTCGAGGTCAAGTCACATGTCCCTGTGTCCACTCGACAGGGAGCATTTCACAGCTGCTGGAGCTGCAGAGGCAAGCGCAAGTGTACGTCTCCAGGCAAGTCCAGGCCAGACTTTCCTGTAGGGGCTCCATGGGAACCCCAAGATTTATGTAAGCATGAGCGAGGAAAGCTCAGGTTCCAGCTTCAGCACCAGATGGGGACTGAGGACTTGGCGATGACGGGAGAGGAATCCCAAGGGTGCATGGCAACTGGCAAATGACTAGTCTCTCCTGAGGCCACAGGGGCGGGTCCATGGGCTCCCAGTCATCACTTGAGAAACCCCGCCGCAACTCGAGAAATACCAGAAGCTTCTCCCTTGCAAGCGGGGTGAGACCCTTATCCACTGAGGCATCTCTGAGGAAATCACTCCTTCCCTCTTGGACCTCGAAGGGCTCTTTCACCCCCTTGCAGTGACCCAGGAATTTCCCCCCCTACCCATCTCAACTTAAGAGGAACAACAAGGGATCCACTGTGACTCAACAAAGCCCTGTTTTCCCCTGCTAAGCTCCAGATTATCATCCCCTTTCCTGCCCCTTAGGGAAAGGTCCCTGGAGATTTGCTCGAAAACCGAGGAGTTGCTCGCAACAGGAAAGTTTGAAGGAGCATCTAGGGTTCGGCCACCATTCCCCAAGACCCCCAGATGACTTGTCCACTGCAGATGAACTTGACAGCCCCGCACTGCCTTGACTGTCACTCCGAGGATCGACGCACGACACACTGGAACGTATGACAGCACGTTGGACCTTGAGAGCGAGCCACAGATCCCTCTGTCTGCTCGACATGGAGCCTGACACTGCTGCTGCAGCTGGTCAGGCAAGTAGCCGTGCACGTCTCCATGTGATACGAAGCCTGTCTCCTCTGTGGGAGCCTCAGGGGAATACCCAAGACCTAGGTCAGGACGGTCGAGGGAAGCTCAGGTACTGGTCTCAGCACAAGTCGAGGACAGGGCACCCAGAGACAATTGGGGAGGAATCTCCAGATGTGACTGGCAACTGGCACAGAGACTATCCTCTCCTGAGGCCACAGGGTAGCATCCCTGGGCTCCCCGACGTAACTCGAGAAACCCTGCCACAACTCGAGAAACATGGGGGGTGAGGCCCTTATCCAATCCCTGACCAAGACCTAGGTCAGGATGGTCGAGGAAAGCTCAGGCTCCGGCCTCAGCAACATTCGAGGACTGAGCACCGAGACGATTAGGGAAGAATCCCCAGAGGCGCCTGACAACTGGCATGGAGACTGTCCAATTCTGAGTGCACAGGGGCGAGTCCCTGGATTTCCCGTTGTAACTCGAGAGGACCCCGCCACAACTTGAGAAAAACCAAAAGATTCTCACCTGCAAGTGGGGTGAGGACCTCGTCTGCTGTGACGTCTCGGGGGAAAGAACTTCTTCTCTCTTGGACCTCCAAAGTGTCGTTCACCTTCTTGCTGTGACCCAAGAAGTTTCTGGCGCCGCCCGCCCTCCCTCGAGGGGAACACCGAGGGTCCCGCCATGAATGTAAAGTAGCCCCAGTATCCCTGGTGAGCTCCAGATGAGGGTCCCTTTCCTGCTCTGTTGGGAAAGGGTTCCCAGCACTTCCCTCACATCCCAACAGGAGACACTCGAACCAGAACTGTTGGGAGCAGCATCAGGGGTCTTGCCACCATTCCCAAGACCCCCAAATACCTCGTTCACTCCAGATGAACCTGACAGCCCTGCACTGAGTCGACGGTCACCCTGAGGCTCTAAGCCTGACAAACTGTCACGTGTGACAGACCTGGGTGGTACCTCGAGGTCAAGTCACAGGTCCCTGTATCCACTCGACGGGGAGCCTTTCACAGCTGCTGCAGCTGCAGAGGCAAATGCAAGTGTACGTCTCCAGGCAAGATGAGGCCTGACTTTCCTGTGGGGGCTACATGGGAACCCCAAGATTTATGTCAGCATGGGCGAGGAAAGCTCAGGTACCAGCTTCAGCACCAGACGAGGACTGAGGACACGGCGATGACTGGGGAGGAATCCCCAAAGGCGCATGGCAACTGGCACGTGACTGGCCTCTCGTGAGGCCGCAGGTGCGGGTCCATGGGCTCCCCATTGTAACTCGAGAAACCCCGCTGCAACTCGAGAAATACCAGAGGCTTCTCCCTTGCAAGCGGGGTGAGGCTCTTATCCATTGAGGCATTTCCAGGGAAATCACTCCTCCCCTCTTGACTATGGAAGGGCTCTCCCATCCCCTTTCTGTGACCCAGGAATTTCCCCGCCCTACCCGTCTCTACTCCAGAGGAACAACAAGGGATCCACTGCGAATAACAGAGCCATGTTTGCCCCTCCTAAGCTCCAGATGATCTTCCCCTTTCCTGTCCCTTAGGGAAAGTTTCCCTGGAGCTTTCCTCGAATACCAAGAGGAGGTGCTTGCAACAGGAATGTGGGAAGCACACTGCCTTGTCCACTGCAAATGAACTTGACAGCCCCGCACTGCCTTGACTGTCACCCCGAGGCTCGACCTACGACACACTGGCACGTTTGACAGCACCTTGGACCTCGGGAGCAAGCCACAGATCCCTGTGTCCACTCGACATGGAGCCTAACACTGCTGCTGCCGCTGGTCAGGAAACAAGCCATGCATGTGTCCAGGTGAGACGAAGCCTGTCTCCTCTGGGCGAGCCTCAGGGGAACCCCCAAGACCTAGGTCAGGATGGTCGAGGGAAGCTCAGGCACTGGTCTCAGCACAGTTGAGGAAAGGGCACCAAGAGACGATTGGGGAGGAATCCCCAGAGGTAACTGTCAACTGGCACTGAGACTGTCCTCTCCTGAGGCCACAGGGGTGCGTCCCTGGGCTCCCCATCAGAACAAGAGAAACCCCGCCACATCTCGAGAAACACCAGAAGCTTCTTCCTTGCAACCGGGATGAGGCCCTTATATGATCCACCGTCTCGTGGGAAATCACCCCTTCCTTCTTGGACCTCGAAGGGCTCCTTCACTCCCTTGCTGTGACACACGGAGTTCCCGGCCACAACCGTCGCACCCAAGAGGAACCCCAGTGGACCCGCTGGGACTCAAGAGGAGCCCAGTTTGCCCCTGCTAAGCTCTAGATGATAGTCCCTTTTCCTGCTCCTTAGTATAATGTGTCCTGGGGATTCCGTCACATCCCAAAAGGAGGTGCTCACAGTAGGAAAGTCGGGAGGAGCATCTGGGGTTCAGCCACCATTCTCCAATACCACCAAATGCCTTGTCCACTGCAGATGAACCTATCTACCTTGCACTGCCTTGACTGTCACCCCGAGGCTCGACGCCCAAAACACCTGCACATGTGACAGCACTTTGGGCCTCGATGGCAAGCCACAGATCCCTGTGTCCACTCGACATGGAGCCTGCCACTGCTGCTGCAGCTGGTCAGGCAAGTAGCCGTGCATGTGTCCAGGCGACACGAGGCCTGTCTCCTCTGAGGGGCCCTCAGGGGCACACCAAGACCTAGGTCAGGACGGTCGAGGAAAGCTCAGGCTCCAGCCTCAGCAACATTCGAGGACTGAGCACCGAGACTATTAGGGAAGAATCCCCAGAGGCACCAGGCAACTGGTACGGACACTGTCCAGTCCTGAGTGCACAGGGTCGAGTCCTTCAGTTCCCCGTTGTAACTCGAGAGGACTCTGCCACAACTTGAGAAAAACCAAAAGACTGTCCCCTGCAAGTGGGGTGAGGACCTAGTCTGCTGTGGCGTCTCGGGGGAAAGAACCTCTTCTCTCTTGGACCTCCAAAGTGTTGTTCACCTTCTTGCTGTGACCGAAGAAGTTTCTCGGGCCACCCACCCTCACTCGAGGAGAACACCGAGGGTCCCGCCATGAATGTAAAGGAAGCCCAGTATCCCTGCTGAGCTCCAGATGAGGGTCCCTTTCCTGCTCTGTCGGGAAAGGGTTCCCAGCAATTCCCTCACATCCCAACAGGAGACACTCGAACCAGGACTGTCAGGAGCAGCATCAGGGGTTTGCCACCATTCCCTAAGACCCCCAAATACCATGTTCACTCCAGATGAACCTGACTGCCCTGCACTGGGTGCCCTCCCACCCCGAGGCTCAAAGCCTGACACACTGTCACGTGTGACAGACCTGGGTGGTACTCGAGGTCAAGTCACAGGTCCCTGTGTCCACTCGACGGGGAGCATTTCACAGCTGCTACAGCTGCAGAGGCAAGCGCAAGTGTATGTCTCCAGGCAAGACGAGGCCTGCCTTTCCTGTGGGGGCTCCTTGATAACCCCAAGATTTATGTCAGCATGGGCGAGGAAAGCTCAGGTACCAGCTTCAGCACCAGACGAGGACCGAGGACTCGACGATGAGTGGGGAAGAATCCCCAAAGGCGCATGGAAACTGGCAAGAAGACTGGCCTCTCCTGAGGCCACAGGGGCGGGTCCATGGGCTCCCCGTCGTCACTCGAGAAACCCCGCCGCAACTCGAGAAATACCAGAGGCTTCTCCCTTGTAAGCGGGGTGAGGCCCTTATCCACTGCGGCATCTCTGGGGAAATCACTCCGTCCGTCTTGGACCTCCAAGGGCTCTTTCACCACCTTGCTGAGACCCAGGAATTTCCCCGCCCTACCTGTCTCAACTCGAGAGGAGCAACAAGGGATCCGCTCCGACTCAACAGAGCCCTGTTTGCCCCTGCTAAGCTCCAAATGTTCGTCGCCTTTCCTGCCCCTTAGGGAAGGGTTCCCTGGAGCTTCCCTCGAAAACCAAGAGGAGGTGCTCCCAACAGGAAAGTGGGGAGGAGCATCAGGGTTTCGGCCACCATTCACCAAGACCCCCAAATGCCTTGTCGACTGCAGATGAACTTGACAGCCCCGCACTGCCTTGACTGTCACCCCGAGGCTCGACACACGACACATTGGCACATCTGACAGCACTTTGGACCTCGAGAGCAAGCCATAGATCTGTCTGTCCGCTCGACATGGAGCCTGACACTGCTGCTGCAGCTGGTCAGGCAAGTAGCTGTGCACGTGTCCAGGTGAGATGAAGCCTGTTTCCTCTGTGGGAGCCTCAGGGGAACCCCAAGACCTAGGTCAGGATGATAGAGGGAAGCTCAAGCACTGGCCTCAGCACAAGACGAGGAGAGGGCACCAAGAGACGATTGGTGAGGAATCCCCAGAGGTGAGTGTCAACTGGCACTGAGACTGTCTTCTCCTGAGGCCACAGGGGTGCGTCCCTGGGATCCCCGTGGTAACTTGAGAATCCCTGCCACATCTCGAGAAACACCAGAAGCTTCTCCCTTGCAAGTGGGGTGAGGCTCTTATCCGGTCCAGCGTCTCGTGGGAAATCACTCCTTCCCTCTTGGACCTCAAAGGTCTCCTTCGCTCCCTTGCTGTGACACAAGGAGTTCCTGGTCATAACCGTCGCACCCAAGAGGAACCCCAATGGACCCACTGAGACTCAAGAGGAGCCCAGTTTGCCCCTGCTAAGCTCTAGATGATAGTCCCTTTTCCTGCTCCTTAGTATAAGTTGTCCTGGGGCTTCCATCGCACCCCAAAAGGAGGTGCTCACAGTAGGAAAATCGGGAGGAGCATCTGGGGTTCGGCCACCATTCTCCAAGACCCCCAAATGCCTTGTCCACTGCACATGAACCTGTCTGCCCTGCACTGCCTTGACTGTCACCTTGAGGTTCGACGCCCGAAACACCTGCACGTGTGACAGCATTTTGGGCCTCGATGGCAAGCCACAGATCCCTGTGTCCACTCGACATGGAGCCTGCCACTGCTGCTACAGCTGGTCAGGCAAGCAGCCGTGCACGTGTCCAGGCGACACGAGGCCTGTCTCCTCTGTGGGGCCCTCAGGGGTACTCCAAGACCTACGTCAGGACAGTCGAGGAAATCTCAGGCTCCGGCCTCAGGAAAAGTCGAGGACTGAGCACCGAGAAGACTAGGGAAGAATCCCCAGAGCGCCTGACAACTGGCACGGAGACTGTCCAATTCTGAGTGCACAGGGGTGAGTCCCTGGGTTCCCCGCTGTAACTCGAGAGGACCCCGCCACAACTTGAGAAAAACCAAAAGATTCTCCCCTGCAAGGAGGGTGAGGACCTCGTCTGCTGTGGCGTCTTGGGGGAAAGAACCTCTTCTCTTTTGGACCTCAAAAGAGTCATTCACCTTATTACAGTGACCCATGAAATTCCCCGCCCCACTGGTCTGAACTCGAGAGGAACAATAAGGGATCTGCTGTGACTCAACAGAGCCCTGTTTGTCCCTGCTAAGCTCCGGTCATCTGGAATGGTATTCCTCTCGAATACCAAAGGAGGTTCTCCCAACAGGAATGTCAGGAGGAGCATCAGGGGTTCGGCTACCATTCCCCAAGACCCCCAAATGCCTTGTCCACTGCAGACGAACTTGACAGCCCCGCACAGCCTTGACTGTCCCCCCGAGGTTCGACATACGACACACTGGCACGTTGGCAGCACTTTGGACCTCGAGGGCAAGCCACAGATCCCTCTGTCCGCTCGACATGGAGCCTGACACTGCTGCTGCAGCTGGTCAGGCAAGTAGCCATGCACGTGTCCTTGTGAGACGAAGCCTGTCTCCTTTGTGGGAGCCTCAGGGGAACCCCAAGACCTAGGTCAGGTTGGTAGAGGAAATCTCAGGCTCAGGCCTCAGCAAAAGCCGAAGACTGAGCACCAAGATGATTGGGGAGTAATCCCAAGAGGCGCCTGGCAACTCACACGGAGACTGTCCTCTCCTGAGTCCACAGGGGCGAGTCCCTGGGGTCCCCATCGTAACTCGAGAGGACCCCACCACAACTTGAGAAAAACCAAAACATTCTCCCCTGCAAGCGGGATGAGGACCTTGTCCTCTGTGGCGTCTTGAAGGAAATCACCCATTCTCTCTTAAAGCACAAGAGGGTCTTTCAAATTCTTTCTGTGACCCAAAAGTTCCTGCCCCACCCTTCCCCACTCGAGAGGAATACCGAGTGTCCTGCCAAGAATGAAAAGGAGCCCCGTTATCCCCTGCTGAGCTCCAGATGAGGGTCCCTTTCCTGCTCTGTCGGGAAAGGGTTCCCAGCGCTCCCGTCACATATCAACAGGAGACACTCACACCAGGACAGTTGGGAAGAGAATCAGGGTTCTTGCCATCATTCCCCAAGACCCCCAAATACCTCGTTCACTCCAGATGAACCTGACTGCCCCGCACTCCGTAGACTGTCACCCCGAAGCTCGAAGCCTGACACACTGGCACGTGTGATACCCCTGGGTAATACCTCGAGTTCAAGTGAGAGATCCCTGTGTCCACATGATGGGGAGCCTTACACTGCTGTTGCAGCTTTGGAGGCAATCGGCAGTGCACGTCTCCAGGCGAAACAAGGCCTGACTCCCCTGTGAGGGCTCCATGGGTACCACAAAATTTTTGTCAGCATGGGCGAGGAAAGTTCAGGTACTGGCTTCAGCACCAGGCGAGGACTGAGGACCTGGCGATGTCTGGGTAGGAATCCCCAAAGGCCCATGGCAACTGGCACAGGGACTGGCCTCTCCTGAGCCCACAGGGGAGGGTCCATGGGTTCCCCAACATAACTCGAGAAACACCGCCCCACCTCAGAAGAAAACACTGAAGCTTCTCCCTTGCAAGCAGGGTGAGGCCCTTATCCACTACCGTGTCTCGGGGGAAATCACCAGTTCCCTCCTGGATTGGGAAGGACTCCTTCACTCCCTTGCTGTGACCCAAGAAGTTACCCACCCTAATGGTCTAAACTCGGGAGGAACCACAAGGGACCCGCTGCCACTCCAGAGGAGCCCCATTTGACCCTGCTAAACTCCTGATGATGGTCCCTTTTCCTGCTCCTTAAGGAAATGATATCTGGGGATTCCCTCGCATCCCAAGAGGAGGTGCTCACGCCAGGAAAGTCAGGAGGAGCATCAGTGGTTGGGCCACCATTCCCTAAGACCCCCAAATGCCTTGTCCACTGCAGATGAACCTGACTGCCCTGCACTGCCTTGACTGTCACCCCGAGGCTCGACGACTGACACACTGGCACATGTGACAGCACATTGGACTTCCAGGGAAAGCCACAGATCCCTGTGTCCGCTCGAAGTGGAACCTGACACTGCTGCTGCAGCTGGTCATGCAAGTAGCCGTGGACATGTCAATGCGAGACGAGGCCTGACTCCTCTGTGGGGGCCTCAGGGTAACCCAAGACCTAGGTCAGGATGGTCGAGCAAAGGTGAGGCTTAGGCCTGAGCACAAGTTGAGGACTGAGCACTCTGAAACGATTGGGGAGGAATCGCCAGAGGCGCCTGGTAACTGGCACTAAGACTGGCCTCTCCAGGGGCCACATGGGCGAGGCCCTGGGGTCCCTGTCGTAACTCGAGACAACACCACCACAACTTGGGAAAAACCAAAATATTCTCCGCTGCAGGCGGGATGAGAACCTTGTCCGCTGTGGCCTCTCCGGGGAAATCACCTCTTCTCTCTTGGACCTCAAAACGGTCGTTCACCTTCTTTCGGTGACAAAAGAAGTTCCCTTCTTCAGTCGTCCGCACACGAGAGGAACACTGAGGGTCCCGCCAAGAATGAAATGGAGCCCTGTTTTTTCCTCCTGAGCTCCAGATGAGGGTCCCTTTCCTGCTCTGTCGGGAAAGGGTTCCCAGAAATCCCCTCACATCCCAAAAGGAGACACTGGCACCAGGGCAGTCGGGAGGAACATCAGGGATATTGCCACCATTCCCCAAGACCCGCAAATACCTCGTTCAGTCCAGATAAACCTGACTGCCGTGCACTGCGTCGACTGTCATGCCGAGGCTTGAAGCCTGACACACGGACACCTGTGACAGCCCTGGCACTACCTCGATGTCAAGTCACAGATTCTTGTGTCCACTCGACGGGGAGCCTTACACTGCTGCTTCAGCTGCGGAGGCAAGCAGCAGTGCACGACTTCAGGAGAGACAAGGCCTGACGTTCCTGTGGGGGCTCCATGGGTACCCAAAGATTTCTGTCAGCTTTGTCGAGGAAAGCTCAAGTACCGGCTTCAGTACCAGATGACCACTGAAGTCCCGGCGATGACTGGGGAGGAATCCCCTAAGGTGCATGGCAACTGGCACGGAGACTGGCCTCTCCTGAGGCCACAGGGGCGGGTCCATGGGCTCCCCGTCGTCACTCGAGAAACTCCGCCGCAACTCGAGAAATACCAGAGGCTTCTCCCTTGCAAGCGGGGTGAGGCCCTTATCCACTGTGGCATCTCTGGGGAAATCACTCCTTCCCTTTTGGACCTGGAAGGGCTCTTTCACCCCCTTGCTGGGACCCAGGAATTTCCCCACCCTACCCGTCTCAACTCCAGAGGAACAACAAGGGATTCGCTGCCACTCAACACAGCCTTGTTTGCCCCTGCTAAGCTCCAGATGATCGTCCCCTTTCCTGCCCCTTAGGGAAAGGTTCCCTGGAGCTTTGCTCCAATACCAAGAGGAGGTGCTCCCAACAGGAAAGTCGGGAGGGGCATCAGGGTTTCGGCCACCATTCACCAAGACCCCCAAATGCCTTGTCCACTGCAGATGAACTTGACAGCCCTGCCCTGCCTTGACTGTCACCCCGAGGCTCGACGCACGACACATTGGCACGTGTGACAGCACTATGGACCTTGAGAGCAAGCCACAGATCCCTCTGTCCGCTCGACATGGAGCCTGACACTGCTGCTGCAGCTGGTCAGGCAAGTAGCTGTGCACGTGTCCATGTGATATGAAGCCTGTCTCCTCTGTGGGAGCCTCAGGGGAACCCCCAAGACCTAGGTCAGGACGGTCGAGGGAAGCTCAGGCACTGGCCTCAGCACAAGTCGGGGACAGGGCACCCAGAGATGATTGGGGAGGAATCTCCAGAGGTGACTGGCAACTTGCATGGAGACTGTCCTCTCCTGAGGCCACAGGGGTGCGTCCCTGGGCTCCCCATCGTAACTCGAGGTACCCTGCGGCAACTCGAGAAACACCAGAATCTTCTCCCTTGCAAGCGGGGTGAGGCCCTTATCTGGTCCGGCGTCTCGTGGGAAATCACCCCTTCACTCTTGGACATCAACGGTCTCCTTCACTCCCTTGCTGTGACACAAGGAGTTCCCGGCCACAACCGTCGCACCCGAGAGGAATCCCAGTGGACCCGCTGGGACTCAAGAGGAGCCCAGTTTGCCACTGCTAAGCTCTAGATGATAGTCCCTTTTCCTGCTCCTTAGTATAAGGTGTCCTGGGGCTTCCGTACCATCCCAAACGGAGGTGCTCGCAGTAGGAAAGTCGGGAGGAGCATCTGGGGTTCAGCCAACATTCTCCAAGACCCCCAAATGTCTTTTCCACTGCAGATGAACCTGTCTGCCATGCACTGCCTTGACTGTCACCCCGAGGCTCGATGCCGGAAACACCTGCACGTGTGACAGCACTTTGGGCCTCGAGGGGAAGCCACAGATCCCTGTGTCCACTCGACATGGAGCCTGACACTGCTGCTGCAGCTGGTCAGGCAAGTAGCCGTGCACGTGTCCAGGCGACACAAGGCCTGTCTCCTCTGTGGGGCCCTCAGGGGTACACCAAGACCTAGGTCAGTACGGTCAAGGAAAGCTCAGGCTCCGGCCTCAGCAAAAGTGGAAGACTGAGCACCTACTCAATTGGGGAGGAATTCCCAAAGGCACATGGCAACTTGCAAAGATACTGGCCTCTCCTGAGCCCACAGGGGACGGTCAATGGGTTCCCCGTCGCAACTCGAGAAACCCCATCCCACCTCGAAAAAAACCAGAAGCTTCTCCCTTGCAAGCAGGGTGAGGCCCTTATCCGCTGCGGCTTCTTGGGAGAAATCACCAATTCCCTCTTGGACTGGGATGGGCTCCTTCACTCCCTGGCTGTGACCCAAGAAGTTCCCCACCCTGCCCGTCTCAATTCCGGAGGAACCCCAAGGGACCCGGTGGGACTCAAGAGGAGCCCAGTTTGCCCCTGCTAAGCTCCAGATGATGGTCCCTTTTTCTGCTTCTTAGTGAAATGTTATCTGGGGCTTCACTTGCATCCCAAGAGGAGGTGCTCACACCAGGAATGTCGGGAGGAACATCAGGGTTTGGACCACCATTTCCCAAGACACACAGATGCCTTGTCCACTGAAGATGAACCTGACTGCCCTGCACTACCTTGACTCCTTGACGGTCTCCCCGAGGCTCGATGCCCGACACACTGGCACGTGTGACAGCACTTTGGACCTCGAATTCTAGCCACAGATCCCTGTGTCCGCTAGACATGGAGCCTGACACTGCTGCTGCAGCTGGTCAAGCAAGTAGCTGTGCACGTGTCCAGGCGAGACAAGGCCTATTTTCTCTTCGGGGGACTCAGTGGTATCCCAAGACCTAGGTCAGGACGGTCGAGGAAAGCTCAGGCTCCAGCCTCAGCACAAGTCGAGGACTGAGCACAGTTAGAGGATTGGAGAGGATCCCCAGAGGTGCCTGGAAACTGCCACAGAAACTGGCCTCTCCTGAGGCCACAGGGGCGAGTACCTGACGTTCCTGCCGTAACTCGAGAGGATCCCACCACAACTTGAGAGAAACCAAAAGATTCTCTCCTGAAAGTGGGGTGAGGACAATGTCCGCTGTGGCTTCTAGGGGGAAATCACACCTTATCTATTAGACCTCAAATGGGTCATTCACCTTCTTGCTGTGACCCAAGAAGATCCCTGCCCCACTAGTCCCCACTCGAGTGGGACACCGCGAGTCCTGCCAAGATAGAAAATGAGGGCCATTATCCCCTGCTAAGCTCCAGATGAGGGTCCCTTTCCTGCTCTCTCGGGAAAGGGTTCCCAGCTCTCCCATCACATTCCAACAGGAGACACTCGCACCAGGACAGTCAGGAGGAGCATCAGGGGTCTTGCCACCATTCCCCAAGACCCCCAATACCTTGTTCACTCCAGATGAACCTGACTGCCCTGCACTGTGTCGACTGTCACACTGAGGCTCCACGCCTGACACATTGGAACGTGTGACAGCCTTGGGAAGTACCTCGAGGTCAAGTCTCAGATCCCAGTGTCAACTCGACGGGGATCCTTACACTGCTGCTGCACGTGCGGAGGCAAGCGGCAGTGTACATCTACAGGCGAGACGAGGCCTGACTCCCCCGTGGGGGCTCCATGGGAACCCCAAGATTTATGTCAGCATGGGCGAGGAAAGCTCAGGTACCAGCTTCAGCACAAGATGAGGACTGAGGACCCGGCATGACTGGGGAGGAATCCCCAAAGGTGCATTGCAACTGGCACAGAGACTGGCCTCTCCTGAGGCTACAGGGGCTCGTCCAGGTGCTCCCTGTCGTAACTCAAGAAACCCCGCCACAAATCGAGAAAAACCATAAGCTTCTCCCTGGCAAGCAGGGTGAGGCCCTTATCTGCTGTGGCGTCTCGGGGGAAATCACCCCTTCCCTCTTGGACCTCGAAGGGCTTTTCCCCCCCTTGCGGTGACCCAAGAATTTCCCCACCCCACACGTCTCAACATGACAGGAACCCCAAGGGACCCGCTTTGACTCAAGAGGAGCCCATTTGCCCCTGCTAAGCTCCAGATGATGGTCCCTTTTTCTGCTCCTTAAGGAAAGGTTTCCCGTGGCTTCCTTCTCATCCCAATACGAGGTGCTTGCACCATGAAATTCGGGAGGAGCATCAGGGGTTGGGACACCATTCCCCAAGACCAACAAATGCCTAGTCCACTTGAGATGGACCTGACAGCCCTGTACTGCCTTGACTGTCACCCTGAGGCTCGATTCCCGACCCACTGGCATGTGTGACAGCCCTGGGTACAACCTCGAGGGCAAACGACATATCTCTGTTTTCGTTCCACATGGAGCCTGTCACTGCTGCTGCAGCTGCTCAGGCAAGTAGCCGAGCACGTGTCCAGGCGAGGTGAGGATACTCTCCTCTCTGGGGCCCTCAGGGTACCCAAAGACCTAGGTCAGGAAGGTCGAGGAAAGCTCAGGCACCAGCCCCAGCACAAGTCGAGGACTGAGCACCCTGAGACGATTGGGGAGGCATCCCCAGAGGCGCCTGCCAACTGGAATGGAGACTGGCGTCTGCAGAGGCCACAGGGGCGGCTCTGCGGGCTCCCTGCCATAATTCCAGAACCCGGTTGCAACTCGAGAAAAACCAGAAGCTTCTCCCTTGCAAGCGTGATGAGGCCCTTATCTGCTGCGGCATCTCGGGGGAAATCACTCCTTCCCTCTTGGACCTCGAAGGGCTCCTACATCCCCTTGCTGTGACACAAGGAGTTCCCCACCCCTACAGTCTCAACTCGAGAGGAACCCCAAGGGAATGGCTGCAACTCAAGAGGTGCCCGTTTTGCCCCTGCTAAACTCCAGATGATGGTCCCTTTCCTGCTCTGTCGGTAAAGGGTTCCCAGTGCTCCCCTGACATCCCAACAGGAGACACTGGCACCAGGAGAGTCGGGAAGAGCATCAGGTGTCTTGCCACCATTCCAAAGACCGTCAAATACTTTGTTCACTTCAGATGAACCTGACTGCCCTGCACTGCGTCGACTGTCACCCCAAGGCTCGAAGCCTGACACACTGACACGAGTGACAGCCCTGGGTAGTACCTCGAGGACAAGTCACAGATTCCTGTGTCCACTCGACGGGGAGCCTTACACTGCTGCTGCAGCTGAAGAGGCAAGCTGAAGTGCATGTCTCCAGGCGAGACGAGGCCTGACTCCCCTGTGGGGGCTCCAAGGAAACCCCAAGATTTATGCCAGCATGAGCAAGGAAAGCTCATGTACCGAATTCAGCACCAGACGAGGACTGAGGACTCGTCAATGACTGGTGAGGAATCCCAAAAGGCTCATGGCAAGTGGCACGGACACTCGCCTCTCTTGAGGCCACAGGGGTGGGTCCCTGGGCTACCTGTCGTAACTCGAGAAACCCCGACACAACTCGTGATATACCAGAAGCTTCTCCCTTGCAAGTGGCTTGAGGCCCTTATCCGCTGCGGCATCTAGGGGGAAAAAACCCATTCCGTCTTGGACCTCAAAGGGCTTTTTCACCCACTTGCTGTGACCCAAGAAGTACCCCACCCCACCCGTCTCAACATCAGAGGAACCTCAAGGGACCCACTGTGACTGAAGAGGAGCCCGGTTTGCCCCTTCTAAGCTACAGATGATGGTCCTTTTCCCTGCTCCTTAAGGAAAGGTTTCCTGGGGCTTCCCTCGCATCCCAATAGGAGGTGCTCGCACCAGGAAAGTCGGGAGGAGCATCAGGGTTTGAGCCATCATTCCCCAAGACCCCAAAATGCCTTGTCCACTGCAGATGAACCTGACAGCCCTGCACTGCATCGACTGTCACTCGGAGGTTCGAAGCCTGACACACTGGCACGTGTGAACAGCTCTGGGTAGTACCTCGAGGTCAAGTCACAGATCCCTATGTCCACTCGATGGGGAGCCTTAAACTGCTGCTGCAGCTGCAGAGGCAAGCGGTAGTGCACATCTCCAGGCGAGATGAGGCCTGACACCCCTGTGGGAGCTCCATGGGAACCCCAAGATTTATGTCAGCATGGGCGAGGAAAGCTCAGGTATCGGCTTCAGCACCAGATGAGGACTGAGGACCTGGCGATGACTGGGGAGGAATCTCCAAAGCTGCATGGCAACTGGCACGGAGACTAGCCTCTCCTGAGGCCACAGGGGCACGTCCCTGGGCTCCCGTCGTAACTTGAGAAACACCGCCACAACTCGAGTAAAACCAGAAGCTTCTCCCTTGCAAGAGGGGTTAGGCCCTTTTCTGCTGCAGGGTCTCGGGAAATCACCCCTTCCCTCTTGGATCTCGATGCGCTTCTTCACCCACTTGCTTTGACCGAAAAACTTCCCACTCCACTGGTCTCAATCCGAGAGGAGTCCCAAGGGACCCGCTGGACTCAAGAGGACCCCATTAGCCCCTGCTAAGCTCCAGATGATGGTCTCATTTCCTGCTCCTTAGGGAAAGGTTATCGGGGCTTCCTCCACATCCCCATAGGAGGTGCTCCCACCAGGAAAGTTGGAAGGAGCATCAGGGGTTGGGCCAACATTCCCCAAGACCCCCAAATGCCTTGTCCACTACAGATGAACCTGACTGCCCTGCACTGCCATGAATGTTACACCGAGGCTCGACACCCGACACACTAGCACGTGTGACAGCAATTTGCAGCTCGAGGGCAAGCCACATATCCCTGTGTCCGCTTGACATGGAGCATGACACTGCTGCTGCAGCTGGTCAGGCAAGTAGCTGTGCACGTGTCCAGGCGAGACAAGGCCTGTCTCCTCTGTGGGGGCCTTTGGGGTACCTCAAGACCTATGTCAGGATGGTCGAGGAAAGGTCCGGCACTCGCCTCAGCACAAGTCGAGGACTGAGCACCGTGAGACGATTGGGCAGGAATCCCCAGAGGCGCCTGTCATCTGGCATGGAGACTGGCCTCTTCTGAGGCCAGAGGGGCGAGTCCCTGGGGTCCCCGTCATAACTCGAGGGGACCCCGGCACAACGTTAGGAAAACCAAAAGATTCTCCCCTGCAAGAGTGGTGAGGACCGTGTCCCCTGTGGCATCTCAGGAAAAATCACCCCATCACTCTTGGACCTAAAAAGGGGCGTTCACCATCTTGCTGTGACCCAAGAAGTTTCCCGCCACACCCGTCCCCAATCGAGAGGAACACCGAGGGTCCCGCCATGAATGAAAATGAGCCCTGTTATCCCGTGTTGAGTTACAGATGAGGGTCCCTTTCCTGCTCTGTCGGGAAAGGCTTCCCAGCTCTCCCCTCACATCCCAACAGGAGACACTGGCACCAGGACAGTCGGGAGGAGCATCAGGGGTCTTGCACCCATTCCCCAAGACCCCCAGTACCACGTTCACTCCTGATGAACCTCACTGCCCTGCACTGCGTCATCTGTCACCCCGAGGCTCGAAGCCTGACACATTGGCTTGTGTGACAGCAGTGGGTAGTACCTCGAGGCCAAGTCACAGATCCCTGTGTCCACTCGATGGAGAGACATACACTGCTGTTGCAGCTGAGCAGGCAACCAGCAGGGCACGTCTCCAGGGGAGACGAGGCCTTACTACCCTGTGGGGGTTCCATGGGAACCCCAAGATTTATGTCAGCATGGGCGAGGAAAGCTCACATACCAGATCAGTACCAGACAAGGACGGAGGATCTGGCGAGGACTGGGGAGGAATCCTCAAATGCACATGGCAACTGGCACGGAGACTGCCTTTCCTTAGGCCACAGGGGCAGGTCCATGGGATCCCAGTCATAACTTGAGATTCCCGACTGCAACTCGAGAAAAACCAGAAGCTTCTACCTTGCAAGCAGGGTAAGGCCTTTATCTGCTGAGGCGTCTCAGGGGAAATCACCCTTTCCGTCTGGGACTTCGAAGGGCTCCTTCACCACCTTGCTGTGACCCAAGAAGTTGGCCGCCCCATCCGTCTCTAGTCGAGTGGAATGCCAAGGGACAGGCTGCGACTCAAGAGGAGCCCGATTTGCCCCTGCTGAGCTCCAGATTATGGTCCCTTTCACTGCTCCTTAGGGAAAGGTTTCCTGGGTCTTCCCTCGCATCCCAAGAGGAGCTTATAGCATAAGGAAAGTCGGGATGAGCATCAGAGCTTGGGCTACCTTTCCCCAAGACCTAGGTCAGTACAGTCGAGGAAAGCTCAAGCTCCAGCCTCCGCACAAGTAGAGGACTGAGCACACTGAGACGATTGTGGCGGAATCCCCAGAAGCTCCTAGCATCTGGCACGGAGACTGGCCTCTCCTACGGCACATGGGAGAGTCCCTGGGGTCCCCGTCGCAACTCGAGAGGACCCCGTCACAGCATGAGAAAAACCAAAAGAATCTCCCCTGCAAGAGTGGTGAGGACCTTGTCTGCTGTGGCGTCACGGGGGAAATCACCCGTTCTCTCTTTGACCGCAAAAGGGTCGTTCACCTTCTTGCTGTGACCCAAGAAGTTTCCCACCCCAACCGTACCCACTCGGGAAGAACATCGAGGGTCCCACAAGGAATGAAACGGAGCCCCGTTATCCCCTGCTGAGCTGCAGATGAGGTTCCCTTTCCTGCTCTGTCGGGAAACGGTTCCCAGGGCTCTTCTCATATCCCAACAGGGGACACTAGCACCAGGAGAGTCGGCAGGAGCATCAGGGGAATTGCCAGCCCTGCACTGCCTTGACTGTCACCCTGAGGCTCGACCCCCAACAAACTGGAATGTGTGACAGCACTGTTGACCTCGAGGTCAAGCCACAGATCCGTGTGTCCGCTCGACCTGGAGCCTGACACTGCTGCTGGTGGTCAGGCAAGTAGCCGTGCATAGGTCCAGGCGAGACGAGGCCTGTCTCCTCTGTGGCGGCCACAGGGGTACCCCAAGACCTAGGTCAGGATGGTCGAGGAAAGCTCAGGCTCCGGCCTCAGCACAAGTTGAGGACTGAGAACCGAGACGAGTAAGGAAGCATCCCCAGAGGTGCCTGGCCTCTGGCACGAAGACTGGCCTATCTTGAGGCCATAGGGGCAATTCCATGGGCTCCCCGTCATACTTCGCGAAACCCCACCGCAACTCGAGAAACACCAGAAGCTTCTCCGTTGCAAAGCCGGGTGAGGCCCTTATCTGCTGCAGCATCTTGTGGCAAATCACCACTTCCCTCTTGGACCTCAAAGGGCTCCTTCACCCCCTGGCTGTGACACAAGGAGTTCCCCGCCCCTACCGTCTCAACGCGAGATGAACCCAAAGGGACTCGCTGCGACTCAAAAGGAGCCCCGTTTGCCCCTGCTAAGTTCCAGATGATGGTCCCTATTCCTGCTCCTTAGGGAAAGGTTTTCTCGGGCTTGCCTCGCATCCCAAGAGGTGGCGCTCGCACCAGGAATGTCGGGAGGAGTGTCAGGGTTTGGGCCACCATTCCCCAAGACCACCAAATGCCTTGTCCACTGTATATAAACCTGACTGCCCTGCACTGCCTTGACTGTCACACTGAGGCTCGATGCCCGATACACTGGCACATGTGCCAGCACATTGGACCTTGAGGGCAAGCCACAGATTCTTGTGTTCACTCGACATGGAGCCTGACACTGCTGCTACAGCTGGTCAGGCAAGTAACCATGAACATGTTCAGGGGGGACGAGGCCTGACTCCTCCATGGGGGCCTCAGGGGTATCCAAGACCTAGGTCAGGACGGTCGAGCAAAGCTGAGGCTCAGGCCTCAGCACGAGTCGAAGACTGAGCACTCTGAGACGATTGGGGAGGAATCCCCAGAGGCGACTGGTAACTGGCAGGGAAACTGGCTTTTCCTGAGGCCACAGGGTCGAGTCCCTGTGGTCCCCATCGTAACTCTATAGGACCCCACCACAACTTGTGAAAAACGAAAAGATTCTCCCCTGCAAGCTGGGTAAGGACCTTGTCTGCAGTGGCGTCTCCGGTGAAATCACCCCTTCTCTCTTGGATCTCAAAAGTGTCAATCACCTTCTTGCTATGACCCAAGATGTTCCCTTCCCCACCCGTCCCCACATGAGAGGAACACCGAGGGTCCTGCAAAGAATGAAATGGAGCCCTGATTTCCCCTGCTGAGCTCCAGATGAGGTTTCCTTTCCTGCTCTGTTTGGAAAGGGTTCCCAACGCTCCCCTCACATCCCAACAGGAGACACTGGCACCAGGACAGTCTGGAGGAGCATCAGGGGTCTTGCCACCATTCCCCAAGACCCCCAAATACTTCGATCACTCCAGATGATCCTGACTGCCCTGCACTGCGTCGACTGTCATGCCAAGGCTCGAAGCCTGACACACGGGCACGTGTGATAGCCCTGGGTAGTACCTCGAGGTCAAGTCACAGATTCCTGTGTCCACTCGGCGGGGAGCCTTACACTGCTACTGCAGCTGTGGAGGCAAGCGGCAGTGCAGGACTTCAGGGGAGACAAGGCCTGACTACCGTGTGTGGGCTCCATGGGACCCCCAAGATTTATGTCTGCATGGGCGAGGAAAGCTCAGGTACTGGCTTCAGTACCAGATGAACACTGGGGACATGGCGATGACTGGGGAGGAATTCCCAAAGGCACATGGCAACTGTCAAGGGGACGGGCCGCTCCTGAGGCCACGGGGGGGGGGGGTCCATGGCTCCCCGTAGTAACTCGAGAAACCCCACCGCAACTCGAGAAAAACCAGAAGATTCTCCCTTGCAAGCGATGTGAGGCCCTTATTCCCCACAGCGTCTTGGGAGAAATCACCACTTCCCTCTTGGACCTCAAAGGGCTCCTTCACCCCCTTGCTGTGACACAAGGAGTTCCCGGCCACAACCGTCGCACGCAAGAGGAACCCCAAGAAACCCGCTGCGATTCAACAGGAGCCGAGTTTGCCCCTGCTAAGCTCCAGATGATGGTCCCTTTTTCTTCTCCTTAGGGAAAGGTTTCCTGGGGCTTCCCTCATATTCCAAGAGGAGGTGCTTGCACCAGAAAAGTCGGGTGGAGCATCAGGGGTTTGGCCACCATTCCCCAAGACCGCCAAATGCCTTGTCCACTACAGATGAACCTGACTGCCCTATACTGTCTTGACTGTCACCCTGAGGCTCGACGCCCGACCCAAAGGCAGCTGTGACAGCCTGAGTAGGACCTCGAGGGCAAGCCACAGATCCCTGTGTCTGCTCGACATGGAGCCTGTCACTGCTGCCGCAGCTGGTCAGACAAGTAGCCGTGCAGGTGTCCAGGCGAGATGAGGACTGTCTCCTCTGAGGGGGCCTCAGGGGTACCCAAAGACCTATGTCAGGACGGTCGAGGAAAGCTCAGGCACTGGCCTCAGCAAAAGTCGAGGACAGGGCACCATGAGACCATCGGGGAGGAATTCCCAGAGGGGACTGGCAACTAGCACGGAGACTGTCCTCTACTGAGGCCACAAGGGTGCGTCCATGGGCTCTCCGTCGTAACTTGAGAAACCCCTCTGCAACTCGAGAATACCAGAAGCTTCTCCCTTGCAAGCGGGGTGAGGCACTTATCCGATGCGGCGTCTCGTGGGAAATCACCCCTTCCCTCATGGACCTCAAAGGGAAGTTCACCCCCTTGCTATGACCCAAGAAGTACCCCAACCCATCCGTCTTAACTCGAGAGGAACGCCAAGGGACCCGGTGCGACTCAAGAGGAGCCCAGTTTGCCCGTGCTAAGCTCCATATGATGGTCCCTTTTCCTGCTCCTTAGGAAAATGTTATCTGGGGCTTCCCTCGCATCCCAAAAGGAGGAGCTCACACCAGGAAAGTCGTGAGGAGCATCAGGGGTTGCGCCACCATTCCTCAAGACGCCCAAATGCCTTGTACACTGCAGATGAACCTGACTGCCTTGCACTGCCTTGACTGTCACCCCAAGGCTCGAAGCCTGACACACTGGCACGTGTGACAGCCCTGAGTATTACCTCGAAGGCAAGCCACAGATCACTGTGTCCAGTCGCCAGGGAGCCTGACACTACTGCTCCAGCTGGTCAGGCAAATAGCCGTGCACGTGTCGAGGCGAGGCGAGACCAGACATGTCTCTTCTGTGGGGGCATCAGGGTCACCCCAAGACCTAGGTCAGGACGATCGAGGAAGGCTCAGGCTACGGCCTCAGCACAAGTCGAGGACTGAGCACCGAGACGATTAGGGAAGAATCCCCAGAGGCGCCTGGAAACTGCCACGGAGACTGTCCAATCCTGAAGGCACAGGGTCGAGTCCCTGGGTTCCCCGTTGTAACTCAAGAGGACCCTGCCACAACTTGAGAAAAACCAAAAGATCCTCCCCTGCATGCGGGGTGAGCACCTTGTCCATTGTGGCGTCTCGGGGGAAAGCACCTCTTCTCTCTTGGATCTAAAAAGTGTCGTTCACCTTCTTGCTGTGACGCAAGAAGGTTCCTGTGCCTCCCGTCCCCACTCGAAGGGAACACCGAAGGTCCTGCCATGAATGAAAAGGAGCCCCGATATCCCTGCTGAGCTCCAGATGAGGGTCCCTTTCCTGCTCTGCAAGGAAAGGGTTCCCAGCGCTCCCCTCACATCCCAACATGAGACACTCGAACCAGGACTGTCAGGAGGAGCATCAGGGGTGTTGCCACCATTCCCCAAGACCCCCAAATACCCCGTTCACTAAAGGTGAACCTGACTGCCCGGCACTGCGTCGACTGTCACCCTGAGGCTCGAAGCCTGACACACTGCCACGTTTGAAAACCCTGGGTAGTACCTTGAGGCCAAGTCACAGATCCCTGTGTCCACTCGACGGGGAGCCTTACACTGCTGCTGCAGCTGTGGAGGCAAGTGACAGTGCACGTCTCCAGGCGAGAGGAGGCCTGATTTCCCTGTGGGGGCTCCATGGGAACCTCAAGATTTATGTCAGCATGGGCGAGGAAAGCTCAGGTTCCAGATCAGCACCAGACAAAGACGGTGGACCTGGCGAAGACTGGGGAGGAATCCCCAAAGGCACATGAAATCTTGCACAGAGACTGGCCTTTCCTGATGCCACAGCGGTGGCTCCATGGGTTCCCCGTCGTAACTCGAGAAACCACTCTGACACTCCAGAAAAACCAGAAGCTTCTCCCTTGCAAGCGGGGTGAGGCCCTTATCCGCTGTGGCGTCTCGGGTGAAATCACCCCTTTCCTCTTGGACCTCGAAGTGCTCCTTCACCCCCTTGCTATGACCAAAGAATTTGCCCGCCCCACCCGTCTCAACTCGAGAGGAACCCCAATCGACCCATTGTGACTCAAGAAGAGCCTCATTTGCACCTGCTAAGCTCCATATGATGGTCCCTTTTTCTGCTCCATAGGGAAAGGTTTCCTGGGTCTTCCCTCGCATCCCAAAATAGGTACTCGCACCAGGAAAGTTGGGAGGAGGATCAGGGTTTGGGCCACCATTCCCCAAGACCCCCAATGCCTTCTCCACTGCAGATGAACCTGACTGCCCTGCACTTCCTTGACTGTCACCCCAAGGCTCGATGCCCGACACACTGGCACATGTGACAGCCAATGCTAGGACCTCGAGGGAAAGCCACAGATCCCTGTGTCCGCTCGATATGGAGCCTGACACAGCTGCCGCAGGAGGTCAGGCAAGTAGCCGTGCACTTGTCCAGGCGAGACGAGGCCTGCTCATCTTTGGGAGCCTCAGGGGTACCCCAAGACCTAGGTCAAGACGGTCAGGAAAGCTCAGACTCCCGCCTCTGCACAAGTCGAGGACTGAGCACCCTGAGACGACTGGGGAGGAATCCCCAGAGTTGCCTGGATACTGGCACAGAGACTGGCCTCTCCTGATACCACAGGGGCGAGTCCCTGGGGTCCCCGTCATATCATGAGAAACCCCGCCACAACTGGATAAAAACCAAAATATTCTCCCCTGCAAGAGGGTTGAGGACCCTGTCCACTGTGGCGACACAGGGGAAATCACCCCTTCTCTCATGGACCTCAAATGGTTCGTTCACCTTCTTGCTGTGACCCATGAAGTTCCCCGCCCCACCCGTCCCCAATCGAGAGGAACACCAAGGGTCCGGTCAATAATGAAAAGGATCCCCGTTATCCCGTGCTGAGCTATAGATGAGGGTCCCTTTCCTGCTCTGTCAGGAAAGGGTTCCCAGCGTTCCCTTCACATCCCAACAGGAGACACTCGCACCAGGACAGCCGGGAGGAGCATCAGGTTTCTTAACACAATTCCAAAGACCCCCAAATACCGCGTTCACTCAAGATGAACGTGACTGCCCTGCACTGCGTCGACAGTCACCCCGAGGCTCGAAGTCTGACACACTGGCACGTGTTACAGCCCTGGGTAGTACCTCAAGGTCAAGTCACAGATCCCTGTGACCACTCGAGAGGGAGCCTTACTATGCTGCTGTAGCTGTGGAGGCAAGCAGCAGTGCACATTTCCAGGTGAGACGAGGCCTGGCTCCCTTGTAGTGGCTCCATGGGAACACCAAGACCTAGGTCAGGACGGGCGAGGAAAGCTCAGGCTCCTGCCTCAGCACAATTAGAGGACTTAGCACTCTGAGACAATTGGGGAGGAGTCCCCAGAAGCGCCTGGAAACTGGCACGGAGACTGTCCTCTCCTGAGGCCACAGGGGCGAGTCCCTGGCATCCCCTTCGTAACTTGAGAGGACCCCACCACCACTTGAGAAGACCAAATGATTCTCCCTGCAAGCGGGTTGAGGACCTTGTCCGCAGCAGCGTCTCGGGGAAATCACTCCTTCCCTCTTGGACCTTGAAGGGCTTTTTCACCCCCTTGCTGTGACCTAAGAAGTTCCACGCCCCACCCCTCTCAACTCGAGAGGAACCCCAGGGAGCCGCTGTGACTCAAGAGGAGCCCCGTTTGGCCCTTCTAAGCTGCAGATGATGGTCCCTTTTCCTGCTCCATAGAGAAAGGCCTCCAGTGGCTTCCCTCGCATCCCAAGAGGAGGTGCTCTCACCAGGAAAGTCGGGAGGAGCATCAGGGATTGGGCCATCATTCCCGAAGACCCCCAAATGCTTTGTTCACTGCAGATGAACTTGACAGCCCTGCACTGCCTTGACTGTCATCCCGAGGCTCGACCCCCGAAACACTGGAACGTGTGACAGAACTGTTGACCTCGAGGTCAAGCCACTGATCTCTGTGTCCGCTCGACCTGGAGCCTGACACTGCTGCTGCTGGTCAGGCAAGTAGCCGTGCACGAGTCCGGGCGAGACGAGGCCTTTCTCCTCTGTGGGGGCCTCAGGAGTACCCCAAGACCTAGGTCAGGACGGTCGAGGAAAGCTCAGGCTCCGGCCTCAGCACAAGTCGAGGACTGAGAACCGAGACGAGTAGGGAAGAATCCCCAGAGGCGCCTGGCGTCTGGCACAAAGACTGGCCTCTCTTGAGGCCACAGGGGCACTTCCATGGGCTCCCTGTCGTAATTCGAGAAACCCCGCCGCAATTCCAGAAACATCAGAAGCTTCTCCATTGCAAGCGGGGTGAGGCCCTTATCCGCTGCGGCGACTCGTGGGAAATCACCCCTTCCCTCTTGGACCTCATAGGGCACCTTCACCCCCTTGCTATGACCCAAGAAGTTCCCCACCATACCCGTCTCAACTTGAGAGAAACCCCAAAGGACACGGTGCGACTCAAGAGGTCCCCAGTATGCCCCTGTTAAGCTCCAGATGATGGTCACCTTTCCTGCTCCTTAGGGAAATGTTTTCTGGGGCTTCCCTCGAATTCCAAGAGGAGTTTCTCACACCAGGAAATTTGGGAGGCGCATCAGGAGTTGGGCCACAATTTCCCAAGGCCCCTAAATGGCTTGTCCACTGTAGATGAACCTGACTGCCCTGCACTGCCTTGACTATCACCCCTAGGCTCGACGCCTGACACTCTGGCACATGTGACAGCACATTGGACCTCAAGTGCAAGGTAAAGATCCCTGTGTCCGCTCAACATGCTGCCCGACACTGCTGTTGCAACTGGTCAGGCAATTAGCCGTGGACGTGTCCAGGCTAGACGAGGCCTGACTCCTCTGTGGGAGCCTCTGGGGTACCCCAAGACCTAGGTCAGGACGGTCGAGCAAAGCTGAGGCTCAGTCCTTAGCACAAGTTGACCACTGAGCACTCTGAGATGATTAGGGAGGAATCCCCTGAGGCATCTAGCAACTGACATGGAGACTGGCCTCTCCTGAGGCCACAGGGCCAAGTCCCTTGGGTCCCTGTCGTATCTTGAGAGGACCCCGCCACAACATGAGAAAAAACAAAAGATTCCCCCCTGCAAGTGGGGTGAGGACCTTGTCTGTATTGGCGTCTCAGGGGAAATCACCCCTTCTCTCTTGGTCCTCAAAAGGGTCAATCACCTTCTTTCTATGACCCAAGAAGTTCCCTTCCCCACTGGTCCCCACTCGAGAGGAACACCGAGGGTCCCGCCAAGAATGAAATGGAACCCTGTTATCCCCTGCTGAGCTCCAGATGAGTTTTCCTTTCCTGCTGTGTCGGGAAAGGGTTCCCAGAGCTCCCCTCACAACCCAACAGGAGACACTGGCAGCAGGACAGTCTGGAGGAGCCTCAGGGATATTGCCATCATTCCCCAAGACCCACAATACTTCGTTCACTCCAGATGATCCTGACTACCCTGCAATGCATCGACTGTCACTCCCAGGCTCGAAGCCTGACACACTGGTACGTGTGACAGCCCTGGGTAGTACCTCGAGGTCAAGTCACAGATCCCTGTGTCCACTCGACGGGGGCCTTACACTGCTGTTGCAGCTGTGGAAGTAAGCGGCAGTGCACGCCTCCAGGGGAGACGAAGCCTGACTCCCCTGTGGGGGCTCCATGGGATCCCCAAGATTTATGGCAGCTTGAGCGAGGAAAGTTCAGGTACTGGCTTCAGCACCAGGTGAAGACTGAGGACCCGGCAATGACTGGGGAGAAATCCCCAA
Source organism: Eudorcas thomsonii (assembly GCA_006408755.1). NCBI lineage: Eukaryota > Metazoa > Chordata > Mammalia > Artiodactyla > Bovidae > Eudorcas > Eudorcas thomsonii. The sequence goes on along the minus strand of SJYE01007417.1, from coordinate 222,247 downwards.
AGGTGCATGGCAACTGGCATGGAGACTGGCCTCTCCTGAGGACACAGGGGCTGGTCCATGCGATCCCCATCGTAACTCGATAAATCCCACCACAACTCGAGAAAAACCATAAGCTTCTCCCTTGCAAGCGAGGTGAGGCCCTTATCCACTGTAGCGTCTCAGGGGAAATCACCGCTTCCCTCTTGGACCACGAAGGGCTCCTTCACCCCCTTACTGTGACCCAAGAAGTTCCCAACCCCACCCGTCTCAACTGGAGAGGACCCCAAGGGATCTGCTCTGACTCAAGAGGAGCCCCTTTTTCCCCTGCTAAGCTGCATATCATGGTCCCTTTTTCTGCTCCATAGGGAAAGGCTTCCTGGGGCTTCCCTCTCATCCCAGTAGTAGGTGCTTGCACCATTAAAGTCGAGAAGAGCATCAGGGGTGGCACACCGTTCCCCAAGACCAACAAATGCCTAATCCACTTCAGATGGACATGACTGCCCTACACTGCCTTGACTGTTGCACCGAGGCTCAATACCCGACCCACTGGCTCGTGTGACAGCACTGGGTACTACCTCGATGGCAAGCCACAGATCTTTGTGTTCACTCGATATGGATCCTGACACTGCTGCTACAGATGGTCAGGCAAGTAGCCATGGACGTGTCCAGGCGAGACGATGCCTGATTCCTCTGTGGGGGCCTCAGGGGTACCCAAAGACCTAGGTCAGAACGGTCGAGCAAAGTTGAGGCTCAGGCCTCAGCACAAGTCGAAGACTGAGCACTCTGAGACCAATGGGGAGGAATCCCCAGAGGCGCCTGGCAACTGGCAGGGAGACTGGCCTCTCCTGAGGCCACAGGGGCGAGTCCCTGTGGTCCCTGTCGTAACTCTATAGGACCCCACCACAACTTGTGAAAAACCAAAAGATCCTCCCCTGCAAGCGGTGTAAGGACCTTGTCTGCTGTGGCGTCTCAGGGAAAATCAGCCCTTCTCTCTTGGACTTCAAAAGGGTCGATCACCTTCTTGCTATGACCCAAGAAGTTCCCTTCCCCACCCGTCCCAACTCAAGAGGAACACCAAGGGTCCCGCAAAGAATGAAATGGAGCCCTGTTTTCCCCTGCTGAGCTCCAGATGAGGTTTCCTTTCCTGCTCTGTTTGGAAAGGGTTCCCAACGCTCCCCTCACATCCCAACAGGAGACACTGGCACCAGGACAGTCGGAAGGAGCATCAGGGGTCTTGCTAAAATTCCCAAGACCTCCAAATACTTTGGCACGTGTGACAGCCCTGGGTAGTACCTCGATGTCAATTCACAGATCCCTGTGTCCACTCGACGGGGAGCATTACACTGCTGCTGCAGCTGCGGAGCCAAGCAGCAGTGTACGACTCCAGGTGAGACGAGGCCTGCCTGACTACCGTGTGGGGGCTACATGGGAACCCCAAGATTTATGTCAGCATGGGCGAGGAAAGTTCAAGTACTGGCTTCAGTACCAGATGACCACTGCGGACCTGGCGATGACTGGGGAGGAATTCCCAAAGGCGCATGGCAACTGGCACTGAGACTGGCCTCTCCTGAGGTCACAGGGGCGGGTCCATGGGGTCCCCATCATAACTCGATAAACCCCGCGGCAACTTGAGAAAAACCAGAAGATTCTCCTTTGCAAGCGATGTGAGGCTCTTATCCCCTGCAGCGTCTCAGGAGAAATCACCCCTTCCCTCTTGAACCTCAAAGGGCTTCTTCACCCCCTTGCTGTGACACAAGGAGTTCCCGGCCACAACCATCGCATGCAAAAGGAACCCCAAGGAACCCGCTGTGATTCAACAGGAGCCCAGTTTGCCCCTGCTAAGCTCCAGATGATGGTCCCTTTTTTTCTCCTTAGGGAAAGGTTTCCTGGGGCTTTCCTCACATCCCAAGAGGAGGTGCTCGCACCAGGAAACTTAGGAGGAGCATCAGGGTTTGGGCCACCATTCCCCAAGACCGCCAAATGCCTTGTCCATACAGATGAACCTGACTGCCCTGCACTGCCTTGACTGTCTCCCCGAGTCTCGACCCCCGAACCAGTGGCACGTGTGACATCCCTGGGTAGTACCTCGAGGGCAAGCCACAGATCCCTGTGTCCACTCGACATGGAGCCTGTCACTGCTGCTGCAGATTGTCAGGCAAGTAGCCGTGCAAGTGTCCAGGCGAGATGAGGACTGTCTCCTCTGAGGGGGCCTCAGGGGTACCCCAAGACCTAGGTCAGGACGGTCGAGTAAAGCTGAGGCTCAGTCCTCAGCACAAGTCCAAGACTGAGCACTCTGAGACGATTGTGAGGAATCCCCAGAGGAGCCTGCCAAATGGCAGGGAGACTGGTCTCTCATGAGGCCACAGGGGCGAGTCCCTGTGGTCCCCATCTTAACTCTAGAGGACCCCGCCACAACTTGTGAAAAACCAAAAGATTCTCCCCTGCAAGCGTAGTGAGGGCCTTGTCCACAGTGGCTTCTCGTGGGAAATCACCCCTTCTCTCTTGGACCACAAAAGGGTCATTCACCTTCTTGCTGTGAACCAAGAAGTTCTCTTCCCCACCTGTCCCCACTCGAGAGGAACACCGAGGGTTCCGCCAAGAATGAAATGGAGCCCTGTTTTCCAATGCTGAGCTCCAGATGAGGGTCCCTTTCTTGCTCTGTTGGGAAAGGGTTCCCAGCGCTCCCCTCATATCCCAACAGGAGACACTGGCACCAGGTCAGTCAGGAGGAGCATCAGGGGTCATGACACCATTCCCCAAGACCCCCAAATACCTCGTTCACTCCAGATGAACCTGACCGCCCTGCACTGCATCGATTGTCACCACGAGGCTCCAATCCTGATACAGTGGCACATGTGACACCCCTGGGTAGTACCTCGAGGTCAAGTCACAGATCCCTGTGTCCACTCGCCTCGAAGCGTTACACTACTGCTGCAACTGCCAAGGCAAGTGGCAGTGCACGTCTCCAGGCAAGACAAGGCCTGCCTCCTTTGTGGGGTCTCCATGGGAACCTGAAAATTTATGTCAGCATGAGCGAGGAAAGCTCCAGTCCCGGCTTCAACACCAGACGAGGACTGAGGACCCGGCGATGACTGGGAGGAATCCCCAAAGGCGGATGGCAACTGGCACAGAGACTAGCCTCTCCTGAAGGTACAGTGGCGAGACCTTGGGGTTCCCGTTTAAACTCCAAAGGACCCCACCAAAATTTGAGAAAAACCAAAAGATTCTCCCCTGCAAGTGTGGTGAGGACCTTGTCCCCTGTGGCATCTCGGTTGAAATCACCCCTTATCTTGGACCTCAAAAGGGTCGTTCACCTCTTGCTATGACGCAAGAAGGTCCCCGCCCCACCCGTCCCCATGCCAGTGGAACTCCGAGAGTCCCTCCAAGAATGAAAAGGAGCCCCGTTATTCCCTGCTCAGCTCCAGATAAGGATCCCTTTCCTGATCTGTCGGGAAACGTTTCTCAGCGCTCCTTTTACATCCAAACAGAGACACTTGCACCAGGGTAGTCTGGAGGAGCATCAGGGGTGTTGCTACCGTTCCCCAAGTCCCCCAGTACCTGGTTCACTCCAGATGAACCTGACTGCCCTGCACTGCGAAGACTGTCACCCCGAGGCTCGTAGCCTGACACACTGGCACGTGTGACAGCACTGGGTAGTACCTCGCGGTCAAGTCATAGATCCCTGTGTCCACTCAACAGGGATCCTTACACTGCTGCTGCAGCTGCGAAGGCAAGCGGCAGTGCACGTCTCCAGAGGAGACGAGGCCTGACTCCACTGTGGAGGCTCCAATAGCACCCCACAATTTATGTCAGCATTGGTGAGGAAAGCTTATATACCAGCTTCAGCCCCAGACGAGGACTGAGGACCCAGCTATGACTGAGGTGGAATCCCCAAAGGTGCATGGCAACTGGCACGGGACTGGCCTCTCGTGAGGCCACAGGTGCGGGTCCATGGGCTACCCGTCGTAACTCGAGAAACCCCCCCGCAACTTGAGAAAAACCAGAAGCTTCTCCCTTGCAAGTGGGGTGAAGTCCTTATAGTCTGTGGCATCTCGGAATAAATAACCCCTTCCCTCTTGGACCTCGAAGGGCTCCTTTACCCCCTTGCTGTGACCCAAGATGTTCCCCACCCCAACCGTCGGGACACGAGAGGAACCCCAATGGACATGCTGCCACTCAAGAGGAGCCCCGTTTGCCTCTGCTAAGATCCAGATGATGGTCCCTTTTCCTGCTCCTTAGGGAAAGTTTTCTGGGGTTTCCCTCGCATCCCAAGAGGAGGTGCTCGCACCAGGAAAGCGGGAGGAGCACCAGGGTTTGGGCCACCATTTCCCAAGAACCCCAAATGCCTTGAACACTGCAGATGAACCTGACTTCCCTGCACTGCCTTGACATTAACCCCGAAGCTCGACGCCCGACTCACTGGCACGTGTGACAGCACATTGGACCTCGTGGGCAAGCCTTAGATTTCTGGGTCCACTCGACATGGAGCTTGACACTGCTTCTACAGCTGGTCAGGCAAGTAGCCGTAGACGTGTCCTGGCGAGATGAGGCCTGACTCCTTTGTGGGGGCCTCAGGGGTACCCAAGACCTAGGTCAGGACGGTCGAGCAAAGCTGAGGCTCAGGCCTCAGTACCAGTCGAAGACAGAGCATTCTGAGACGATTGGGGAGGAATCCCCAGAGGCGCCTGGCAACTGACACGGAGACTGGCCTCTCCTGAGGCCACAGAGGCGAATCCCTGGTGACCCAGTTGTAACTTGAGAGGACTCCACCACAACTTGAGAAAAACCAAAGATTCTCCCCTGCAAGCAGGGTGAGGACCTCGTCCGCTCTGGCATCCCGAGGTAAATCACACATTCACTCTTCGACCTCAAAAGGATCATTCACCTGCTCGCTGTGGCACAAGATGTTCCCCACACCAAGCATCCCCACTCGAGTGGAACACCAAAGGTCCCGCCTAGAGTGAAATGGAGCAACGTTATCCCCTGCTGAACTCCAGATTAGGGTCATTTCCTGCTCATTCGGGAAAGGATTCCCAGCGCTCCCATCACATCCCAACTGGAGACACTTGCACCAGGACAGTCGGGAGGAGCATCAGGGGTCTTGCCTCCATTCCCCAAGACCCCCAATACTGCGTTCACTCCATATGAACTTGACTGCCCTGCACTGCATCGACTGTCACCCCGATGCTCGAAGCCTGACACACTGGCACGTGTGACAGCCCTGGGAAGTACCTCGAGGTCAAGTCACAGTTACCTGTGTCCACGCGACGGAGAATCTTACACTGCTGCTGCAGCTGCAGAGGAAAGCGGCAGTGCACATCTCCAGGTGAGACATGCCTGTGGGGGCTCCATGGGAACCCCAACTTTATGTCACCATGGGCGAGGAAAGCTCAGGTGACGGCTTCAGCACCAGACGAGGACTGAGGACCCGGCGATAACTGGGGAGGAATCCCGAAAGGTGCATGGCAACTGGCAAGGACACTGGCCTCTCCTGAGGCCACAGGGGCGGGTCCATGGGCTCCCCGTCGCAACTCGAGAAACCCTGCTGCAACTAGAGAAAAACCAGAAGCTTCTCCCTGTCAAGCGGGCTGGGGCCCTTATCCACTGTGGCATCTCCGGAGAAATCACCCCTTTCCTCTTGGACCACAAATGGCTCTTTCACCCCCTTGCTGTGACCCAAGAAGTACCCTGCCCCACCCGTCTCAACTCCTGAGGAACGTCAAGGGACCCGCTGTGACTCAAGAGGAGCCCCATTTGCACTTGCTAAGCTCCAGATGATGATCCCATTTCATGCTCCTTAGCTTAAGGATTCTTGTGGCTTCCCTCGCATCCCAAGAGGAGGTGCTCACACTAGGAAAGTCGGGAGGAGCATCTGGGGTTGGGCCACCATTCTCCAAGGCCCCCCAAATGCCTTGTCCACTGCAGATGAACTTGACTGCCCTGAACTGCCTTGACTGTCACCCCGAGGCTCGACTTCCGACACACTGGCACGTGTGACAGCACTTTGGACCTCGAGGGCAAGCCACAGATCCCAGTGTTTGCTCGACATGGAACCTGACACTGCTGCTGCAGCTGGTCATGGAAGTAGCCGTGCATGTGTCCAAGCGAGAGGAGGTCTGTCTCCTCTGTGGGGGCCTCAGGGGTACCCCAAGACCTAGGTCAGGACGGTCGAGGAATGCTCAGGCACAGGCCTCATCACCAGTCGAGGACTGAGCACTCTGAGACAATTGGGGAGGAATTCCCAGAGGCGCCCGGCAACCGGCACGGAGACTGGCCTCTCCTTAGGCCCCAGGGGCGAGTACCTGGTGTCTCTGTCGTAACTTGAGAGGACCCCGCCACAACCTGAGAAAATCCAAAAGATTCTCCCCTGTAAGCGGGATGAGGACCTTCTCCACTGTGGCCTCTCGGGGGAAATCACCCCTTCTCTCTTGGACCTCAAAAGGGTCGTTCACCTTATTGCTGTGACCCAAGAAGTTCCCTTCCCCAGTCGTCTGCACTTGAGAGGAACACCGAGGGTCCCACTAAGAATGAAATGGAGCCCTGTTATCCCCTGCTGAGATCCAGATGAGGGTCCCTTTCCTGCTCTGTTAGGAAAGGGTTCCCAGAGCTCCCATTACATTCCAACAGGAGACACTGGCACCAGGACAGTCGGGAGGAGAATCAGGGGTCTTGCAAAACATTCCCCAAGACCCCCAAAACTTCGTTCAATCCAGATGAACCCGACTGCCCTGCACTGCATCGAATATCACACCGAGGCTCCAAGAATGACACACTGGAACGTGTGACAGCCCTGGGTAGTACCTCTAGGTCAAGTCACAGATCCCTGTGTTGACTCGATGGAAGCCTTACACTGCTGCTGCACCTGAGGAGGCAAGCGGCAGTGTACATCTCCAGGCGAGATGAGGCCTGACTCTCCTGTGGGGGCTCCATGGGAACCCCAAGATTTATGTCAGCATGGGCGAGGAAAGCTCAGGTACCGGCTTCAGCACCAGACAAGGACTGAGAACCCGGCGATAACTGGGGAGGAATCCCGAAAGGTGCATGGCAACTGGCAAGGACACTGACCTCTCCTGAGGCCACAGGGGCGGGTCCATGGGCTCCCCGTCGCAACTCGAGAAACCCTGCCGCAACTTGAGAAAAAGCAGAAGCTTCTCCCTGTCAAGCGGGCTGGGGCCCTTATCCACTGCGGTGTCTTGGGTGAAATCACCTCTTTCCTCTTGGATAATGAATGGCTCTTTCACCACCTTTCTGTGACCCAAGAAGTTCCCTGCCCCACCCGTCTCAACTCTTGAGGAATGCCAAGGGACCCGCTGTGACTCAAGAGGAGTCCCATTTTCCCCTGCTTAGCTCCAGATGATGATTCCATTTCCTGCTCCTTAGCTTAAGGATTCTTGTGGCTTCCTTCTCATCCCAAGAGGAGGTGCTCGCACTAGGAAAGTCGGGAGGAGCATCTGGGGTTGGGCCACCATTCCCCAAGGGCCCCCAAATGCCTTGTTCACTGCAGATGAACCTGACTGCCCTGAACTGCCTTGACTGTCACCCCGAGGTTCGACTCCCGACACACTGGCACGTGGAAAGTCCTGGGTTGGACCTCGAGGGAAAGCCACAGATCCCTGTGTCCGCTCGACATGGAGTCTGACACTGCTGCTGCAGCTAGTCAGGCAAGTAGCTGTGCACGTGTCCAGGCGAGATGAGGCTAGTCTCCTCTGTGGGGGCCTCAGGGGTACCCCAAGTCTTAGGATAGGACGGTCGAGGAAATCTCAGGTTCTGGCCTCAGCCCCAGTCGAGGAGTGACACCCTGAGACGATTGGGGAAGAATTTACAGAGGCGCCTGGTAACTGGCACAGAGAATGCCTCTCCTGAGGCCACATAGGCGAGTCCCTGTGGTACCCATTGTAACTTGAGAGGATCACGCCACAACTTGAGAAAAACCAAAATATTTTCCCTGCAAGCGGGGTCAGGACCTTGTCCGCTGTGGCGTCTCTGGGGAAATCACCTCCTCTCACTTTGACCTCAAAATTGTTCATCACGTTCTTGCTGTGACCCAAGAAGTTCCACGCCCCAAACGGCCTCACTCGAGAGGAACACCGAGGGTCCACCAAGAACGAAAAGGAGCCCCATTATCCCCTGCTGAGCTCAAGATGAGGGTCCCTTTCCTGCTCTGTCGGGAAAGGGTTCCCAGCGCTTCCCTCACCTCCCAACAAGAGACACTCGCACCAGGACAGTGGGGAGGAGCATCAGGGGTCTTGCACCAATTCCCCAAACCCCCAAATACCTCGTTGACTCCAGATGAACCTGACTGCCCTGCACTGCGTCGACTGTCACCCCGAGGTTCGAAGCCTGACACATTGGCACGTGTGACAGCCCTGGGTAGTACCTCGAGTTCGAGACACGAATCCCTGTGTCCACTCGATGGGGAGCCTTACACTGCTGCTGCAGCTGTGGAGGCAATCATCAGTGCACGTCTCCAGGCGAGACCAGGTCTGACTCCCCTGTGGCGGCTCCATGGGAACCCCAAGATTTATGTCAACCTGAGCGTGGAAAGCTCAGGTACCAGCTTTGGCACTAGATGAGGACTGAGAACCTGGTGATGACTGGAGAGGAATCCCCAAAGGCTCATGGCAACTGGCATGGAGACTGGCCTCTCCTGAGAACAGAGGGGTGGGTCCATGGGCTCCCCGTAGTAACTCAAGAAACCCCACCTCCACTCGAGTAAAACCAGAAGCTTCTCCCTTGCAAGCGGGGTGAGGCCCTTATCCACTGCAACCTCTCCGGGGATATCACACCTTCCCTCTTGGAATTCAAATGGCTCCTTCACCCTCTTGCTGTGACCCAAGAATTTGCACGCCCCACCGGTCTCAACTCGAGCAGAACCCCAAGGGATCCGCTGCAACTCAACAGAGCCTGTTTTGCCCCTGCTAAGCTCCGGATGATGGTCCCTTTTCCTGCCCCCTAGGGAAAGGTTTCCTGGGGTTTCCCTCCCATCCCCAGAGGAGGTGCTCCCTCCAGGAAAGTCGGGAGGAGCATCAGGGTTTGGGCCACAATTCCACAAGACCCCAAAATGCCTTGTCCACTGCAGATGAACCTGACTACCCTGCACTGCCTTGACTGTCACCCCGAAGTTCGACACCCGACACACTGGCTCGTGGGACAGTCCTGGGTTGGACAGATCCCTAGGTCCGCTCGACATGGAGCCTGACACTGCTGCTGCAGCTAGTCAGGCAAGTAGCCGTGCACGTGTCCAGGCGAGATGAGGCCTGTCTCCTCTGTGGGGGCCTCAGGGGTACCCCATGACCTAGGTCAGGACGGTCAAGGAAATCTCAGGCTCCTACTTGTGCACCAGTCAAGGACTGAGCACCCTGAGATGATTGGGGAGAATTTCCAAGAGGCACCTGGCAACTGGCACTGAGACTGGCCTCTCCTAGTCCACACGGGCGAGTCCCTGGTGTTCCTGTCGTAACTCGAATGGACCCCATCACAAATTGAGAAAAAAACAAAATATTTTCCAATGCAAGTGGGGTGATGACCTTGTCCGCTCTGGCGTCTCGAGGAAAATCACATCTTCTCTCATCGACCTCAAAAAATCATTCACATTCTCGCTGTGGAAAAAGAAGTTCCCAGCCCCAACCATTCCCACTGGAGACTAACACCGAGGATCCCGCCAAGAATGAAAAGGAGCCCCGTTATCCCCTGCTGAGCTCCAGATGAGGGTCCCTTTCCTGCTCTGTCGGGAAAGGGTTCGCAGTGCTCCCCTCATATCCCAACAGGAGACACACCCAACAGGACAGTCGGGAGGAGCATCAGGGGTCTTGCCACTATTCGAAAGACCCCCAAATAGTTCATTCACTCCAGATGAACCTGGATGCCCTGCCATGCGTCGACTGTCACCCCGAGGCTCGAAGCCTGACACACTGGCATGTGAGACAGCCCTGGGAAGTACCTCGTGGTCAAGTCACAGATCCCTGTGTCCACTCTCCTCGGAAGGTTACACTGCTGCTGCACCTGTGGAGGCAAGCGGCAGTGCATGTCTCCAAGCGAGATGAGGCCTGACTGCCCTGTAGGGGATCCATGGGAACCCAAAGATTTATGTCAGCATGAGCGAGGAAAGGTCCTATACCAGCTTCAGAACCAGAAGAGGACTGAGGACCCCGCGATGACTGGGGAGGAATCCCCAAAAGCGCAAGGCAACTGGCACAGAGACTGGCCTTTCCTGAGCCACAGGGGCGGGTCCAAGGGCTCCCCATTGTAACTCGAGAAACCCTGCTGCAAGTCGAGAAAAACCAGAAGCTTCTTTCTTGCAAGCGGGGTGAGGCCCTTATCTGCTGAGGTGTCTCATGTGAAATCATCCCTTCCCTCTTGAACCTCGAAGGCTCCTTCACTCACTTGGTGTGACAAAAGGTGTTCCTGGCCACAACCGTCGCACGCGAGAGGAACCCCAAGGGACCCGCTGCGACTCAAGAGGAGCCCCGTTTGCCCCTGCTAAGCTCCAGATGATGGTCACATTTCCTGCTCCTTAGGTTAAGGTTACCAGGGGCTTCCCTCGCATCCCCAGAGGAGGTTCTCCCACTACGAAAGTGGGGAGGAGCATCTGGGTTTGGGCCACCATTCTCCAAGACCCCCAAATACCTTGTCCACTGCAGATGAACCTGTCTGTCCTGCACTGCCTTGACTGTCACCCTGAGGCTCGACGCCCAACACTCTGGCACGTGTGACAGCACTTTGGGCCTCGAGGGCAAGCCACAGATCCCTGTGTCCGCTCGACATGAAGCCTGTCACTGCTGCTTCAGCTGGTCAGGCAAGTAGCCATGCACGTGTCCAGGAGAGACGAGGCCTGTCACCTCTGTGGGGGCCTCAGGGGTACCCCAAGACCTAGGTCAGAATGGACGAGGAAAGCTCAGGCTCCCGGCTCAGCACAAGTCAAAAACTGAGCACCCTGAGACGATTGGGGAGGAATCCCCAGAGGCGCCTTGCAACTGTCATGGAATCTGTCCTCTCCTCAGGCCACAGGGGCAAAAGCCTGGGTTCCCCGTTGTAACTCGAGTCGACCCCGCCACAACTTGAGGAAAACCAGAGATTCTCCCCTGCAAGCAGGGTGAAGACCTTGTCCACTCTGGCATCTCGGGGAAAATCACACCTTCTCTCTTTGACCTCAAAACGGTCATTCACCTGCTGGCTGTGACCCAAGAAGTTCTTGGTGCCACCCGCCACTACTCGAGTGGAACACCGAGGGTCCCGCCAAGAATGAAAAGGAGCTCCGTTATACCTGTTGAGCTCCAGATGAGGGTCCCTTTCCTGCTCTGTCGGGAAAGGGTTCCCAGCGCTTCCCTCACATGCCAACAGGAAACACTCACACCAGGACAGTCGGGAGGAGCATCAGGGATCTTGGCACCATTCCACAAACACCCAAATACCTCGTTGACTCCAGATGAACCTGACTTCCCTGCACTGCCTCGACTGTCACCCCGAGGCTCAAAGTGTGACACCCTGGCACGTGTGACATCCCTGGGTAGTACCTCGAGATCAAGTCACAGATCCCTGTGTCCACTTAATGGCGAGCTTTACACTGCTGCTGCAGCTGCGGAGGCAAGTAGCAATGCACGTCTCCAGGCGAGACGAGGCCTGATTCTCCTGTGGGGGCTCCATGGGAACACCAAGACCTAGGTCAGGACGATCAAGGAAATCTCAGACTCCGGCCTCAGCAGAAGTTGAGAACTGCGCACCCTGAGGCGATTGGGGAGGAATCCCCAGAGGCGCCTGGCAATTGGCACGGAGACTGGCTTCTCCTGAGGCCACATAGGCGAGTCCCTGGGATCCCCTTTGTAACTCGAGAGGAGTTACAACTTGAGTAAAACCAAATGATTCTCCTGGCAGGCGGGGTGAGGACCTTGTCCACGCTGGCATCTCGGGGAAAATCACCCCTTCTCTCTTGGACCTCAAAAGGGTCGTTAACCTTCTTGTTGGTACCCAAGAAGTTCCCCGCCCCACCCATCCCCACTCGAGAGGAACACCGAGGGTCCTGCCAAGAATGAAAAGGAGCCCCGTTATCCCCTGGAGCTGCAGATGAGAGTCCCTTTCCTGCTGTGTCAGGAAAGGGTTCCCAGCGCTCCCCTCACATCCCAACAGGAAACACTTGCACCAGGACAGTAGGGAGGAGCATCAGGGGACTTGCCACCATTCCCGAAGACCCCCAAGTACCTCGTTCACTCCAGATGAACCAGACTGCCTTGCACTGCGTCAACTGTCACCCCGAGGCTAGAAGCCTGACACACTGGCACGTGTGACAGCCCTGGGTAGTACCTCGAGGTCAAGTCACATATCCCTGTGTCCACTCAAAGGGGAGCCTTCCACTGCCACTGAAGCTGCGGAGACAAGTGGCAGTGCACGTCTACAGGCGAGATGAGGCCTGACTCCCCTGTGGGGGGTCCATTGGAACCCCAAGATTTATGTCAGCATGGGCGAGGAATGCTCAGTTAATGGCTTCAGCACCAGACAAGGACTGAGGACCCAGTGATGACTGGGGAGGAATCCCCAAAGGCTCATGGCAACTGGCACGGAGACTGGCCTCTCCTGAGGCCACAGGGGCGGGTCCATGGGCTCCCCGTCGTAACTAGAGAAACCCTACCCCAATTGGAGAAAAACCAGAAGCTTCTCTCTTGCAAGCAGGGTGAGGCCGTTATCCTTTGCAGTGTCTCGTGGCAAATCACCCCTACACACTTGAACCTCAAGGGCTCCTTCACCACCTTGCTGTGACGCAAGAAGTTCCCCGCCCCACCCATCTCAAATAGAGCGTAACCCAAGGGACCCCCTGGGACTCAAGGGGTGCCTGTTTTGCCTCTGTTAAGCTCCAGATGATCATTCCTTTTCTGCTTCTTAGGTAATGGTTTCCTGGGGTTTCCCTCGCATCCCAAGTGGAGGTGCTCACACCAGGAAAGTCGTGAGGAGAATCAGGGGTTGGACCACCATTCCCCAAGACCCCAAAATGCATTGTCCACTGCAGATGAACCTGACTGCCCTGCACTGCGTCGACTGTCACCCCGAGGCTCGAAGCCGGGCACATTGGCACGTGTGACAGCCCTGCATAGTACCTGGAGGCCAAGTCACAGATCCCTGTGTCCACTCGATGGGGAGCCTTACACTGCTGCTGCAGCAGCGGAGTAAAGCGTCAGTGCACGTCTCCAGGCGAGACGAGGCCTGACTCCATTGTGGAGGCTCCAAATGAAACCCAAGATTTATGTCACCATGGGCGAGGAAAGCTCAGGTACCAGATCAGCACCAGACAAGGACGGATGACCTGGCGATGACTGGGGAGGAATCCCCAAGGCGCACGGCAACTAGCATGGAGACTGGGCTCTCCTGAGTCCACAGGGGCGGGTCTATAGGCTCCCAGTCGTAACTCGAGAAACCCCAATGCAACTCGAGAAAAACCAGAAGCTTCTCCCTTACAAGCTGGGTGAGGCCTTATCCGCTGAGGCGTCTCGGGGAAATCACCCCTTTCCTCTTGGACCTCGAAGGGCTCTGTCACCCCCTTGCTGTGACCCAAGAAGTTGCCCACCCCAACCATCTCAACTCGAGAGGAGAGCAAAGGGACCTGCTGCGACTCAAGAGGAGCCCCGTTTGCCCCTGCTAAACTCCAGATGATGTTCCCTTTTCCTGCTCCTTAGGGAAAGGCTTCCTGGGACTTCCCTCACATTCCAAGAGGAGTTTCTCGCACCAGGGAACTCCGAAGGATCATCAGGGTTTGGGCAAATATTTCCCAAACCCCCGAATGCCTGGTCCACTGCAGATGAACCTGACTGCCATGCACTGCCTTGACTGTCTCCCCGAGGCTCGACGCCCGACCCACGGGCACGTGTGACAGCCCTTTGGACCTCGAAAGCTAGCCACAGATCCCTGTGTCCGCTCGACATGGAGCCTGACACTGCTGCTGCAGCTGGTCAGGCAAGTAGCCGTGCAAGTGTCCAGGCGAGACGAGGCCTATTTTGTCTTTGGGGGACTCAGTGGTACCCCATGAACTAGGTCAGGACGTTCGAGGAAAGCTCAGGCTGCGACCTCAGCACAAGTCGAGGACTGAGCACTCTGAGACGACTGGGGAAAATCCCCAGACGTACCTAGGACATGGCACGGAGACTGGCCTCTCCTTAGGCCCCAGGGGTGAGTACCTGGTGTCCCCATCGTAACTCGAGAGGACCCCGCCACAACTTGAGAAAATCCAAAATATTCTCCCCTGCAAGCGGGATGAGGACCTTCTCCGCTGTGGCGTCTCGGGGGAAATCACCCCTTTTCCCTTTGACCTCAAAGGGTCATTCACCTGCTCGCTGTGACCCAAGACGTTCTCTGCACCGCCCTTCCCCACTCGAAAGGAACACCACGGGTTCCGCAAAGAATGAAAAGGAGCCCCGTTATTCCCTGCTGAGCTCCAGATGAGGTTCCCTTTCCTTCTCTGTCGGGATAGGGTGTCCAGTGCTCCCTCACATCCCAACAGGAGACACTAATACCAGGACAGTCGGGAGGAGCATCAGGGGTATTGCCACCATTCCCTACGACCCCCAAATACCTCGTTCACTCCAGATGAACCTGACTGCCTTGCACTGCGTCGACTGTCACTCCGAGGCTCGAAGCCTGACACACGGGTACCTGTGACATCTCTGGGTAGTACCTTGATTTCAAGTCACAGAATCCTATGTACACTCGACGGGAGCCTTACACTGCTACTGCAGCTGCGGAGGCATGCGGCAGTGCACCTCTGCTGGCAAGACGAGGACTGACTCCCCTGTGGGGACTACATGGGAACTCCTAGATTTATGTCAGCATGGGAGAGGAAAGCTCAGGTACCGGCTTCAGCACCAGACGAGGCCTGAGGACCCGGTGATGACTGGGGAGGAATCCCAAAGGCGCATGTCAACTGGCACAGAGACTGGCCTCTCCTGAGGCCACAGGGGCGGCTCCATGGGCTCCCCGTTGTAACTCAAGAACCCCGTTGCAACTCGAGAAAAACCAGAAGCTTCTCCCTTGCAAGCGAGGTGAGGCCCTTATATGCTGTGGCGTCTCGGGGGAAATCATCCCTTCCCTGTTGGACCTCGAAGGGCTCCTTCACCCCCTTGCTGTGGCCCAAGAAGTTCCCCGACCTACCCATCTCTTTTCGAGAGGAACAATAAGGGACCCGCTGTGACTCCAGAAGAGTACCGTTGCCCCTGCTAAGCTCCAGATGAAGGTCCCTTTCCCTTCTCCTTAGAGAAACTTTTTCTGAGGCTTCCCTCGCATCCCAAGAGGAAGTGCTCACACCAAGAAAGTCGGGAGGAGCATCTGGGGTTGGGGCACCATTCCCCAAGGCCCTCAAATGCCTTGCCCACTGCAGATGAATATGACTGCCCTGCACTGCCTTGACCGTCACCCCGAGGCTCAACCCCCAACACACTGACACATGTGACAGCACTTTGGACCTCGAGGGCAAGGCACAGATCCCTGTTTGTGCTCAATATCGATCCTGACACTGCTGCTGCAGCTGGTCAGGAAAGTAGCCTTGCACCTGTCCAGGCGAGACGAGGCCTGTCTCCTCTGTGGGGGCCTCAGTGGTACCACAAGACCTAGGTCAGGACCGTCAAGCAAAGCTGAGGCTCAGGCCTCAGCACAAGTCAAGGACTGAGCACTCTGCGACGATTGGGGAGGAATCCCCAGAGGCTCCTGGCAACTGGCACGGAGACTGGCCTCTCCTGAGGCCACAGGGTCGGGTCCATGGCCTACCCGTCGTAACACGGGAAACCCCACCCCAACTAAAGAAAAACCAGAAGCTTCTCCCTTGCAATCGAGGTGAGGCCCTTATCCCCTTTGGCATCTCGTGTGAAATCACCCATTCCCTTTGGACCTCGAAGGGCTCCTTCACTCCCTTGCTGTGACACAAGGAGTTCCTGGCCACAAGCGTCGCACGCAAGAGGAACCCCAATTGGCCCGCTGCGACTCAAGAGGAGCCCCGTTTGCCCCTGCTAAACTCCAGATGATGATCCCTTTTCCTGCTCCTTAGGGAAAGGCTTCCTGGGGCTTCCCTTGCATCCCAAGAGGAGGTGCTCGCATCAGGAAAGTCGGGAAGAGCATCAGGTTTTGGGCCACCATTTCCCAAGACCCCCAAATGCCTTGTCCACTGCAGATGAATCTGACTGCCTTGCACTGCCTTGACTGTCACATAGAGGCTCATCGTGCGACACACTGGCACGTCTGACATCCTTGGGTAGTACCTCGAATGCAAGCCACAGATCCCTGTGTTCACTCGACATGGAGCCTGACACTGTTGCTGCAGCTGTTCAGGCAAGTAGCCATGCATGTGTCCAGGCGATACCAGGCCTGTCTCCTCAGTGGGGGCCTCAGGGGTACCCCAAGACCTAGGTCAGTACTGTTGAGGAAAGCTCAAGCTCCAGCCTCAGCACAAGTCAAGGACTGAGCACCCTGTGATGATTGGGGAGGAATCCCCAGAGGCGCCTGTCGACTGGCACAGAGACTGGCCTCTCCTGAGGCCACAGGGGTGATTCCCCGTTGTCCCCGTTGTAACTCGAGAGGACTCCGCCACAAATTGAGAAAAACCAAAAGATTCTCCCCTGCAAGCGGGGTGAGGACCTTGTCTGCTGTGGCATCTCGGGGGAAATCACCCCGTCTCCCTTGGACCTCAAAAGACTCTTTCACCTTCTTGCTGTGACCCAAGAAGTTCCCTGCCCAATCCGTCCACAAGTGAGGGGAAAACTGAGGGTCCTGCCATGAATGACAAGGAGCCCCGTTCCAGATGAGTTTCCAGATGAGTTTCCATTTCCTGCTCTGTCGGGAAAGGGTTCCCAGTGCTTCCCTCACATCCCAAAAGGAGACACTCGCTCTAGGACTGTCGGGAGGAGCATCAGTGTTCTTGCCACCATTCCGCAAGACCCCCAAATATCTCGTTCAACCCAGATGAATCTGACTGCCCTGCACTGCGTCGACTTGAACCCTGAGGCTCGATTCCTGAAACACTGGCACGTGTGACAGCCCTGGGTAATACCTCGTGGTCAAGTCACAGATTTCTGTGTCCACTCTACAGGGAGTCTTACACTGGTTCTGCAGATGCAGAGGCAAGTGGTAGTGTACTTCTCCAGGCGAGACGAGGCCTGACTTCCCTGTGGGGGCTCCATGGGTACCCCAAGATTTATGTCAGCATGGGCGAGGAAAGCTCAGGTACCTGCTTCAGCACCAGACGAGGACTGTGGACCCAGCGATGACTGAGGAGGAATCCCCAAAGGTGCATGGCAACTGTCATGGAGACTGGCCTCTCCTGAGGCCACAGGGGCGGCTAAATGGGCTCCCCATCTGAACTCAAAAAACTCCGTCACAACACAAGAAAAACCTGAAGCTTCTCCCTTGGAAGCGGTGTGAGGCCCTTATCCGCTGTGGCGTCTCAGAGGAAATCAACCCTTCCCTCTTGGACCTCGAAGGGCTCCTTCACCTCCTTGCTGTGACTCAAGGAGTTCCTCACACCACCCGTCTCAACTCGAGAGGAACCCCAAGGGATATGCTGCAACTCAACACAGCCCCGTTTGCAACTGCTAAGCTCCAGATGATTGTCCATTATCCTGCTCCTTAGGAAAAGGTTTCCTGGGGCTTCCCTCGCATCTCAAGAGGAGGTGCTCGCACCAGGAAATTCGGGGGGAGCTTCAGGTTCTGAGCCACCATACCTTAAGACCCCCAAATGCTTTGTCCACTTCAGATGAACCTGACTGCCATGCACTGCCTTGACTGTCACCCCGAGGCTCGACGCCCGACCCAATGTACATGTGACAGCCCTGAGTAGTACCTCGAGGGCAAGCCACAGATCGCTGTGTACACTCGACATGAAGCCTGTCACTGCTGCTGCAGTTGGTCAGGCAAATAGCTGTGCAGGTGTACAGGTGAGATGAGGCCTATTTTGTCTTCGTGGGACTCAGTGGTACCCCAAGGCCTAGGTTAGGATGGTCGAGGAAAGCTCAGGCTCCGGCCTCAGCACAAGTCGAGGACTGAGAACCCTGAGATGATTGTGGAGTATCCCCAGACATGCCTAGGTACTGGCACGGAGACTGGCCTCTCCTGAGGCCAGAGGGGCGAGTACCTGGTGTCCCCATCATAACTCGAGAGGACCCTGCCACAACTTGAGAAAAACCAAAATTTCTCTGCAAGCGGGGTGAGGACCATGTCTGCTGTGGCTTCTCGGGTGAAATCACACCTTATCTATTAGACCTCAAAAGGGTCGTTCACCTTCTTGCTATGACCAAAGAAGTTCCCCACCTCACACGTCTCAACTGGAGAGGAACCCCAAGAGACCCGGTGCGAGTCATGAGGAGCACCATTGGCCCCTGCTAAGCTCCAGAAGATGGTCCCTTTACCTGCTCCGTAGGGAAATGTTATCTGGGGCTTCCCTCGCATCCCAAGAGGAGGTGCTTGGACCAGGAATATCGGGAGAAGAATCAGGGGATGGGCCACCATTCCCCAAGACCCCCAAATGCCTTGTCCACTGCAGATGAACCTGACTGCCCTGCACTGCCTTCACTGTCACCCCGAGGCTCGAAGCTGACATACAGGCACGTGTGACAGCCCCGGGTATTATCTCGAGGGCAAGCCACAGATCACTGTGTCTGCTCGAGAGGGAGCCTGACACTACTGCTGCAGCTGGTGAGGCAAATAGCCGTGCATGTGTCCAGGCGAGACGAGGACTGTCTTCTCTGTGGGGGCCTCAGGGATTACCCCAAGACCTAGGTCAGGACGGTCGAGGAGATCTCAGCCTATGGCCTCAGCACAAGTTGAGGTTGGAGCACCCTGAGACAATTGGGGAGGAATCCCCAGAGGCGCCTTGAAACTGGCACAGAGACCTGCCTCTCTTGAGGACACAGAGGCGGCTCCATGGGCTCCCTCTCGTAACTCGAGAACCTCGTTGCAACTCGAGAAAAAACAGATGCTTCTCCCTTGAAAGCGAGGTGAGGCCCTTATCTGCTGCGGCATCTCGGGGGAAATCACCCCTTCCCTGGTGGACCTCGAAGGGCTTCTTCAACCCCTTGGTGTGACACAAGGAGTTCCCCGCCCCTACTGACTCAACGCGAGATGAGCCCAAAGGGACTCGCTGCGACTCAAGAGGAGCCCCGTTTGCCCCTACTAAGCTCCAGATGATGGTCCCTTTTCCTGCTCCTTAGGGAAATGTTATCGGGGGCTTCCCTCACATCCCAAGAGGAGGTGCTCGCACCAGGAAAGTCGGGAGGAGCATCAGGGGTTGGGCCACCATTCCCCAAGAACCCCAATGCCTTGTCCACTGCAGATGAACCTGACTGCCCTGCACTGCCTTGACTGTCGCCCCGAGGCTTGACGCCTGACACACTGGCACGAGTGGCAGCATATTGGACCTCGAGGACAAACCACAGATCCCTGTGTCTGCTCGACATGGAGCCTGTCACTGCTGCTAAAGCTGGTCAGCAAGTAGCCGTGTACATGTCCAGGTGAGTCGAGGCCTGACTCCCCTGTGGGGGCTCCATGGGAACACCAAGACCTAGGTCTGGAAAGTCTAGGAAAGCTCAGGCTCCTGCCTCAGCACAATTTGAGGACTGAGTACTCTGAGACGATTGGTGAGGAATCCCCAGAGGCGCCTGGCAACTGGCACTAAGACTGGCCTCTCCTGAGGCCACAGGGTCGAGTCCCTGGACTCCCCTTCGTAACGCAAAATGAACCAGCCACAACTTGAGAAAAATCAAATGATTCTCCCTGCAAGCGCATTGAGGACCCTGTCCGTGCTTGCGTCTCAGGGGAAATCACACCTTCTCTTTTGGACCTCAAAAGGTCGTTCACCTTCCTGCTGTGACCCAAGAAGTTCCCCGCCCAACCCGTCCCCACTCGAGAGGAACCCCGAGGGACCTGCCAAGAATGAAAAGGAGCCCCGTTATCCCCTGCTGAGCTCCAGTTGAGGGTCCCTTTCCTGCTTTGTCTGGAAAGGGTTCCCAGCGCTCCCGTCACATACTAACAGGAGACACTCGCACCAAGACAGTCGGGAGGAGCATCAGTGTTCTTGAACCATTCCCCAAGACCCCTAAATAGCTCATTCACGCCCGATGAACCTGACTGCCCTGCACTCCATAGACTGTCACCCCGAGGCTCCAAGCCTGACACACTGGCACGTGTGACAGCCCTGGGTAATACCTCGAGTTCAAGTAATAGATCCCTGTGTCCACTCGACGGGGAGCCTTACACTGCTGTTGCAGCTTTGGAGGCAATCGGCAGTGCACGTCTCCAGGCGATAAGAGACCTGGCTTCCCTGTGGGGGCTCAATGGGTACCCCAAGATTTATGTCAGCATGGGCGAGGAAAGCTCGGGTACCAGCTTCAGCACCAGACGAGGACTGAGGCCCCGGCGATGTCTGGGGAAGAATCCCCAAAAGCACATGGCAACTGGCACGGAGACTGACCTCTCCTGAGGCCACAGGGGCGGGTCTATGGACTCCACGTCGTAACTCGAGAAACCCCACCCCACCTCGAAAAAAACTAGAAGCTTCTCCCTTGCAAGCAGGGTGAAGCCCTTATTCGCTGTGTCTCGGGGGAAATCACCAATTCCCTCTTGGACTGGGAAGGGCTCCTTCACTCCCTTGCTGTGACCTAAGAAGTTACCCACCCTACACCTCTCAACCCGGGAGGAACCTCAAGGGACCCGCTGCGACTCAAGAGGAGCCCCGTTTTCCCCTGCTAAGCTCCAGATGATGGTCCCTTTATCTGGTCCTAAGGGAATATTTTCCTGGGGATTCCCTCGCATCCCAAGAGGAGGTGCTTGCACCAGGAATTTCGGGAGGAGCATCAGGGGTTGGGCCACCATTCCCCAAGACCCCCAAATGCCTTGTCCACTGCAGATGAATCTGACTGCCCTGCACTGCCATGACTGTCAACCCAAGGCTCGTCCTGCGAGACACTGGCATGTCTGACAGCCTTGAGAGGTACCTCAAGTGCAAGCCACAAATCCCTGTGTCCGCTCGTCCTGCAGCCTGACACTACTGCTGCAGCTGGTCAGGCAAGTAGCCGTACTTGTGTCCAGGCGAGACCAGGCCTGTCTCCTCTGTGGGGGCCAAAGGGGTACCCCAAGACCTAGGTCAGGACGGTTGAGGAAAGTTCAGGCTCCGGCCTCAGCACAAGTCGAGGACTGAGCACCCTCAGATGATTGGGGAGGAATCCCCACAGGTGCCTGGTTACTGGCACGGAGACTGGCCTCTCCTGAGGCCACAGGGTCGAATCCCTGGGGTCCCCATTGTACCTCGAGAGGACTCCGCCACAAATTGAGAAACACCAAAAGATTATCCCTTGTAAGCGAAGTGAGGACCTGGTCCACTGTGGCATCTCGGGGGAAATCACTCCTTCTATCTTGGACCTCAAAAGGGTTGTTCACCTTCTTGCTATGACCCAAGAAGTTCCCCACCCCACCCGTCCCCATGTGAGGGGAAAACTGAGGGTCCCGCCATGAATGACAAGGAGCCCCGTTATCCCCTGCTAAGCTCCATATGAGGGTCCCTTTCCTGCTTTGTCTGGGAAGGGTTCCCAGCGCTCCCCTAACATCCCAACAGGAGACAGAACAGACGAGAGGAGCATCAGGGGTCTTGGCACCATTCCCCAAGACCCCCAAATACCTCGTTCACTCCAGATGAACCTGACTGCCATGCACTGCATCGACTGTCATGCCGAGGCTCGAAACCTAACACCCTGGCACCTGTGACAGCCCTGGGTTCAAGTCACAGATCCCTATGTCCACGCGACGGGGTGTCTTACACTGCTGTTGCAGCTTTGGGGCAATTGGCTGTGCACGTCTCCAGGTGAGACGAGGCCTGACTCCCCTGTGGGGGCTCCATGGGAACCCCAAGATTTATGTCAGCATGGGCGGGGAAAGCTCAGGTACCAGCTTCAGCACCAGACGAGGACTGAGGACCCGGCCATGTCTGGGGAGGAATCCCCAAAAGTACATGGCAACTGGCACAGAGACTGGCCTCTCCTGAGGCCACAGGGGCGGGTCCACGGGCTCCCAGTCATAACTCGAAAAACCCCACCCCACCTCGAAAAAAACCAGAAGCTTCTCCCTTGCAAGCAGAGTAGGGCCTTATCTGCTGAGGCGTCTTGGGGGAAATCACCAATTCCCTCTTGGACTGGAAAGGGCTCCTTCACTCCCTTGCTGTGACCCAAGAAGTTACCCACCATACCCGTCTCAACTCGAGAGGAAACCCAAGGGACCCACTGCAACTCGAGAGGAGCCCCATTTGCCCCTACTAATCTCCAGATGAAGGCCCCTTTTCCTCCTCCTTAGGGAAAGGTTTACTGGGGTTTCCTTTGCATCCCAAGAGGAGGTGCTCGCACCAGGAAAGTCGAGAGGAGCATCAGGGGTTGTGGCACCATTCCCCAAGACCCGCAAATGCCTTGTCCACTGCAGATGAACCTGACTGCCCTGTACTGCCTTGACCGTCACTCCAAGGCCTGAAGCCCGACACACTGGCATATTACAGCCCTGGATAGGACTTCCAGGGCAAGCCACTGATCCCTGTGTCTGCTGGACATGGAGCCTGCCACTGCTGCTGCAGCTGGTCAGGCATGTAGCTGTACACATGTCCAGGTGAGACGAGGCCTGTCTCCTAAATGGGGGCCACAGGGGTACCCCAAGGCATAGGTCAGGACGGTCGAGGAAAGCTCAGCCTCTGGCCTCAGCACAAGTCGAGGACTGAGCATCCTGAGATGACTGGGGAGAAATCCCCAGAGGCACCTTCCACTGGGAAGGAGACTGTTTTCTCCTGAGGCCACAAGGGCAAGAGCTTGGGGTCCCCGTCATAATTCGAGTGGACCCTGCTACAATTTGAGAAAAACCAAAGATTCTGCCCTGCAAGAGGGGTGAGGACCTTGTCCGCTCTTGCATCTCAGGGGAAATCACACAGTCTCAATACGACCTTAAAACGATCGTTCACCTGCTTGCTGTGACCCAAGAAGTTCTCCGCCCCACCCGTCACTACTCGAGAGGAACACCGAGGGTCCTGCCAAGAAGGAAAATGAGCCCCGTTATACCTGTTGAACTCCAGATGAGGGTTCCTTTCCTGCTCTGTCGGGAAAGGTTTCCCAGGCCCTCCCCCCTCACATCCCAACTGGAAACACTGGCACCAGTACAGAAGGGAGGAGCATCAGGGGTATTGCCACCATTCCCCAAACCCACAAATACCTCGTTGACTCCAGATGAACCTGACTGCCCTGCACTGCATCGGCTGTCTCCCCGAGGCTCCAATCCTGACACCCTGGCACATGTGACATCCCTGGTTAGTACCTCGAGGTCAAGTCACAGATCCCTGTGTCCACTTGATGGGGAGCCCTACACTGCTGCTGTAGCTGCGGAGGCAAGCAGCAGTGCTTGTCTCCAGGTGAGACGAGGCCTGACTCCCCTGTGGGGACTCCATGGGTACACGAACTCCTAGGTCAGGACAGTCGAGGAAAGCTGAGGAACCTGCCTCAGCACAATTCAAGGACTGAGCACTCTGAGACGATTGGGGAGGAATCCCCAGAGGCGCCTGGCAACTGGCACGGAGACTGGCCTCTCCTGAGGCCACAGGGGCAGATAAATGTGCTCCCCATTGTAACTCGAGAAACCCCGCCAAAACTCGAGAAAAACCTGAAGCTTCTCCCTTGCATGCGGGATGAGGCCCTTGTCCGCTGTGGCATCTCGGGGGAAATCAACCCTTCCCTCTTGGACCTTGAAGCGCTCCTTAACCCCCTTGCTGTGACACAAGGAGTTCCCCGCCCCACCCGTCTCAACTCGAGAGGAACCCCAAGGTACCTGCTGCAACTCAACAGAGCCCCGTTTGCCCCTGCTAAGCTCCAGATGATGGTTCCTTTTCCTGCACCTTAGAGAAAGTTTTCCTGGGGCTTCTCTCGCATCTCAAGAGGAGGTGCTTGCACCAGGAAATTAGGGAGGAGAATCAGGTGTTGGGCCACCATACATTAAGACCCCAAACACTTTTTCCACTGCAGATGAACCTGACTGCCATGCACTGCCTTGACTGTCACCCCGAGGCTTGACGCCCGAACCACTGGCACGTGTGACAGCCCTGGGTAGGACCTCGAGGGCAAGCCACATATTGCTGTGTCTGCTCAACATGGAGCCTGAAACTGCTGCTGCAGCTTGTCAGGCAAGTAGCCGTGCACGTGTCCAGGCGAGATGAGGACTGTCTCCTCTGTGAGACCTCAGGGTTACCCCAAGACCTAGGTCAGGTTGGTCGAGGAAAGCTCAGGCACTGGCCTCAGCACAAGTCGAGAACAGAGCACCCTGACACGATTGGGCAGAAATCTCCAGAAGCGCCTGGAAACTGGCCTGGAGACTGGCCTGTCCTGAGGCCACAGGGGCGGGTCTATGGCCTCCCCGTCGTAACTCGAGAAACCCCACCACAACTCTAGAAAAACCAAAATCTTCTCCCTTGAAATTGGGGTGAGGCCCTTATCTGCTCTGGCGTCTCAGGGGAAATCACTTCTTCCCTGTTGGACCTCGAAGGGCTCCTTCATCCCCTTTCTGTGACCCAAGAAGTTCCCCTCCCCACCCATCTCATCTCGAGAGGAACACCAAGGGACCAGCTGCGACTCAAGAAGAGACCCCTTTGCCCCTGCTCAGCTCCAGATGTGGTCCCTTTTCCTGTTCCTTAGGGAAAGGTTTCCTGAGGCTTCCCTCCCATCCCTAGAGGAGGTGTTCACACCAGGAAAGTCGGGAGGAGCATCTGGGGTTGGGCCACAATTTCCCAAGACCTCCAAATGCCTTGTCCACTGCAGATGAACCTGACTGCCTTGCACTATCTTGACCATCACCCTGAGGATCGACCCCCGACACAGTGGCACATGTGACAGCACTTTGGACCTCGAGGGCAAGGCACAGATCCCTGTGTCCGCTGGACATTTATCCTGACACTGCTGCTTCAGCTGGTCAGGAAAGTAGCCTTGCACGTGTCCAAGCGAGACGAGGCCTGTCTCCTCTGTGGGGGTCTCAGGGGTACCAAAAGAACTAGGTAAGGACAGTCGAGCAAAGCTGAGGCTCAGGCCTCAGCACAAGTCGAGGACTGAGCGCTCTGAGACAATTGGGGAGGAATCCCCAGAGGCGCCTGGCAACTGGCCTCTCCTGAGGCAACAGGGGCGAGACCATTGTTTCCCCATCGTACTCGAGAGGACCCACCACAACTTGAGAAAAACCTAAATATTCACCCCTGAAAGCGGGTCGAGGACCTTGTCTGCTGTGGCGTCTTGGGGGAAATCACCCCTTCTCTCTTGGACCTCAAAATGGTCGTTCACCTTCTTGCTGTGACCAAAGAAGTTCCCCGCCCCACCCGTCCCTACTGGAGAGGAACACCGAGGGTCCCGCCAAGAATGAAAAGGAGCCCTGTTATCCCCTGCTGAGCTCCAGATGAGGGTCCCTTTCTTGTTCTGTCGGGAACGGGATTCCAGTGCTCCCGTCACACCCCAACAGGGCACACTCGCACCAGGATAGTCGGGAGGAGCATCAGGGGTCTTGCCACCATTCCCCAAGACACCCAAATACCTCATTCACTCCAGATGAACCTGACTGCCCTGCACTGCGTCGACAGTCTTCACCAGGCTCCAAGCCTGACACAGTGGCACATGTGACAACCTGGGTAGTACCTCGAGGTCAAGAAAGAGATCCGTGTTTCCACTCGACGGGGAGCCTTACACTGCTGCAGCAGCTGCAGAGACTAGCGGCAGTGCACTTCTTCAGGAGAGACAAGGCCTGACTCCCCTGTGGGGTTCCATGGGAACTCCAAGATTTATGTCAGCATGGGCGAGCAAAGCTCAGGCACGGGTTTCAACACCAGACGAGGACTGAGGACCCGGCGATGACTGGGGAGGAATCCCCAAAGGCGCATGGCAACTGGCACGGAGACTGGCCTCTCCTGAGGCCACAGGAGCGGGTCCATGGGCTCCCCATCATAACTCGAGAAACCCCACCGCAACTCGAGAAAAACCAGAAGCTTTTCCTTTGCAAGCGGGCTGAGGCGTCTTGGGGGAAATCACCCCTTCCCTCTTGGACCTCCAAGGGCTCCTTCAGTGCCTGGTTGTGAAACATGAAGTTCTCCGCCCCTCACCTCTCAATGCAAGAGGAACCCCAAGGGACCCGCTGCGACTCTAGAGGAGTCTCGTTTGACCCTGCTAAGCTACAGATGATGGTGCCATTTCCTACTCCTTAGTTTAAGGTTTCCTGGGGCTTCCCTCGCATCCCAAAAGGAGGTGCTCGCACTAGGAAAGTCAGAAGGAGCATCTGGGTTTCAGCACAACTCTCCCCCTTGTCCACTGCAGATGAACCTGTCTGCCCTGTACTGCCTTGACTGTCACGCCGAGTCTCGACTCCCAACACACTGGCACGTGTGACAGCACTTTGGACCTCGAGGGCAAGCCACAGATCCCTGTGTCTGCTCGACATGGAGCCTGCCACCGCTGCTGCAGCTGGTCAGGCATGTAGCTGTGCACGTGTCCAGGCGAGACGAGGCCTGTCTCCTAAGTGGGGGCCACAGGGGTACCCCAAGGCATAGGTCAGGATGGTCGAGGTAAGCTCAGCCTCCGGCCTCAGCACAAGTCAAGGACTGAGCATTCTGGGACGACTGGGGAGAAATCCCCAGAGGCACTTTTCAACTGAGAAGTAGACTGTCGTCTCCTGATGCCACAGGGGCAAGAGCCTGGGGTCCCTGTCGTAATTCCAATGGACCCTGCTACAACTTGAGAAAAACCAAAGATTCTGCCCTGCAAGAGGGATGAGGACCTTGTCAGCTCTGGCGTCTCAGGGGAAATCACACCTTCTCAGTTCGACCTCAAAACGATCGTTCACCTGCTTCCTGTGACCCAAGAAGTTCCCCGCACCACCCGTCACTACTCGAGAGGAACACCGAGGGTCCCGTCAAGAAGGAAAATGAGCCCCGTTATACCTGTTGAGCTCCAGATGAAAGTTTCTTTCCTGCTCTGTTGGGAAAGCGTTCCCAGCCCCCCCCCCACATCCCAACTGGAAACACTGGCACCAGTACAGAAGGGAGGATCATCAGGGGTATTGCCACCATCCACAAACGCCCAAATACCTCATTGACTCCAGATGAACCTGACTGCCCTGCACTGCGTCGGCTGTCACCCCGAGGCTCCAATCCTGACACTCTGGCACAAGTGACATCCCTGGTTAGTACCTCGAGATCAAGTCACAGATCCCTGTGTCCACCTGATGGGGTGCCTTACACTGCTGCTGTAGCTGTGGAAGCAAGCGGCAGTGCATGTCTACAGGCGAGACGAGGACTGACTCCCCTATGGGGGCTCCAGGGGAACACCAAGTTCTAGGTCAGGACGGTCGAGGAATGCTCAGGCTCCTGCCTCAGCACAATTAGAGGACTGAGAACTCTGAGACGATTGGGGAGGAATCCCCAGAGGATCTTGGCAACTGGCACGGAGACTGGCCTCTCCTGAGGCCACAGACACAGCTAAATTTGCTCCCCGTCACAACTCGAGAAACACCACCACAACTCGATAAAAACCTGAAGCTTCTCCCTTGCATGCGGGATGAGGCCCTT
This sequence comes from Eudorcas thomsonii, assembly GCA_006408755.1. NCBI lineage: Eukaryota > Metazoa > Chordata > Mammalia > Artiodactyla > Bovidae > Eudorcas > Eudorcas thomsonii. The sequence goes on along the minus strand of SJYE01007417.1, from coordinate 194,694 downwards.
ATCCACTGCGTCGTCTCGGGGAAATCAAGCCTTCTCTCTTGGACCTCGAAGGGCTCCTTAACCCCCTTGCTGTGACCCAAGGAGTTCCCAAAATACACGTCTCAACTCTAGACGAACCCCAAAGAACCCGCTGCAACTCAGAAGGAGCCCAGTTTGCCCCTGGTAAGCTCCAAATGATTGTCCTTTTTTTGCTCCTTAGGGAAAGGATTCCTGGGGCTTCCCTCACATCCAAAGTGGAGGTGCTGTCACCAGGAATGTCGGGAGGAGCATCAGGGTTTGGACCCCCAATCCCCAAGACCCCCATATGCCTTGTCCACTGCAGATGAACCTGACTGCCCTGCACTGCCTTGACTGTCACCCCAAGGCTCAACGCCTTACACACTCCCATGTGTGAGAGCACTTTGGACCTCGAGGGCAAGCCACAGATCCCGTGTCTGCTCGACATGGAGCTTGACACTGCTGCTGCAGCTGGTCATGCAAGTAGACATGCACCTGTCCAGGCGAAACAAGGCCTGTCGCCTCTTTGGGGGCCACAGGGGTACCCTGAGACCTAGGTCAGGGCGGTCAAGGAAAGCTCAGGCTCCAGTTTCAGCACAAGTTGAGGACTGAGCACCCTGAGACGATTGGGGAAGAATCTCCAGAGGCACCTGTCAACTGGCACTGCGACTGGCCTCTCCTGAGGCCACAGGGGCGAGTACCTGGGGTCCCCGCGGTAACATGAGAAGACCCCACCACACTTGAGAAAAACCAAAAGATTCTCAGCTTCCAACGTGGTGAGAACCTTTTCCACTGTGGCGTTTCATGGGAAATCATGCCTTCTGTCTTGGACCTCAAAAGGATCATTCTCCTTCTTGCTATGACCCAAGAAGTTCCCTGCCCCACCTGTCCCCACATGAGAGGAACACCGAGGGTCCCAACAAGAATGAAAAGAATCCTCGTTATCCCCTGCTGAGTTCCAGATGAGGGTCCCTTTCCTGCTCTGTCGGGAAAGGGTTCCCAGCGCTCCCCTCACAAATCGAACAGGAGACACTCGTACCAGACAGTCCGGAGAAGGGTCAGGCGTCTTGCCACCATTCCCCAAGACCCCCACATACCTCCTTTAGTCCAGATGAACCTGACTACCCTGCACTGCGTCGACTGACACCCCGAGGATCGAAGCCTTACACACTGGCACGTGTGACAGCCCTGGGTAGTACCTCGAGATCAACTCACAGATACCTGTGTCCACTTGATGAGGAGACTTACAATGCTGCTGTAGCTGCAGAGGCAAGTGGTAGTGCACGTCTCCAGTGGAGACAAGGTCTGACTCCGCTGTGGGGGCTTTATGGGAACCCCAAGATTTATGTCAGCATGGGCGAGGAAAGCTCAGGTACTGGCTTCAGCACCCGTCGAGGACTGAGGGCCTGGCGTTGACTGGGGAGGAATCCCCAAATGCACATGGCGACTGGCACTGAACTGGCCTCTCCTGAGGCCACAGGGACAGGTCCATGAGCTCCCCATCTTAACTCGAGAAACCCCTCAGCAACTGGAGAAAACCAGAAGGTTCTCCCTTTTAAGCTGGGTGAGGCCCTTATCCGCTGCAGTATCTCGGCGTAAAACACCCCTTCCCTCTTGGATCTCGAAGGGCTCCTTCACCACCTTGCTGTGATGCAAGAAGTTCCCCGCCCCACACGTCACAACCCGAGAGGAACCCAAAAGACCAGCTGCAATTCAAGAGGAGCCCCGTTTGCCCCTGCTAAACTCCTGATGTTGGTCCCTTTACCTGCTCCTTAGGAAAAGATTTCCTGGGGCTTCCCTCGCAACCCAAGAGGAGGTGCTCCAACCAGGAATGTCGGGAGGAGCATCAGGGTTTGGGCCACCATTTCCCAAGTCCCGCAAAGGCCTTGTCCACAGCAGATGAACCTGACTGCCCTGCACTGCATTGAATGTCACCCCGAGGCTAGAAACCAATACACTGGCACGTGTGACAGCACTTTGGACCTCGAGGGCAAGCCACAGATCCCTGTGTCCGCTCGACATGGAGCCTTCCACTGCTACTGCAGCTGGTCAGGCAAGAAGCTGTGCACATATCCAGGCGAGATGAGGCCTGTCTCTTCTGTGGAGGCCTCAGGGGAACCCCAAGAACTATGTCAGGAGGGTCGAGGCAAGCTCAGGGTCTGGCCTCAGTATATTTCAAGGACTGAGCACCGGTGACGTTTGGGGAGGAATCCCCGGAGGCGCCTCTCAATTGGCACGGACACTGGCCTCTCCTAAGGCCACAGGGGTGAGTCCACGTGGTCTCCGTCATACCTCGAGAGGACCCCACAACAACTTGAGAAAAACTAAAAGATACTGCCTTTAAGTGGGTTGAGAACCTTGTTTGGTGTGGCGTCCCCGGGGAAATCACCCCTTCTCTCTTGGACCTCAGAAGGGTCGTTCACCTTCTTGCTGTAACCCAAGAAGTTCCCCGCCCCACCCGTCCCCACTCTAGAGGAACTCCGAGGTTCCCACCAAGAATGAAAGGGAGCCCCATTATCCCCTGCTTAGCTCCAGATGTGGGTCCCTTTCCTGGTCGGTAGTGAAAGGGTTCCCAGAATCCCCTCACATTCCAGCTGGAGACAGTAGCTCCTGGACAGTCGAAAGGAGCATCAGGGCTCTTGCCACCGTTCCTTAAGACCCCCAAATACCTCGTTCATTCCAGATGAACCGGACTGCCCTGCACTGCATCAACTGTCACCCCGAGGCTTGAAGCCTGACACAGTGGCACATGTGACAACCCTGGGTAGTACCTCGAGGTCAAGTCACAGATCCCTGTGTCCACTCGACAGGGAGCCTTACACTCTGCTGCAGCTGCGGAGGCAAGCAGAAGTGCACGACTCCAGGTGAGATGAGGCCTGACTCCCCTGTGGGTGCTCCATGGGAACCCCATGATTTATGTCAGCATGGGCGATGAAAGCTCAGGTTCTGGCTTCAGCAAAAGACGAGGACTGAGGACCCGGCCATGACTGGGGAGGAATCCCCAAAAGCCCATGGCAAGTGGCTCGGAGACAGGCCTCTCCTGAGGCCACAGGGGCAGGTCCATGGGTTCCCTGTCGTAACTTGAGAAACACTGCTGCAACTCTAGAAACACCAGAAGCTTCCCCTTGCTAGCGGGGAGAGGCCCTTATCTGCTGTGGCGTCTCAGGGGAAATAACCCTTCCCTCTGTGACCTCAAAGGGCTCCCTCACCCCCTTGATGTGACTCAAGAAGTTCCCAGCAACACCCGTCTCAACCCAAGAGGAACCCCAAGGGATCCGCTGCGACTCAAGAGGAGACCCGTTTGCCCTGCTAAGCTCCAGATGATGGTCCCTTTTCCTGCCCCGCAGGGAAAGGTTACCTGGGGATTCCCTCGCATCCCAAGAGGAGGTGCTCGCAGCAGGATAGTCGGGAGGAGCATCAGGGGTTGGGCCACCATTCCGCAAGACCCCCAAATGCCTTGTCCACTGCAGATGAACCTGAATGCCCTGAACTGCCTTAACTGTCACCTCGAGGCTCTACACCTGAAACACTGACACGTGGGGCAGCCATGGGTAGTACCTCTAGGGCAAGCCACAGATCCCTGTGTCTGCTCGACATGGAGCCTGACACTGCTGCTGCATCTGGTCAGGCATGAAGCCGTGCATGTGTCCAGGTGAGACGAGGCTTGTCTCTTCTATGGGGGCCTCAGGGGTACCCCAAGACCTAGGTCAGGATGGTCAAGGAAACCTCAGTCTCCGGCATCAGTCCAAGTCGAGGACTGAGCACCCTGAGACATTGGGGAGGAATCCCCAGAGGCACCTGGAAACTGGCACAGAGAGTGGCCTCTCCTGAGGCCACAGGGGCGAGTTCCTGGGGTCCCCATCCTAACTCGAAAGGACCCTGCCACACTTGAGAAAAACCAAAAGATTCTCACCTTCCCACGGGGTGAGACCCTTTCCAAAGTGGCTTATCATGGGAAATCACGCCTTCTGTCTTGGACCTCAAAAGGATCATTCACCTTCTTGCTGTGACCCTAGAAGTTCCCTGCCCCTCCCGTCCCCACATGAGAGGAACACCGAGGGTCCCAACAAGAATGAAAAGGATCCCCGTTATCCCCTGCTGAGTTCCAGATGAGGGTCCCTTTCCTGCTCTGTCGGGAAAGGGTTCCCAGCGCTCCCCTCACAAATCGAGCAGGAAACATTCACACAAGGACAGTCCAGAGGAGCGTCAGGCATCTTGCCACCATTCCCCAAGACCCCCAAATACTTCGTTCACTCCAGATGAACCTGACTGCCCTGCACTGCGTCGACTGACACCCCGAGGATCGAAGCCTTACACACTGGCACGTGTGACAGCCCTGGGTAGTACCTCGAGATCAACTCACAGATCCCTGTGTCCACTCGATGAGGAGACTTACACTGCTGCTGTAGCTGCGGAGGCAAGTGACAGTGCACGTCTCCAGTCGAGAAAAGGTCTGACTCCCCTGTGGGGGCTTTATGGGAACCCCAATATTTATGTCAGCATGGGCGAGGAAAGCTCAGGTGCCTGCTTCAGCACCAGTCAAAGACTGAGGGCCTGGTGTTGAGTGGGGAGGAATCCCCAAAAGCACATGGCAACTGGCACGGAGACTGGCCTCTCCTGAGGCCACAGGGACGGGTCCATGAGCTCCCCGTCTTCTATCAAGAAGCCCCGCAGCAACTCGAGAAAACCAGAAAGTTCTCCCATTTAAGCGGGGTGAGGCCCTTATCCGCTGCAGTATCTCGGTGTAAAACACCCCTTCCCACTTGGACCTCTAAGGGCTCCTTCACCGCCTTGCTGTGACACAAGAAGTTCCCCGCCCCACCCATCGCAACCTGAGAGGAAACACAAGAGACCCGCTGTGATTCAAGAGGAGCCCCGTTTGCCCCTGCTAAACTCCTGATGTTGGTCCCTTTACCTGCTCCTTAGGAAAAGATTTCCTGGGGCTTCCCTCGCAACCCAAGAGGAGGTGATCGTACCAGGAAAGTCGGGAGAAGCATCAGGGTTTGGGCCCCCATTTCCCAAGTCCCGCAAAGGCCTTGTCCACAGCAGATGAACCTGACTGCCCGGCACTGCTTTGACTGTCACTCCGAGGCTTGAAACCGACACACTGGCATGTGTGACAGCACTTTGGACCTCGAGGGCAAGCCACAGATCCCTGTGTCTGCTCGACATGGAGCCTGACACTGCTGCTGCAGCTGGTCAGGCAAGAAGCTGTGCACATATCCAGGCGAGATGAGGCCTTCTCCTCTGTGGAGGCCTCAGGGGAACCCAAGACAAATGTCAGGACGGTAGAGGCAAGCTCAGGGTCTGGCCTCAGTACATTTCAAGGACTGAGCAACCTGAGACGTTTGGAGAGGAATCTCTGGAGGCGCCTGTCAACTGGCATGGAGACTGGCCTCTCCTGAGGCCACAGGGGTGAGTCCCTATGGTCCCCGTCGTACCTCGAGAGGACCCTGAAACAACTTGAGAAAAACCAAAAGACACTGCCTGCAAGTGGGGTGAGGACCTTGTCCGGTGTAGCATCCCCGGGGAAATCATCCCTTCTCTCTTGGACCTCAAAAGTGTCATTCACCTTCTTGCTGTAACCCAAGAAGTTCCCCTCCCCATCCGTCCCCTCTCTAGAGGAACTCCAAGGTTCCCACCAAGAATGAAAAGGAGCCCCATTATCCCCTGCTTAGCTCCAGATGTGGGTCCCTTTCCTGGTCGGTAGTGAAAGGGTTCCCATAATCCCCTCACATTCCAACTGGAGACAGTCGCTCCAGTCGGGAGGAGCATCAGGGGTCTTGCCACAATTCCCCAAGACCCCCAAATACCTTGTTCACTCCATATGAAACTGAATGCCCTGCACTGTGTCGACTGTCACCCCGAGGCTCCAAGCCTGACACACTGGCACGTTTGACAGCCTAGGTAGTACCTCGAATTCAAGTCACAGATCCAAGTGTCCACTCGATGGGGGACCTTACACTACTGCTGCAGCTGCGGAGGCAAGAGGCAGTGCACGTCTCCAGGAGAGACGAGGCCTGATTCCACTGTGGGGGCTCCATGGGAACCCCAAGATTTATGTCAGCATGGGCGAGGAAAGCTCAGGTACCGGCATCAGCACCAGACGAGGACTGAGGACTCAGAGATGACTGGGAGGAATCCCCAAAGGCACATGGCAACTGGCACGGAGATTGGCCTCTCCTGAGGCCACAGGGGCGGGTCCATTGACTTACCATCGTTACTCGAGAAACCCCGCTGCAACTTGAGAAAAACCAGAAGCTTCTCCCTTGCAAGCAGGGTGAGGCCCTTATCCACTGCACCATCTTGGTGGAAATCACCCCTTCCCTCTTGGACCTCGAAGGACTCCCTAACTCCCTTGCTGTGAGCCAAGAAGTACCCTGCCCCACCCTACTCAACTCGAGACGAACCCCAAGGGACCCGCCTCGACTCAAGAGGAGCTCCGTTTGCACCTGCTAGGCTCCAGATGATTTTCCCTTTTCCTGATCCTTAGGGAAAGGTTTCCTGGGGCTTCCCTCGCATCCCAAGGGGAGGTGCTGGCACCAAGAAATTTGGGAGGAGCATCAGGGTTTGGGTCACAATACCCAAGACCCCCAAATGCCTTGTCCACTGCAGATGAACCTGAAAGCCCTGCACTGCCTTGACTGTCACCCCAAGGCTCAAGCCTGAGACAGTGGCACCTGTGACAGCACTTTGGACCTGGAGGGCAAGCCACAGATCCCTGTGTCTGCTCAACATGAAGCCTGACAGTGCTACTGCAGCTGGTCAGGCAAGAAGCCGTGCACATGTCCAGGCAAGACGAGGCCTGTGTCCTCTGAAGAGGTCAGGGGAACCCCAAGACCAATGTCAGGACGGTCGAGGAAACCTCAGGGTCTGCCCTCAGTACAAGTCGCGAACTGAGAATCTTGAGACGATTGGCGAGGAATCCCCAGAGGCGCCTGGCACCTGGCACGGAGACTGGCCTCTCCTGATGCCACAGGGGCGAGTCCCTGAGGTCCCGTTCGTAGCTCGAGAGGACCCCGCCACAACTTGAGAAAAATCAAAAGATTCTCCCTGCAAGTGGGGTGAGGACCTTGTTCGCTGTGGCATCTCGGGGGAAATCACCCCTTCTCTCTTGTGCCTCAAAAGTGTCAATCACCCTCTTGCTGTGACCCAAGAAGTCCCCCGCCCCACCCATCCCCACTCTAGAGGAACACCGAAGTTCCCGTCAAGAATGAAAAGGAGCCCCGTTATCCCCTGCTGATCTCCAGATGTGGGTCCCTTTCCTGCTCAATAGGGAAAGGGTTGCCAGCGCTCCCCTCACATTCCAACTGGAGACACTCGCACCAGGACAGTCGGGAAGAGCATCAGGGATCTTGCCAGAATTACCAAAGACCCCCAAATACCACGTTCACTGCAAATTAACCTGAGTGCCCTGCACTGTGTCGACTATCACACCAAGGCTCGAAGCCTGACACACTGGCACGTGTGACAGCCCTGGATAGTACCTCGAAGTCAAGTCACAGATCCCTGTGTCCACTTGACTGAGAGCCTTACCCCCCGAGACCTTCACCCCCAAGAAGGTCCCCGCTTCACTCATCTCAACTGGAGAGAAATCCCAAGGGACCCGCTGCAACTCAAGAGGAGCACTGTTTGCCCTTGCTAAGCTCCAGATGATGATCCTTTTTCCTGCTCCTTAGGGAAAGGTTATCTGGGCCTTCCCTCGAATTCCAAGAGGAGTTGCTCACACCAGGAAATTCAGGAGGAGCATCAAGGTTTGGGTCACCATTCCCCAAGACCCCCAAATTCCTTGTCCACTGCAGGTGAAACTGACAGCCCTGCAGTGCGTCAACTGTCACCCGGAGGCTCCAAGCCTGACACTGGCACGTGTGAGAGACCTGAGTAGTACCTCGAGGTCAAGTCACAGATCCCTGTGTCCACTCGACAGGGAGCCTTACACTACTGCTGCAGCTGCAGATGCAAGCAGCAGTGCTCGTCTCCAGGCGAGACCAGGCCTGACTTTCCTGTGGGGACTCCATGGGAACCCCAAGATTTATGTCAGCATGGGCGAGGAAAGCTCAGGTACGGGCTTCAGAACCAGAGGATGACTGAGGACCCAGCGATGACTGGGGAGGAATCCCAAAGGCGCATGGCAACCGGCACGGAGACTGACCTCTCCTGAGGCCACAGGGACGGGTCCATTGGCTCCCCGTCATAACTCGAGAAACCCTGCTGCAAATCGAGAAAAATCAGAAGCTTGTCAGTTACAAGCGGTGTGAGGCATTTTTTGCTCCGTCGTCTCAGGGGAAATCACCCCTTCCATCTTGAACCTCGAAGGGCTTCTTCACCCCCTCCTGTGACCAAAGGAGTTCCCCGCCTCACCCATCTCAACACGAGAGGAACCCCAAGAGACCCGCTGCGACTCAAGAGGAACCCCGTTTGCCCTTGCTAAGCTCCAGATTATGGTCCCTTTTCAGCTCTTTTGGGAAAGGTTTCCTGGGGCTTCCCTCGCATCCCAGGAGTAGGTGTTCGCTCCAGGAAGTTGGGAGGAGCATCAAGGGTTGGGCCACCATTCCCCAAGACCCCTAAATTCCTTGTCCACTGCAGAAGAACCTGACTGCCCTACACTGCCTTGACCGTCACCCTGAGACTCGACGCCCAACACACTGACACGTGGGACAGCACTTTGGACCTCGAGGGCAAGCCACAGATTCCTGTGTCCGCTCGACATGGAGCCTGACACTGCTGATGCACCTGGTCAGGCAAATAGCCGTGAACGTGTCCAGGCGAGATGAGGCATATCTCCTCTGTGGGAGCCTCAGGGGTACTCCAAGACCTAGGTCAGGAAGATCGAGGTAATCTCAGTCTCCGTCCTCAGCACCAGTCGAGGACTGAGCACCCTGAGACGACTGGGGAGGAATTCCCAGAGGCGCCTGGAAATTGGCACGGAGACTGGCCTCTCCTGAGGCCACATAGGCGAGTCTTTGGGGTCTCAGTTGTAACTCGAGAGGACCCTGCCACAACTTGAAAAAACAAAAATATTTTCCCCTGCAACGAGGTGAGGACCTTGTCCGCTCTGGTGCCTCTGGGGAAATCACCCCTTCTCTCGTGGACCTCAAAAGTGACATTCACCTTCTTGCCGTGACCCAAAAGTTCCCTGCCCCACCCATCCCCAGTGGAGAGGAACACCGAGGGTCCGGCCAAGAATGTAAAGGAGCCCCATTATCCCCTGCTGAGCTCCAGATGAGGGTCCATTTCCTGCTCTGTCAGCAAAGGTTTCCCAGCGCTCCCCTCACTTCCCAACAGGAGACACTCGCACCAGGAGAGTCAGGAGGAGCATCAGGTGTCTTGCCACCATTCCTCAAGACCCCCAAATACCTCGTTCACTTCAGATGAACCTGACTACCCTGCACTGCATCAACTGTCACCCCAAGGCTCGAAGCCTGAGACACTAGCACGTGTGACAGCACTGGGTAGTACCTCTAGGTCAAGTCACAAATCCGTGTGTCCACCCTACGGGGAGTCTTACCCTGCTGCTTCAACTGTGGAGAGAAGCCACAGGGCACGTCTCCAGGCGAGACGAGGCCTGACTCCTTTGTATGGGTCCATGGGAACCCCAAGATTTATGTCAGCATGATGGAGGAAAACTCAGGTACTGGCTTCAGCACCAGTCAAAGACTGAGGACCCGGCGATGACTGGGGAGGAATTCCCAAAGGCACATGGGAACTGACACAGAGACTGGCCTTTCCTGAGGCCACAGGGTCGGGTCCATTAGCTCCCCGTCGTAACTCCAGAAAACCTGGGGCAACTCGAGAAAAACCAGAAGCTTCTCCCTTGCAAGCGGGGTGAGGCCCTTATCCGCTGCGGTGTCTAGGGGGAAATCACCCCTTCCCTATTTGACCGTGAAGTGCTCCTTCAGCACCTTAATGTGAACAATGAAGTTCCCCGCCTCACTCTTCTCCATGCGAGAGGAAACCCAAGAGATCCGCTGCTACTCAAGAGGAGCCCAGTTTGCTCCTGCTAAGCTCCAGATGATGGTCCCATTTCCTGCTCCTTAGGTTAAGGTTTCCTGAGGCTTCCCTCGCATTCCAAGAGTAGGTGCTCACACCAGGAAAGTCTTGAGGAGCATATGGGTTTGGGCCACCATTCTCCAAGACCTCAAAATGCCTTGTCCACTGCAAATGAATCCGACTGCCCTGCACTGCTTTGACTGTCACCCCGTGGCTCAACGCCCGACACACTGGCATCTGTGACATCACTTTGAACCTTGAGGGCAAGCCACAGATCCCTGTGTCCACTCGACATGGAGCCTGACACTGGTGCTGCAGCTGGTCAGGCAAGTAGCCATTCATGCATCCAGACGAAACGAGACCTGTCTCCTTAGTTGTGGCCTCAGGGTTACCCCAAGACCTAGGTTAGGATGGTCGAGGTAATCTCAGGCACCCAACTCAGCACAAGTCGATGACTGAGCACCCTGAGACGATTGGGGAGCAGTCCTCAGAGGTGCCAAGGAACTGGCAGGGAAACTGGCCTTTCCTGAGGCCACACTGGCGATTCCCTGTTGTCCCCTGCGTAACTAGAGAGGACCCCACCACAACTAGAGAAAAACCAAAAGATTCTCCCCTTCAAGCAGGGTGAGGACCTTGTCTGCTGAGGCGTCTCGGGGGAAATCAACACTTCTCTCTTGGACCTCAAAAGGGTCATTTACCTTCCTGCTGTGACCCAAGAAGTTCCTTGCGCTACCCGTCCCCACTCGAGTGGAACACCGTTGGTCCCGCCAAGAATGAAAAAGAGCCCTGTTATCGCCAGCTGTGCTCCCGATAAGGGTCCCTTTCCTGCTCTGTCGGGAAAGTGTTCCCAGCGCTCCCCTCACATCCCAAAAGGAGACATTCACAACAGGACAGTCGGGAGAAGCATCAGGGGTCTTGCTGTCATTCCCGAAGACCCCCAAATACCTCGTTCACTCCAGATGAACCTGACTGCCCTGCACTGCGTCGACTGTCACCCCGAGGCTCGAAGCCTGACACACTGGCATGTGTGACAGCCCTGGGTAGTACCTCGAAGTCAAGTTACAGATTCCTGTGTCCACTTGACTGAAAGCCTTACACTGCTTCTGCAGATGCGGAGGCAAGCAGCAGTGCACGTTTCCAGGTGAGACGAGGCCTGACTCCCCTGTGGGGGCTCCATGGGTACCCCAAGGTTTATGTCTGCATGGGCGAGGAAAGCTCAGGTACCGGCTTCAACACCAGATGAGAACTGACGACCCAGCGATGACTGGGGAGGAATCCCCAAAGGCAACGTCCCAGGGGAAATCACCCCTTCCCTCTTGGAACTCGAAGGGCTCCTTCACCCTGTTGCTGTGATCCAAGAAGGTCCCTGCTCTACCCGTTTCAACTGGAGAGAAATCCCAAGGGAATGGCTGCGATTCTAGAGGAGCCCCTTTTGCCCCTGCTAAGCTCCACATGATGGTCCCTTTTCTTGCTTCTTAAGAAAAGGTTATCTGGGGCTTACTTCGCATCCAAGAGGAGGTGCTCGCAAAAGGATAGTCGTGAGGAGCATCAAGTGTTGGACCATCATTTCCCAAGACCCCAAATGCCTTGTCCACTGCAGATGAAACTGACAGCCCTGCACTGCCTTGACTGTCAGCCCGAGTCTCGACAAACGACAAACTGGCACGTGTGACAGCACTTTGGAACTCGAGGGCAAGCCACAGATCCCTGTGTCCACACGACATGGAGCCTGACACTGCTGCTGCAGCTGGTCAGGCAAGTAGCTGTGCACGTGTCCAGGTGAGACGAGGCCTGTGTCCTCTGTGGGGGCCTCAGGGGTACCCCAAGACCTAGGTCAGGAAGGTCGAGGAAAGGTCAGACTCCAGCCTCAGGACAAGTCGAGGACTGAGAACCCTGAGAAGATTGGGAAGGAGTCCCCTGAGGGGCCTTGCAACTGGCACGGAGACTGGCCTCTCCTGAGGTCACAGGGACGGGTCCATGGGCTCCCCGTCATAACTTGAGAAACCCCACCACAACTCAAGAAAAGCCAGAAGCTTCTCCCTTGCAAGAGTGGTGAGGCCATTATCCTCTGTGGCATCTCAGGGGAACTCACCCCTTCCCTCTTGGACCTCAAAGGGCTCCTTCACCCCGTTGCAGTAACCCAAGAAGTTCTCCAACCCACCCTTCTCAACTCTAGAGGAACCCCAAGGGACCCACTGCGATTCAAGAGGAGCCCCTTTTGCCCCTGTTATGCTCCAGATGGTGGTCCCTTTTCCTGGTCCTTAGGGAAAGTTTTCCTGGGGATTCTCTCGCATCCTAAGAGGAGGTGCTTGCACCAGGAAATTTGGGAGGAGCATCAGGGGTTGTGTCACCATTTCCTAGGACACCCAAATGCCTGGTCCACTGCAGATGAACCTGACTGCCCTGCACTGCCTTGACTGTCACACCGAGGCTCATAGTCCGACACACTAGCACGTCTGACAGCCCTGGGTAGTTCCTCGAGTGCAAGCCAAAGATCCCTGTGTCCGCTCGACATGGAGCCTGACACTGCTGCTGCAGCTTGTCAGGCAAGAAGCCGTGCATGTGTCCAGGCAAGACGAGGCCGTCTCCACTGTGAGGGCCTCAGGGGTACCCCAAGAACTAAGTCAGGTCGGTCGAGGAAAGCACAAGCTCCGGCCTCAGCACAAGTTGAAGACTGAGCACCTTGAGACAATTGGGGAGAAATCCACAGAGGCGCCTGGCAACTGGCATGGAGAATGGCCTCTCCTGAGGCCACAGGGCTGAGTCCCTGGGGTCCCCATCGTAACTCGATAGGACCCCGCCACAACTTGAGAAAAACCTAAAGATTCTCACCTGCAAGAGTGTTGAGGACCTTTTCTGCTGAGGCGACACGGGGGAAATCACCCCTTCTCTCTTGGACCTCAAAAGTGTCGTTCAGCTTCTTGCTGTGACCCAAGAAGTTCCACGCCCCAACCGTCCCCACTCGAGAGGAACACAGAGGGTCCAGACAGGAATGAAAAGGAAGGCAGTTATCCCCTGCTGAGCTGCAGATGAGAGTCCCTTTACTGCTCTGTCGGGAAAGGATTCCCAGCACTCCCGTCACATACCAACAGGCTACACTCGCACCAGGACAGTCGGGAGGAGTATCAAGGGTCTTGCCACCATTCCCCAAGACCCCCAAATACCTCGTTCACACCAGAAGAACCTGACTGCCCTGCACTGCTTCAACTGTCACCCCGAGGCTTGAGCCTGACACTGGAACGTGTTAGAGCCCTGGGTAGTACCTCGAGGTCAAGTCACAGATCCCTGTGTCCACTCGACGGGGAGCCTTACACTGCTGCTGCAACTGTAGAGGCAAGCAGCAGTTCACGTCTCAAGGCGAGACCAGGTCTGACTCCCCTGCGGAGGCTCCATGGGAACCCCTAAATTTATGTCAGCATGGGCGAGGAAAGCTCAGGTACGGGCTTCAGAACCAGACAATGACTAAAGACCCGGTGATGAGTGGGGAGGAATCCCAAAGGCGCATGGCAACTGGCACGGAGACTGGCCTCTCCTGAGGCCACAGTGACGGGTCCATTGGCTTTCCATCGTAACTTGAGAAACCCCACTACAACTCAAGAAAAACCAGAAGCTTCTCCCTTGCAAGCACTGTGAGGCATTATCCGTTCCATCGTCTCGGGGAAAATGACCCCTTCCATTTTGGACCTCGAAGGGCTTCTTCACCCCCTTGCTGTGACCCAAAAGTTCCACGCTCCACGCCTCTCAACTGGAGAGAAATCCCAACGGACCTGGTGCAACTCAAGAGGAGCTCTGTTTGCCCCGGCTATGCTCCAGATGATGGTCTCTTTTTTTGTTCCTTAGGGAAAGGTGATCTGGGGCTTCCCTCGAATACCAAGAGGAGGTGCTCGCACCAGGAAAGTCAGGAGGAGCATCAAGGGTTGGGCCATCATTCCCAAAGTCCCCCAAATGCCTTGTCCACAGCAGGTGAAACTGACAGCCCTGCACTGCCTTGACTGTCACCCCGAGGCTCGAGGCCCGACACACTGGCACGTGTGACAGCACTTTGGACCTCTAGGGAAAGCCACAGATCCCTCTGTCCACTCAACATGGAGCCTGACACTACTGCTTCAGCTAGTCAGGCAAGTAGTCGTGCACGTGTCCAGGTGAGACGAGGTCTCTCTCCTCTGTTGGGGACACAGGGGTACCCCCAGACCTAGGTCATGACTTTCGAGCAAAGCTCAGTCTCTGGCCTCAGAACAAGTCGAAGACTGAGCACCCTGAGACGATTGGGGTGGAATCCCCAGAGGCGCCTGACAACTGGGATGGAGACTGGCATCTCCAGAGGCCACAGGGGCGAGTCCCTGAGGTCCCCATCATAACTCGAGAGGTCCCCACTGCAACTTGAGAGAAATCAGAAGATTCTCCCCTGCAGGCAGGGTGGGGACCTTGTCTGCTCTTGCGTCTCCAGAGAAATCATGCCTTCTCTCTTGGACCTCAAAAGGGTCGTTCAGCTTCTTGCTGTGACCCATGAATTTTCCGGCCCCACTCGTCCCCACTCGAGAGGAACACAGAGGGTCCGGCTAAGAATGAAAAAGAGGGCGGTTATCCCCTGCTGAGCTCCAGATGAGGTTCCCTTTCCTGCTCTGTCAGGAAAGGGTTGCCAGCGCTCCCGTCACATACCAACAGGAAACACTCGCACCTGGAAAGTCGGGAGGAACATCAGGGGTCTTGCCACCATTTGTCAAGACCCCCAAATACTTCTTTCACTCCAGATGAACCTGACTGCCTTGCACTGCGTCCACTGTCACCCAGGGGCAGGAGCCTGACACTGGCACGTGTGAGAGCTATGGGTCCTCAAGGGCATCTCACATATCCCTGTGTCGGCTGGTCATGGACCCTGACACTGCTGCTACAGCTGGTCAGGCAAGTAGCCATGCACGTTTCCAGGGGAGCTAAGGTCTGTCTCCTCTGTGGGGGCTTCAGGGGTACCCCAAGACCTAGGTCAGTAAAGTCGAGGAAAGCTCAGGCTCTGGCCTCAGCAGAGTCGAGGACTGAGCACCCTGAGACTATTCGGGAGGAATCCCCAGAGGCACCTGGCAACTGGCACAGAGACTGGCCTCTTCTGACGCCACAGGGGCGAGTGGCTGGGGTACCCATCATAACTCGAGAGTACCCCGCCACAACTTGAGTAAAAAACAAAGATTCTCCCCTGCAAGTGGGGTGAGGACCTTGTCTGCTGTCGCATCTCAGGGGAAATCACCCCTTCTCTCTTGGACCTCGAAAGGGTCGTTCACCTCCTTGCTGTGACTCACGAAGTTCCCGCCCCACCCATCCTCACTGGAGAGGAACACCTAGGTTCCCGCCAAGAATGAAAATGAGCACCTATCTCCCCTTCTGAGCTCCAGATGAGGGTCCTTTACCTGCTCTGTCGGGAAAGGGTTCCCAGTGCTCCCTTACATCCCAACAGTAGACATTCGCACCAGGACAGTTGGGAGGAGCATGAGGGGTCTTGCCACCATTCCACAATATCCTAAAATACTTTGTTCATTCCAGGTGACTGGACTGCCCTGCACTGCATCGACTGTCACCCCAAGGCTCGAAGCCTGACACACTGGCACGTGTGACAGCCCTGGTTACTACCTCGAGGTCAAGTCACAGATCCCTGTGTCCACTCGACAGGGAGCGTTACACTGCTGCTGCAGCTGTGGAGGCAAGCAGCAGTGCACGTCTCCAGGTGAGATGAGGCCTGACTCCCCTCTGGGGCTCCATGGGAACCCCAAGATTTATGTCGGCATGGGTGAGGAAAGCTCAAGTACTGGCTTCAGCACCAGCTGAGGACTGAGGACTGGGCGATGGCTGGGGAGGAATCCCCAAATGCGCACGGAAACTAGCACGGATACTGGCCTCTCCTGAGGCCACAGGGCGGGTCCCTGGTGTTTCTGTCGTATCTCGAGATGACCCCACCATAACACGAGAAAAACCAAAAGCTTAAACCCTGCAGGTGGGCCGAGGCACTTGTCCGCTGCGGTGTCTCGGGGTAAATCACCCCTTCCCTCTAGGACCTCAAAAGGCTACTTCACACCCTTGCTGTGATCCAAGAAGTTCCCCACCATGCCCTTCCCACTCCAGAGGA
The DNA here is from genome assembly GCA_006408755.1 of Eudorcas thomsonii. Classification (NCBI taxonomy): domain Eukaryota; kingdom Metazoa; phylum Chordata; class Mammalia; order Artiodactyla; family Bovidae; genus Eudorcas; species Eudorcas thomsonii. Next base: position 178,595 of record SJYE01007417.1, on the reverse strand, counting down.
ACCCCGTGGGTCCCATCCCGACTCAAGAGGAGCCCCGTTTCTGCCTGCTCAGCTCCAGATGAGGATCCTTTTCCCTTCTCCTTTAGGAAAGGTTTTTCAACACTCCCCTCGCATCCCAAGAGGAGACGCTCACAGCAGGAGAGTTGGGAGGAGCATCAGGGGTTGGGTCAGCATCCCCCAAGACCCCAAATGCCTCGTCCACTCCAGATGAACCTGACTGCCCTGCACTGCCTCGACTGTCAGCATGAGGTTCGACGCCTGACACACTGGCACGTGTGACAGCCCTGGGGTACCTGGAGTGCAAGCTACAAATCCCTCTGTCTGCATGAAGGGGAGCCTGACACTTCTGCTGCAGCTGGGGAGGCAATCAGCCGTACACATCTCCAGGGGAGACGTGGCATGACTCCCCTGTAGGGGCTCCAGGGGAAACCCAAGATCTATGTCACAACAGGCGTGGAACGTTCAGGCTCTGGTCACAGCACCAGACGAGGACTGGGGACCCGGCGACCACTGGGGAGGAATCCACAGAGGCGTCTGGCAACTGGCACAGAGTCTGGCCTCTCCTGAGAACACAGGGCCATGTCCCTGGCGTCCGCATGGTAACTCGAGAGGACCCCGCCACAACTTGAAAAAAACCAAAAGATTCTCCCCTGCAGGTGGTGTGAGGACCTTGTCCTCTGTGGCGTCTCCGGGGAAATCACCCCTTCTCTCTTGAACCTCAAAAGGGTCTTTCACCTTCTTGCTGTGACCCCAAAAGTTCCCCGTCCCACCCGTCTCCACTCGAGAGGAGCCCCGAGGGTCCTGCCAAGACTCAAAAGGAACCCCGTTAGCCCCTGCTGAACTCCAGATATGAGACCCTTTTCCTGCTACATCCGGAAATGTATCCTGGCACTCCTCTTGCATCCCAGGAAGAGGCCCTCGCCCCAGGAAAGTCGGGAGGAGCATCAGGGGTAGGGCCACCATTCTGAACACACTCACATGTCTCGTCCATTCCAGATGAAATTGGCTGCCCTGCACTGCATCGACTGTCAGCCCGAGGCTCAACGCCCGACACATTGGCACATGTGACAGCCCTGGGGTACCTGGAGTGCAAGCTACGGATCCCTGTGTCTGCACAATGGGGAGCCTGACACTGCTGCTGCAGCTGAGGAGGCAAGTGGCTGTGCACATCTCCAGGGGAGATGTGGCCAGACTCCCCTATAGGGGCTCCAGGGGAACCCCAAGACCTATGTCACCACAGGCGTGGAAAGCTCAGGTTCCAGCCTCAGCACAAGACGAGGACTGTGGACCTGGCAACCACTGGGGATGAATCCCCAGAGGTGTCTGGCACCTGGCACGAAGAAGGGCCTCTCCAGAGAACACAGGGCCGTGTCCCTGGAGTCCGTGTGGTTACTCCAGAGGACCGTGCCACAACTCGAGAAAAACCAGAAGCTTCTCCCCTGCAGGTGGGGTGAGGCCCTTCTCCAGTGTGGCATCTCACGGGAAATCAGCCTTTTCCTGGTGGACCTTGAAATGTTCCTTCACACACTTGCTGTGACCCAAGACGTTCCCCCCCCCACAACCGTCCCCACTGGAGAGTAATGCCGAGGTCCCGCCCAAACTCAAGAACAGCCCCATTTGCCCCTGCTCAGTTCCAGATGAGAGTTCCTTTCCCTGCTCTGTCGGGAAAGGATTCCTTGCACACCACTCACATCCCAGGAGGAGGTGCTCGCACCAGGAGAGACAGGAGGAACATCAGGGGTCATGCCACCATTCCCCAAGACCCCCAAATGCCTAGTCCACTCCAGCGGACCCTGACTGCCCTGGATTGCATCGATTGTCACCCCAACACTCGAAGCCAGACACACTGGCATGTGTGACAACCCTTGGGCACGTCGAGGGCAAGCCACAAATTCCTGTGTCTGCTCAATGGGAAGCCTGAAACTACTACTGCAGCTGGGGAGGCAAGCGGCCATGCACGTCTCCAGGCGAGATGAGGCCTGACTCCCCTGTGGGGCTCCATGGGAACCCCAAGATTTATGTCAGCATGGGTGAGGAAAGGTCAGGTACCGGCCTCAGCACCAGATGAGGACTGAGGACCTGGCGATGATGGGGAGGAATCCCCAAAGGCGCATTGCAACTGGCACGGAGACTGGCCTCTCCTGAGGCCACAGGGGCGGGTCCATGGGCTCCCTGTCGTAACTCGAGAAACCCTGCCGCAACTGGAGAAAAACCAGAAGCTTCTCCCTTGCAAGCAGGGTGAGGCCCTTGTCCCCTGCGGTGTCTCACGGGAAATCACCCCTTACTTCTTTGACCTGGAAAGGCTCTGTCACATTCTTGCTGTGACCCTTGAAGTCCCCGCCCCACCAGTCCCCATTCGAGAGGAACCTGGATAGTCCTGCTGTGACTCAAGAGGAGCCCCCTTTGCCCCTGCTCAACTCCAAATATTTGTCCCTTTCCCTGCTCGTCGAGAAAGGGGTCCTGACACTCCTCTTGAATCCCAAGAACAGCCACTCACACCATGAGAGTCGGGAGGAGCATCAGGGTTCGGGCCACCATTCCTCAAGTTCCCCAAATGTCTCGTCCACTCCAGATGAACCTGACTGCCCTACACTGCCTCAGCTGTCACACTGAGGCTCGATGCCTGACACACTGGCACGTGTGACAGCCCTGGGTAGTACCTCGAGGTCAAGTCACAGATCCCTGTGTCCACTCGACGGGGAGCCTTACAATGCTGCTGCAGCTGGGGAGGCAAGCGGTCATGCAAATCTCAAGGCTAAATGAGACGTGACTCCCCTGTAAGGGCTTCAGAGGAACCTTAAGACCTATGTCAGCATTGACGAGGAAAGCTCAAGCTCTGGCCTTAGCACCAGACGAAACCCAAGGACACGCTGAAGACTGGGGAGGAATTCCCAGAGGCGCCTGACAACTGGCACGGGGACTGGACACTCCTGAGGCCACAGGGCTGGTTTCTGGGGTCCCCATAGTAACTGGAGAGGAATACGCCACTACTTGAGGAAAAGCAAAAGATTCTCCCCTGCAGCCTGGGTGAGGACCTTGTCCACTGTGGTGTCTCAGGGGAAATCACCCCTCCTCTCTTGGACCTCGAAAGGGTCTTTCACCTTCTTGCTGTGACCCAAGAAGTTCACCGCCCCACCTGTCCCCACTCGAGAGGAACACCGAGGGTCCCGCCAAAACTCAAAAGGAACCCCATTATCCCCTGCTGAGCTCCAGATGAGGGTCCCTTTCCTGCTCTTTCAGGACAGGGTTCCCAGCACTCCCCTCACATCCCAACAGAAGATGCTCACACCAGGACACTCGGGAGGAGCATCAGGGGTCTTGCCACCATTCCCCAAGACCCCCAAATGCCTCGTTCACTCCAGGTGAACTTGATTGGCCTGCACTGCACCGTCACCCCAAGGATCGACGCCCAACACACTGGATCGACAGCCCTGGGGTACCTCGAGCAAAAGCCACATATCCCTGTGTATGCTCGATGGCAAGCCTGACACTGCTGCTGCTGCTGGGGAGGCAAGCGGCCATGCACATCTCCAGGCGAGACGAGGCCTAACTCACTGTGTGGGATCCAGGGTAACGCCAAGACGTATGTCAGCATGGGTTAGGAAAGCTCAGGCTCAGGCTTCAGCACCAGCCGAGGACTGAGGACCTGGAGACGACTGGGGAGTATTCCCCAGAGGCGCCTAGCAACTGGCACAGAGACTGGTCTCTCTTGAGGCCACAGGGGCAGGTTCCTGGGGTCCCCGTCGTACCTCGAGAGGACCAGCTGCAACTCGAGAAAAACCAGAAGCTACTTTCCTGCAGGCGGTGTGAGTCCCTACTCCACCTCAGTGTCTCGGGGAAAATAACCCCTTCCCACTTGGATCTCGAAAGGGTACTTCACACCCTGGGTGTGACCCAAGAAGTTCCCCACCCCACCCGTCCCCACACGAGATGAACCCCAAGGGTCCCACTGCGACTCAAGAGAAGCCCCGTTTGCCCATGCTCAGCTCAAAATGAGGGTCCCTTTCCCTGCTACATCTGAAAATGTTTCCTGGTGCTCTTCTTGCATCCCAGGAAGAGGCGCTCGCCCCAGGAAAGTCGGGAGGAGCATCAGGGGTAGGGCCACCATTCCGAAGACACCCAAATGTCTCATCCATTCCAGATGAACCTGACTGCCCTGCACTGCCTCGACTGTCAGCGCGAGGCTCGACGCCTGACACACTGGCACGTGTGACAGCCCTGGCTAATACCTCGAGGTCAAGTCATCCATGTGTCTGCATGACGGGGAGCCTTACACTGCTGCTGCAGCTGGGGAGGCAAGCGTCCGTGCATGTCTCGAGGCTAAACGAGACCTGACTCCCCTGTGGGGGCTTCAGGGGAACCTCTAGACCTATGTCAGCATTGGCGAGGAAAGGTCAGGCTCAGGCTGCAGCACCAGATGAAACCCGAGGACCCGCTGACGACTGGGGAGGAATCCCCAGAGGTGCCTGGCTACTGGCACAGAGACTGGACACTCCTGAGGCCACAGGGCTGGTTTCTGGGGTCCCCATCATAACTCGAGAGGAACTCGCCGCAACTCGAGAAAAACTAGATGCTTCTCCCCTGCAGGCGTGGTGAGGCCCTTGTCTGCTATGGCTTCTCAGGCTAAATCAACCCTTCCCTCTTGGACCTTGAATGGCTCATTCTTTCCCTTGCTGTGAACCAAGCATTTCCCCGCCTCACCCGTCCCCATTTGAGAGGAACCCCGAGGGTCCTGCAGAGACTCAAGAGGAGGCCCGGTTGCCCATGATCATCTCCAGTTGAGGATCCCATTCCCTGCTCCATCGGGAAAGGGTTCCCTGCACTCCCCTCACATCCCAAGAGGAGGTGTTCGCAACAAGAGAGGAGGAGCATCAGGGGTCATGCCACCATTCCCCAAGACCCCCAAATGCCTTGTCCACTCCAGCATATTCTGATTTCCCTGCACTGCTCGATTGTCACCCCGACACTCGAAGCCAGACGCACTGGCACGTGTGACAGCCCTGGGATACCTCAAGCTCAAAACACAGATCCCTGTGTCCACTCAACGGGGAGCCTGACATTGATGCTACAGCTGGAGAGGCAATCAGCTGTGCACGTTTCCAGGCGAGACGAGGCCTGACCTCCCTTTGGGGGCTCCAGGGGAAGCCCAAGTCCTATGTCAGTACTGGTGAGGTAAGCTCAGGCTGCAGCCATAGCACCAGACAAGGACAGAGTACCTGGCGATGGCTGAGGAGGAAACCCCAGAGGCGCCTGGCAAATTGCATGGAGACTGTCCTCTCCTGAGGCCCCAGGGGCGGGTCCCTGGGGTCCCCATTATAACTCGAGAGGACCCCAACACATCTCGAGAAAAACCAGAACCTTCTCCCCTGCAGGTGGAATGAGGACCTTGTCAGCTTCGTCATCTCGTGGAAAATCACCCCTTCCCTCTTGGACCTCGAAAGGCTCCTTCATACCCTTGCTGTGACCAAAGAAGTTCCCTGCCCCTCCCGTCCCCACTTGGGACGAATTCTGACGGTCCCACCATGACTCAAGAAGAGCCCCGTTTGCTCCAGATGATTGTCCCTTTCCCTGCTCCTTCGGGAAAGGGTTCCGGGTGCTCCCCTTACATCCCAAGTGGTGCCATTCCCACCAGGAGAGTCGGGAGGAGCATCAGGAGACAGGCCACCATTCCCCAGGTCCCCCACATGTCTCGTCCACTCCAAATGAACCTGACTGCCCTGCACTGCATCGACTGTCACCCGAGGCTCGACGCCTGACACACTGACACGTGTGCCAGCCCTGGGTAGTACCTTGAGGTCAAGTCACAGATCCCTGTGTCCTCTCGATGGGGAGCCTTACACTGCTGCTGCACCTGGGGAGGCAAGCGGCTGTGCAAGTCTTGAGGCTAAACGATACCTGACTCCCCTGTGGCGGCTAAATGGGAAACCCAAGACCTATGTCAGTATTGGAGAAGAAAGCTCAGGCTCTGGCCTCAGCAACAAACGAGAACAAAGTACCCATCGTGACAGAGGAGGAATTCTCAGAGACGCCTGGCAACTGGCATGGATACTGGCCTTTCCTGAGGGCACAGGTCAGGTCCCTGGGGTTCCCATCATAACTCGAGAGGACCCAGCCATAACACGAGAAAAACCAGAAGCTTAAAACCTGCAGGCTGGCTGAGGCCCTTGTCCACTGCAGTGTCTTGGGGAAAATCACCTCTTCCCTTTAGGACCTCAAAAGGGTCCTTCACACCCTTGCTGTGATCCAAGAAGTTCCCTGCCCTGCCTTTCCCCACTCGAAAAGACCCCGTGGGTCCCGTTGCGACTCAATAGGAGCCCCGTTTATGCCTGCTCAGCTCCAGATGAGGGTCCTTTTCCTTCTAATTTGAGAAAGGTTTCCAACACTCCCCTCACATCACAAGAGGAGAAGCTTGCACCAGGAGAGTCGGGAGGAGCATCAGGGGTCTGGCCAGCATCCCCCAAGTCCCCAAATGCCTCGTCCACTCCAGATGAACCTGACTGCCTTGCACTGCATTGACTGTCAGCCCGAGGCTCGACGCCTGACACACTGGCACGTGTGACAGCCCTGGGCTACGTGGAGTGCAAGCTACAGATCCCTGTGTCCACACGACGGGGAGCTTGACACTTCTGCTGCAGCTGGGGAGGCAAGCAGCTGTGCACGTCTCCAGGGGAGACGTGGCCTGACTCCCCTGTAGGGGCTCCAGGGGAATCCCAAGACCTATGTCACCACAGGCGTGGAAAGCTCAGGCTCCGGCCTCAGCACAAGACGAGGACTGCGGACCCGGCAAGCACTGGGGAAGAATCCCCAGAGGCGTCTGGCAACTGGCACAGAGACTGGCCTCTCCTGAGAACACACGGCCCTGTCCCTGGGGTCCGCGTGGTAATTCGAGAGGACTCCACCAAAACAAGAGACAAACCAGAAGCTTCTCCCCTGCAGGTGGGGTGAGGCCCTTCTCCAGTGTGGCATCTCAAGGGAAATCAGCCTTTTCCTCGTGGACCTCGAAATGTTCCTTCACACACTTGCTTTGACCCAAGACGTTCCCTGCCCCAACCATCCCCACTGGAGAGGAATGCCGAGGTCCCGCCCAAACTCAAGAACAGCCTCATTTGCCCCTGCTCAGTTCCAGATGAGAGTCCCTTTCCCTGCTCTGTCAGGAAAGGATTCCTGGCACACCACTCGCATCCCAGGAGGAGGCGCTGGCACCAGGAGGGTCGGGAGGAGCATCAAAGGTCAAGCCACAATTCACAAAGACCCCCAAATGCCTTGTCCACTCCACATGAACCTGACTGTCCTGAACTGCATCGACTGTCACCCAGAGGCTCAAAGCCTAGACACACTGGCACGTGTGACAGCCCTGGATAGTACATCTAGGGCAAGCCACAGATTCCTGTGTCCGCTCAATGGGAAGCCACACACTGCTGCTGCAGCTGGGGAGGCAAGTGACCATATAAGTCTCCAGGCTAAATGAGGCCTGACTCCACTGTGGGAGCTCCAGGGGAACCCCAAGACCTAAGTCAGCATGGGGGAGGAATGCTCAGGCTCCAGCTTCAGCACCAGAGGAGGATTGAGGACCCGGCGACCACTGAGGAGGAATCTCCAGAGGCTCCTGTCAACTGGCACAGAGATTGGCCTCTCCTGAGGCCACTGGGGCGGTTCCCTGGGGTTCCTGTCGTAACTTGAGTGGACCCCGCCATAACTCCAGAAAAACCAGAATGTTCTCTGTTGCAGGTGGGCTGAGTCTCTTGTCCACTGCCTTGTCTTGGGAGAATTCACCCCTTCCCACTTGTGCCTTGAAAGGCTCCTTCACACCCTTACTGTGACCCAAGAAGTTCCCGGCCCCACACTTCCCCACTCAAGAGGAACCCCTAGGGTCCTGTCCCATCTCAAGAGGAGCCCCATTTGCCCCTGCTCAGCTACAGATGAGGGTCCCTGACCTTGCTCTGTCAGAAATGGGTTCCTGGTGTTCCGCTCGCATCCCAGGAGGAGGCATTCCCACCAGGATGGTCAGGAGGAACATCAGGGGTCGGACCATCATTCCCCAAGACCCCCAAATACCTCATCCACTACAGATGAACCTGACTGCCCTGCACTGCCTCAGCTGTCACCCCACGGCTCGACGCCCAACACACTGGCACGTGTGACAGCCCTGGTGTACCTCGAGGGAAAGACTCATATCCCAGTGTCCACAGGATGTGGAGGGTGACAGTGCTGCTCGAGCTGGGGAGGCAAGCAGCCACCCATGTCTCCAAGCGAGACGAGGCCTGACTCCCTTGTGGGGGATACAGGGAAACCCCAGGACCTAGGTCAGCAGCGGCGAGGAAAGCTCACATTCTGTCCTCATCACCAGACGAGGACTGCGGACCCAGAGATGACTGAGGATGTATCCCCTGAGGCGCCTGGCAACTGTCATGGATACTGGCCTCTCCTGAGGCCACAGGATCGGGTCCCTGTGGTCCTTGTCGTAACTTGAGAGGACCCCACCACAACTCAAGGAAAACCAGATGCTTCTCCCCTGGAGGCGTGGTGAGGCCCTTTTCTGCTGTGGCTTCTCGGGCGAAATCACCCCTTCCCTCTTGGACCTCGAATGGCTCATTCACCCCCTTGCTTTGACCCAAGAAGTTCCCCACGAAAATCGTCCCCACTCGAGAGGAACCCTGAGGGTCACACAGAGACTCAAGAGGAGGCCCTTTAGCCCCTGTTCAGCTCCAGCTGATGGTCCCTTTACCTGTTCCATCGGGAAAGGGTTCCCTGCACTCCCCGCACATCCCAAGAGGAGGCATTCACACCAGGAGAGTCAAGAGGAGCATCAGGGGTCATGCCACCATTCCCCACGACCCCCAAATGCCTAGTCCATTCCAGTGGACCCTGACTGCCCTGCACTGCCTCGACGGTCACCCCGACACTCGATTCCAGACATACTGGCACGTGTGACAGCCCTCACGTACCTCGAGGGCAAGCCACAAATTCCTGTGTCCGCTCGACGGGAAGCCTGACACTGCTGCTGCAGCTGGGGAGGCAAGCGGACGTGCACATCTCCAGGCACGACGAGGCCTGTCTCCTCTGTGGGGGCCTCAGGGGTACCCCAAGACCTAGGTCAGGACAGTCGAGGAAAGCTCAGGCTCTGGCCTCAGCACAAGACGAGGACTGAGCACCCGGCGACGATTGGGGAGGAATCCCCAGAGGCGCCTGGCAACTGGCACGGAGACTGGCCTCTCCTGAGGCCACAAGGGCGAGTCCCTGGGGTCCCTGTCGTAACTTGAGCGGACCCTGACACAACTTGTGAAAAACCAAAAGATTCTCCCCTGCAGGCGGGGTGAGGACATTGTCCTCTGTGGCATCTCGGGGGAAATCACCCCTTCTCTCTTTGACCTCCAAAGGGTCGTTCACCTTCTTGCTGTGACCCAAGAAGTTCCCCATCCCACCCATCCCCACTCGAGAGGAACACCGAGGGTCCCTCCAAGACTCAAAACGAGCCCCATTATCCCCTGCTGAGCTCCAGATGAGGGCCCCATTTCTGCTCTGTTGGGTAAGGGTTCCCAGCACTCCCCTCACATCTCAACAGGAGATGCTCGCACTAGGACAGTCGGGAGGAGCATCAGGGGTCTGTTTGCCATTCCCCAAGACCCCCAAATGCCTCATTCACTCCAAATGAACTTGACTGCCCTGCACTGCACCGACTGTCACCCCAAAGATCGACGCCCAACACACTGGCACGTATGACAGCCCTGGGGTACCTCGAGCAAAAGCCACATATCCCTGTGTCTGCTCAACGGCGAGCCTGACACTGCTGCTGCTTCTGGGGAAGCAAGCAGCCATGCACTTCTCCAGGCGAGACGAGGCCTTAGTCCCTGTGGAGGATCCAGGGGAACCCCACGACCTATGTCAGCACGGGCTAGGAAAGCTCAGGCTCAGGCCTCAGCACCAGACGAGGACTAAGGACCTGGTGACGACTGGGAAGTATTCCCCAGAGGCACCCAGCAACTGGCATGGAGACTGGCCTCTCTTGAGGCCACAGGGGTGGGTCCCTGTGGTCCCCGGCATAACTTGAGAGGACCGCCTGAAACTCGAAAAAACCAGAATCTTCTTTCATGCAGGCAGCGTGAAGTCCTTGTCCAATGTGGTGTCTCGGGGGAAATCACCCCTTCCCTCTTGGACCTTGAAAGGGTTCTTCACACCCTGGGTGTGACCCAAGAAGTTCCCCGCCCCACCCATCACCACACGAGATGAACCCTGTGACTCAAGAGAAGCCCAGTTTGCCCATGCTAAGCTCAAGTAAGGATCCCTTTCCCAGCTACATCTGGAAAGGTTTCCCATCACTCCTCTCGCATCCCAAGAAAAATCGCTCACTCCAGGAAACTTGGGAGGAGCATCAGGGTTAGGGCCACCATTCCAAAGACTCCCAAATGCCTCGTCCATTCCAGATGAAACTGACTGCCCTGCACTGCATAGACTGTCAGCAAGAGGCTCAATTCCCAACACACTGGCACGTGTGACAGCCCTGGCGTACCTCAAGGGCAAGCCACAGATCCCTGTATCCACTCAACTGGAAGCCTGAAACTGCTGGTGAAGCTGTGGAGGCAAGCAGCAGTGCACGTCTCCAGGCGAGGCGAGGCCTGACTCCCTGTGGGGGATCCATGGTGAAAGGTTGTTGTTGAATCATGATGCAGTGATTCTTGGCCCCCAGAGGAGAATTCAACCCGGGGCCAGAGACGAGCCTTGATCGTTCAGAGCTTTTGTATAACAAAGTTTTATTAAAGTATAAAGGATATAGAGAAAATTTTTGACATAGGCATCAGAAGGGAGTAGAAAGAGTACCCCCCTGCTAGTCTTTAGCTGGATGTTATATAGTCACCAGCAGTTTGTTAATGAGAGAAAGGAATGTCTCAAAACTTAGAATGGCACCAGGCCCCTCACCCATAAGATGTATTTTGGGATAACCTTGGCTCCAAATGGTTTATCTTGAGCCATAAAATGATTAACTTGAATCTTGAAGAAGGGCAGATCACCATACAAATAGTTTCATTTACATAGATTAGAAGAACAATATCAGAGTTATAACATATTGGTTTATGAAGTAGGTCTGAGCCCAAAATGCGGAACCGACTTGAAGACAGAGCTTGAGGTAAATACATAGTATGTTAGCATAGCTTAAGATAAACATTTCCATAAGAAAAAGGCAATGGTTAACTTTAAGTGAAACTAGGTGTCATTATAGCAACACAGAATTTTAAGAGAATCCTCCTTTTAAATTTGTATAGAGAAGGAAAAGGGTATCACTAGTTTGTTTCCTCCTGCCACTTAAGAGAGATAAAATGTCTGACACTTGTAGGCTATTTCCTCCGTTTGGAGACCCCTGGCCTTCCTGCCTGTTACCCTCTCATTCCCCCATTCTCTTTTAGGAGAATTATGTTGCCTAGGGAAAAGGGGCGTCATTTTCGTTCAGTAACTGCTTCCAAGCTGAGAAGCGGCGTTGTCCCTAATTTGGGGAGGCAACATATTCTCCTAATCCTCATATTGAAGATATCTGATCCAGGGGCCCCAAATAGTAGTTGGAGGCAGCTGCAGCAATAGCAGTAGTTTCAGCAACCATTGGTAACTTGAAAGCTTTCATGCGGCTAGAAACAAATCCAGTTATACAGTTACAGACACGGGGAGCAAATAGTAAAAACAAAACAATCAGAATTATTTTTGTTAAGATAGTTGTCCACATGGGGAACTAGTTAACATCTCCCAGAGTGAGGCAACTGAGGCTTCAGGAGTATCCATGGCCTCAATCATCTTGTTCATGTGTTTAGTAAAATGAGTAACATTCATGCTCATATCAGGTATATATGTACAGCATTGGGTATGAATAATGGCACAAGTTCCTCCTTGTGCAGCTGTCAGAATATCTAAAGCCAATCTGTTTTGTAAAACCACCTTTCTAATTTGTGCTTGTTCAGCATTAAGAGCTGAAATAGCCTTTTGAGAATCTTGTAATGCCTGTTGAGTAAAATTAGTCAAAGCATCCACTCGTAGCATAACATCTGTAGTTCGCAAAGAGCGAACAAAGGCTGCACCCAAATAATCATACCAGTGAAATACAGACCTTGCCCACTGAGTTTAAGGTGGGGTAAATTAGCAGGTTTTTCTAGGACCTCTGAAAATATAAAGCCATGAGTAAAAGGCTAGACCCAGAGTGCATCTCCCTATCCAACCAGGGGGGAGCCATGCCCATAGGTAAGAGCCACATATCCAATAAGTCCCGTTTGGAGCAAGCCAGTGTGACTGAGATATCCAGTCCCAATTACTGCCTGGCCACACAAAAGGAGAACCTGAACTGGGGTTGGAAAACACGGAAATGATTATGTTGCACATTTCCTGAGGCAAAAATCCCAATTGTTTCCAATCATTGTAATTAAGTTGTTGGCTAACTTTTGGGGATGGCTCTGTTTGTTCCCAGCATATAGGGGCAGTAGATATTAAACGTCCCTTTTCAGGAGTTAGCCACTTAACCTCATCCCATATTTGATAAACGTCAGGTAAAAACCCATTAGATCTAGACCTATTTGCCTTATGAGTAACAGAGTAATCATTGAACCGAGACAATGTATAATCAAAATAAGAAGTCACATTATGTCCATAGTTAAAGTACAAAGTGTTGCACCAGTCCATTTTAGAGTTGGTAGATGTCATTAAATGAAGAAGAGGCATCACATGTGATTGTTGTCAAAGGTATTTACACACTTGGAGAAAGTCTTTTCCTTGAAGTGGAGATGTCCAACATGGGAAGCCTTCCACTGATGAAGAGGGGAGTGCTTCACAGACCCAGCAGTTAGAATGATTGTGGAATGCAGCGTAGGAGTGAGCCCAGGACAGGAAGGCATTGTCTTGAGGATCAAACGGCAGACTCAGGACTTTTGGAGTCAGCAGAAGTAAGCTCACACAAGTTATCAGGCCCATCTGAAAAGAACAAAGTCAGAGCATAGAAAGTAAAGACATAAAAAGATGTCACTTAGTTTTGGCCAGGGTGCCACCTCTTAACTCGAGTGTGATGTATCCACAAATCAATTCCTGGCACTTTGACAGCTGTGGAAGAAGAAAGAATAACCTGGTAAGGGCCTTCCCAGAGGGGCTCCAAGGATGGGCCCCCAGATCCCAAAGTTTTAATGAGGACCTCAGTTCCTGGCTCAAATAGAGGCTTGCTTGACTCAGAGGCGGGGTCAGGAGTCGTCTCCCGCAGTTCTGTTAATGCCTGTTGAAAAGCTGAGTGCTGAATTACATAACTAGTTAATTCCAAGGTTTCAGGGTCTATAACAATGTCTGTGTGTAAGAAAGGCCTTCCATAAATACATTCAAAGGGGGACAGTCCCTCCTTTCTGGGGGCAGTTCAAGCCCTCATTAAAGCTATAGGTAGGACTTTAATCCAGTTGTCCTGTGTCTCTAGAGTTAATTTGTGCAGATGTCTTTTGATAACGTCATTAGCCTTTTCAACCTTCCCTGAGGATTGGGGTCTCCAGGAACAGTGTAAGTGATATTCTATTCCTAGAGCTTTAGACACCCCCTGAGTTACAGCAGCTTTAAAGGCGGAGTCATTGTCACTCTGAAGGATCCGTGGTAGCCCAAACCTGGGGATAATTTCATGGATTAAAATCTTTATAACCTCCTTAGCCTGTTCACTACGACAGGGAAAAGCCTCAATCCATCCAGTAAAAGTATCCACCCAAACTTGTAAGCAAGAATATCCATTAGCTTTTGGCATATGAGTAAAATCAATTTCCCAGTCCTCTCCAGGATACTTCCCACTTCTTTGTAATCCAGATTTTGCAAGCTTTTTAGTCTTTGGGTTATTTTTCTGACAAACCTCACACCTTTTGATAATATTTTTTAAAGTTTTCAATACATTTTTACCTTCAAACAAATGAGAAGCCATTTGGTAAGTACTCTCTGCACCCAAATGAAAACTCTGATGTAAACCCTTAAGAAATTTCCATTGAGCATTTTCAGGAATTATTAATCGTCCATCCTCAGACTGTAATCATCCTTTATCAGTAATCTGTGCTCCTCTTTTTTCATATCTTTCTAATTCTTCCCCAGTATATTGTGGTTTTTCCTGTTCCACAGGACCTGTCCAGATCAAAGGCATCTGCAATGAAGGGGTTTCATAAAATGCCGCTTTTCTGGCTTGACAGTCAGCCAGCTGATTACCTTCAGCTACTTTATTCCCATCCCTGCTTTGCCCTTTGCAATGCATAACAGCTTCTTCTTTAGGACAATATATAGCATTTAAAAGTCTTTCGATGTCTCTGAAATGCTTAATAGGTTCACCTGTTGCTGTTTTAAACTCTCTTTCTTTCCATATTGCAGCATGAGCATGTAAAGTCAAATAAGCATACTTAGAATCCGTGTAGATATTTACCCGCTGTCCTTTGCTTAACTCTAGAGCTCGGGTCAGAGCCACAAGCTCCGCTAACTGAGCACTGGTTCCCTGGGGGAGAGATTTTGCTTCCAAAACCTCTTCAGCAGTCACCAGGCCATAACTTGCTTTACACTTTCTATCCTGAACAAAAGAACTGCCATCTATAAATATTTCCAGGTCGGGATTGTCCAATGGGGTATCCATTAGATCTTCCCGAGCTGCATAGTTTAAAGTTAGGAATTGAGAACAATCATGATCAGGTGTTTCATTTTCCTTTTCAGGAAGGAAAGTGGCAGGATTTAAATTTTCACAAACTTTAAGCTTAGTTACTGGTCCTTCTAACAACAATGACTGATATTTAAGAAGCCTACTATCTGTCATCCAAATATTAACCTTAGAATTTAAGATTCCACTCACATCATGAGAAGTCAGTACAGTAAGATTTCGTCCATTAATTATTTTTAAAGCTTCAGGTGCTCATAAAGCCACTGCCCCAATTTCTCTTAGGCAGTGGGGCCACCCACGTGAAACTACATCTAATTCTCTGCTTAGATAAGTAATAGGTTGCTGGTGACGCCCTCGGGGTTGTGTCAAAACTCCCAAGGCCATGCCTTTCCTTTCAGGGACAAACAAATTAAATTCTGACCCTATGGGCAAGCTCAGAGCAGGAGCTTGCAGAAGAGCAGTCTGAAGAACCTTAAAAGCCTTTTGAGTTTCTGGAGACCAAACCAGTTTGTCAGTTTGGGCCTGCTGAGTTTCAGCTATAAGTTTATATAAAGACCAGGCAAGTTCCCCATATCCAAATGCAACAGTAACCTGTGATTCCCAAAATTCCTCTCAATTGTCTTAAAGTCATAGGTAGGGGATGGTTTAGTATAGGATTAATTCTCTCAGGGCCTATGGCTCTAGTCCCTTCTGATATGATTAGACCCAGATATCTAACTGATTGTTGACAAAGCTGAGCCTTTTCTCTTGATGCCTTGTAATCACAGCCTGCCAGAAAGTTTAAGAAATCTTCTGAGGCTCGCGAACAAGCTTCCTCTGTCTCAGCACAGAGCAAAATATCATCTACATATTGTAACACCACCGCTTCAGAGCTATTAAAGTTTTGTAGATCTCGTGACAGACTTTGTCCAAATAAGTGAAGACTCTCACAAAATCCCTGGGGTAAAACTGTCCAAGTTAACTGAGAAGCTGGCTGCATAGGGTCTTCAAAGGCAAAGAGAAATTGACTTCCCTCCACCAAAGGCACTGAATAGAAGGCATCTTTTAAATCAATTATTGAGAAATATTTGGCTTGTTCAGGAATTTCAGACAATAGAGTATAAGGATTAGGCACCACGGGGTGTAAAGGAATTACAGCCTCATTTATTATACGTAAATCTTGAACTAGTCTCCATTTACCATTTGATTTCTTTATACCCAAAATAGGAGTGTTGCAAGGACTGTTACAGGGAATTAATAATCCCTGTTCCTTTAAATTTTCAATGATGGGTTTTAACCCTTCCTTAACCTCAGGTTTCAGAGGCTACTGTTTCTTATGTGGAAATAAGTGTGGGTCTTTGAGCTTGACAACTACAGAAATAGCATTTTGTGCTCGTCACACAGATTTTCCATCAGCCCATACTCTAGGATTTACATTTTGTTCAACTAGAGGGAGAGAAAGGGAGGGCTCCATGTTCATAAAAACAGAGGCATGGACCTTGCTCAGTATGTACCTCCCCAAAAGGGGTGAGATTCTGGCACGATCAGAAACTCAAGTGAAAATAGCGCAGAATCCCAGTTTCAAGATAAAGAATAACTGAAATAATACCTTTTTGCTCGTCCAAACAGTCCCATTACAGAAGTGGATCGGGAAGAAAGTGGGACAGGTGCTTCAGTAAGCACAGAGTAAGTTGCCCAGGTATCTAAAAGGAAGTTGACGGATTGGCCCCCCACAATTATTAATACCCGGGGTTCCTCAGGTGTAATTAGGACAGGAGCTTGTGTGGGGACCCCCGGGCACCTTCAGTCCTGATTGTCTTGTTAGTCCGACCCAGGAGACCTACACCTCTGAGGGCAGTCTCTCTTCCAGTATGGTCCTTTGCAGACTGGACATGGAGCTGGGAGTGGCTTAGATGCCTGAGGGCAATCTCACTTGAGGTGCCCCTCCTTTCCACAGGAATAGCAAGCTCATCCCTTTTCACCTTTCTCTGGCTGTTTAACAGCATTCTCCATAGCCATCGTGAAGGCTTCTGCCTTTTCCTTTGTCTTTCTTTGCCTCTCTTTCTTTTCCTCATATTCCCTATCGTAATAGACCGTCTGAGCCAGTTGTAACAGAGTATCTAAAGACTGATTTGGTCCATACGCCCGTTTTTATAGCTTACGGCAGATATCTGGAGCCGACTGAGTGATAAATCTATCTTTCAAGATCACTTTTCCTTCTTCACTTTCAGGATCAATCTCAGTGAATCTGCGAAGAGCTTCTCTTAGTCTATCTAGGAATTTACCAGGAGCTTCCTTCTCCTCCTGTTCTATGTCTGCCAATTTGCTATAGTTAAAAGGCTTAGAACGAGCCTGCCTGAGTCCTTCAAGAATACATCTGACAAAATGACTCTGATCCCATCTTCCTTTAGTTGTGTTGTAGTCCCAGTCTGGTTGTATATTTGGGACGGCCTGATTCCCAGTGGGGAGGGCTGCTGTCTCATCCTCCCACTTTCCTACTGATTCATTACCAAGCCATTCATCTCCATAAGCAACCGCTTTCCCCAAAACTCGAGTCTTTGAGTCAGGAGTCAGCGTTTGTCCCAAGATACACATCACATCCTTCCAAGTAAGGTCATAATGCAGAGTAACACCTTTAAAAGCTCTAATATATTTTTCTAGGTCCTCTAAATAGTCTCCCAGATGCTCCTTGATTCTTTGTATTTCTTGATAAGAAAAAGGCTTAGTAACACTCATGGACTGATTATTTCTCCCAGTGGGTGTTTCATAAAGAGGCAACAGCTTGTGTGGCTGTTCCTCAGTCTCTCTGGCTGTTCTGCGCATATGATCCCAGGGATAGATGGGAGAAACCTGTTTCTCCCTTTGTCTCCTGTCCTCCATCTCATCTCTAACTTCGATGGTCTGAGTTTCTACTGAAACCAGAGTAGTCTGAGGTCGTACTGAGACAGGAGTTTTTTGGGCCTCCACGTGGGCAGTTTGAATCTCAGTTTGGATTTCCATTGAGACCAAAATGGTTTGAATCTCAGTTTGGGTTTCCATTGAGACCAAAGCAGTTTGAATTTCAGTTTGGATTTCCACTGAGACCAAAGCTGTCATTCTGAGGGGGGTTCTCTGGCTTTCAGTTAGCTCAGCTTGGAGCCCCAGGTATGGGGACAAAGTAGGAGAACAGGAGGGAGCTGAAGGTTTCACGCCCAAATCTATACCCTTAGGACATAAGTCTGGCATATTTTGCAGAGAGAAAAAGGGCAACACATATGCTACTTCTACCCATTTCCCTTGTTCCTTACAGAACCGGTCTAATTGTAAGAGTATTATACTTAAGAGACCCTCCAACCGGCCACCGTTCGCCGTCCTCCAATGGATACTGTGGCCATGCAGTATCGCATAGGAAGACCAGGTGTGTCTTCTTTAAGCCCTGGGGATCGAACCTATCCCAGTTTTTCAGGATACAGTTCAAAGGAGTGAGGCTGGAATTGTTATCTCCCATCTGTAAGATAGAGAAAAAGCGATGAGTGCCATTTTTCTACCGGAGGCATCCCTCCCTGCTCTGGATGGGGGTGTAGACAGACTTTACACCAAAAGCTTTTCCTTCCTGGTCGGACTTAGTCTGTCCCTTACAGATGCAGGCGCCATCTCGACCCTCTCAGTTCTACCACTGAGACAGGGTGGGGATGTACCAGGGATAGACCTGATAGCATCTCTACCTGACGTCCAGCTCTTCACCTTTAACCTTGCTTGCCTCTGATGCCACCCGGGGTGCAATCAGAGTAACCTTCTGGAATGTCTCCCAAGCTAACACCACTGGGGGAAACATTTTTCACCTGAGTGCCTGTGCACGACCCTGAGTATATTCCTGACCACAGTAAGACCGATATGAACATAAAGCTGGGATGTTCTTTTCAAGCATCACCACACCAGTATGACAGCCTCCTCTGGTCCACTAAGAGCCAGTGTTACCAAAGGGAGGAAAAAAAAATTGCAATCCCAATCTGAGTAACCTTTAATCTCAGAGATGTTCTTGGGGCTAAATCTCCATCTAGCTTCCAAACTTTCAATTCCTAGCGAGGCTAGGCACTTTCTTGACTAGCAATCCAAACAGTACACAGTAACGGTATAGATCACAAGTCCCTTGAAAGTGTATGACCCGATAGATTAGATTAGTACTTCTAATTCCCAAGGAGTTATGAAATGGTCAAAGAGACCGAAAAATTTGACCGAGAAAGGAGAGTTCGGTCCACACGCTTTGCCCAGTTCTGGTTGGTTCCCAAAGGAGACCTTGGGTGCCTCTGGGCATTGGCAGTTTCGTAGAAACCCCCAACAGGTTTCTGCCATAAGCCACAAGAGATCACCATGGAAACGCAGAGCAGGGCTCCTCACTGGCTTCGCGCAGGGCATGTCACTCATTCACACAAGCACACCGTACACTTAGTAAAGCACAGCAGAAAAACGTGTTCGCTAAAAGAACAAAGAACTAGAGCTCTAAGCATCCTTACCTTGTCCTGAAGGATCCCGGATGAGCCCCAAGATGAAAGGTTCTTGTTGAATCACGACACCAGGATTCTTGGCCCCTGGAGGAGAAGAATTCAATCCGGGGCCAGAGACGAGGCTGGATCGCTCAGAGCTTTTGTGTAACAAAGTTTTATTAAAGTATAAAGGAGATAGAGAAAGCTTCTGACATAGGCATCAGAAGGGGGTAGAAAGAGTACCCCCTGCTAGTCTTTAGCTGGATGTTATATAGTCACCAGCAGTTTGTTAATAAGAGAAAGGATTGTCTAAAAACATAGAATGGCACCAGGCCCATCACCCATAAGATATATTTTGGGATAACCTTGGCTCCAAATGGTTTATCTTGAGCCATAAAATGATTAACTTGAATCTTGAAGAAGGGCAGATCACCATACAAATAGTTTCATTTACATAGATTAGAAGAACAATATTGGAGTATAACATATTGGTTTATGAAGTAGGTCTGAGCCCAAAAGGCGGAACCGTCTTGAAGACAGAGCTTGAGGTAAATACATAGTATACTAGCATAGCTTAAGAAAAACATTTCCATAAGAAAAAGGCAACGGTTAACTTTATGTGAAACTAGGTGTCATTATAGCAACACAGAATTTTAAGAGAAACCTCCTTTTAAATTTGTATAGAGAAGGAAAAGGGTATCACTAGTTTGTTTCCTCCTGCCGCTTAAGGGAGATAAAATGTCCTCCGTTTGGAGACCACTGGCCTTCCTGCCTGTTACCCTTTCAATGGGAACCCCAAGATTTATGTCAGCATAGGCGTGGAAAACTCAGGCACCGGCCTCAGCACCAGAAGATGACTGAGGACCTGGCGATGACTGAGGAGGAATCCCCAGAGGCGCATGGCAACTGGCACAGAGACTGGCCTCTCCTGAGGCCACAGGGGCAGGTCCATGGGCTCCTCTTCATAACTCGAGAAACCCAGCCGCAACTCGAGAAAAACCAGAAGCTTCTCCCTTTCAAGCAGGGTGAGGCCCTTGTCCACTGTGGCGTCTCGGGGGAAATCACCCCTTATGTCTTTGACCTCGAAAGGCTCCTTCACATTCTTAATGTGACCCAAGAAGTTCCCGCCCCACCAGTCCCCATTTGAGAAGAACCCCGATGGTCCTGCTGCAACTCAAGAGGAGCCCCATTTGCCCCTGCTCAGCTCCAAATGTTTGTCCCTTTCCCTGCTCGTCGGGAACGGGGTCCCTGCACTCCCTTCGCATCCCAAGAACAGCCACTCACACCATGAGAGTGGGGAGGAGCATCAGGGGTCAGGCCACAATTCCAGAAGTCCCCCAAATGTCTCGTCCACTCCAGATGAACCTGACTGCCCTGCACTGCATCGAATGTCACCCCGAGTCTCGAAGCCTGACCCAGTGGTACGTGTGACAGCCTTGGGGTACATCGAGGGCAAGCCACAGATCCCTGTGTCTGCTCAACGGGGAACCTGACATTGATGCTGCAGCTGGAGAGGGAAGCGGCCATGCACGTCTCCAGGCGAAACGAGGCCTGACTCCCCTGTGGGGGCTTCAGGGGAACCCCAAGGCTTAAGTAAGCATGGGCAAGGAATGCTCAGGATCCAGCCTCAGCAGCGGTGGAGGAATGAGGACCTGGCTACCACTGAGGAGGAAGCGCCAGATGCTCCTGGCAACTGGCACGGAAACTGGCCTCTCCTGAGGCCACAGGGGTGGTTCCCTGGGGTTACTGTCATAACTCAAGAGGACCCCGCTGTAACTCGAGAAAAAACAGAAGCTTCTCTGCTGCAGGTGGGCTAAGTCTCTTGTCCGCTGCCTTGTCTTGGGAGAACTCACCCCTTCCCTCTTGGGCCTCAAAAGGCTCCTTCACACCCTTGCTGTGACCCAAGAAGATCCCTGCCCAACCCTTCCCCACTCGAGAGGAACCCCAAGGGTCTCATCGCGACTCAAGATAGCCCCGTTTGCACCTGCTCAGCTCCAGATGAAGGTCCCTTTCCCCGCTCCATCAGAATTGGGTTCCTGGCCCTTCCCTCTCATCCAAGGAGGAGGCATTCCCACCAGGATGGTCAAGAGGAGCATCAGGGGTCGGGCCACCATTCCCCAAGACCCCCAAATACCTCATCCACTACAGATGAACCTGACTGCCCTGCACTGCCTCGACTGTCACCCCACATCTCAACGCCCAACACACTGGCACGTGTGACAGACCTGGTGTACCTCGAGGGAAAGCCTCATATCCCTGTGTCCACAGGATTGGGAGCGTGACAATGCTGCTCGAGCTGGGGAGGCAAGCGGCCGTGTACGTCTCCAAGCGAGACGAGGCCTGACTCCCGTGTGGGGGATACAGGGAAACTCCAGGACCTAGGTCAGCACGGCTGTCCTCATCACCAGACGAGGACTGCGGACCGGGTGATGACTGAGGAGGTATCCCCTGAGGCGTCTGGCAACTGGCACGGAGACTGGCATCTGAGGCCACAGGTTCGGGTCCCTGTGGTCTCCGACGTAACTAGAGAGGACCCTGCTGCAACTCGAGAAGAACAACTCGAGTGGAATCCAAAGGCTTACACCACGATTAAAGAGGAGCCTTATTTGCCCCTGCTCAGCTTCAGATGAGGGTCCCTTTCCCTGCTCCATCGAGAAAGGGTTCCTGGTCCTCCCCTTGCACCTCAAGCAGAGGGGCTTGCACCAGGAGCGTCGGGAGGAGCATCAGGGGTCGGGCCACCATTCCCCAAGACCCGCAAATTCCTCCTCCATTCCAGATGAACCTGACGGCCCTGCACTGCCTCGACTGTCACCTCAAGGTTTGATGTTTGGCACGTGTGCCAGACTTGGGGTACCTCGAGGGAAAGCCACAGATACCTATGTCCTCTCAAAGGGGAGCCTGAGACTGCTGTTGCAGCTGGGGAAGCAAGAGGCCATGCAAGTCTCCAGATGAGACGAGGCCTGACTCCCCTGTGGGGGCTCCAGTGGAACCCCAAGACCTATGGCAGCATGGGCAAGGAAAGCTCAGGCTCTGACCTCAGCACTAGACGAGGACTGAGGACCCAGCGACGACTGGGGAGGAATCACCAGAGGCGCCTGGCTACTGGCACGGAGACTGCCCACAACAGAGGCCACAGGGGCGGGTCCCTGGGTTGCCAATCTTTACTCGATAGGACCCCGCTGCAACTCGTGTAAAACCAGAAGCTTCTCCACTGCAGGCGGGGTGAGACCCTTGTCCACTGGGGCGTCTCGAGGGAAATCACCCCTTCCCTCGTGGACCTCCTAAGGCCCCTTCACACCCTTAATGTGACCCAAGAAGTTCCCCGCCCCACCTGTTCTCATTGGATAGGAAGTCTGAGGGTCCTGCCCCGACTGAAGAGGAGACCCCTTTCCACATGCTCAGCTCCAGAGAAGGGT
Organism: Eudorcas thomsonii; assembly: GCA_006408755.1. NCBI lineage: Eukaryota > Metazoa > Chordata > Mammalia > Artiodactyla > Bovidae > Eudorcas > Eudorcas thomsonii. The sequence continues at coordinate 156,114 of SJYE01007417.1, read as the reverse complement.
CCCTTTAACTGCTCCATCGAGAAAGGGTTGCCAGCACTCCCCTCGCATCCCACGTGGAGGCGCTCGCACCAGGAAAGTTGGGAGGAGAATCAGGGGTTGGGCCACCATTCCCCAAGACCCCAAAATGCCTCGTCCACTCCAGATAAACCTGACTGCCCTGCACTGCCTTGACTGTCAGCCCGAGGCTCAATGCCCAACACACTGGCACGTGTGACAGCCCTGGGGTACTTCGAGGGCAAGCCACAGATCCCTGTGTCTGCTCGATGGGGTTCCTGAAACTGCTGCTGCAGCTGGGGAGGTATGCGGCTGTGTCGCCTCCAAGAGACACGAGGGCTGACTCCCCTGTGGGGGCTCCAGGAGAACCACAAGACCTATGCAGCACAGGTGAGGAAAGCTCAGGCTCTGGCCTCAACACCAGAGGAGGACTGAGGACCTGGTGATGACTGGGGAGGAATCCCCAGAGGCGCCTGGCAACTGGCATGGAGACTGACCTCTCCTGAGGCCACAGGGGAGGGTTTCTGGGGTCCCCATCGTAAATCGAGAGGACCCCTCGGAAACTCGATGAAAACCAGAAGCTTCTCCCCTGCAGGCGGTTTGAGGCCCTTTTCCTCTGCGGCATCTCTTGGGAAATCCCCCCTTCCATCTTGGACCTCTAAAGGCTCCTTCACACCCTTGCTGTGACCCAAGAATTTCCCTGCTCCACGAGTGCCACTTGAGAGGAATTCTGAGGCTCCCGCCCTGTTTCAAGAGAAGCCCCGTTTTCCCCTGCTCAGGTCCAGATGTAGGGTCTTTCCCTGCTCCATCTGGAAAGGGTTCCCGGCGCTTCCCTCACATCCCAGTAGGAGGCGCTCGCAACAGGAGAGTCGGGATGAGCCTTAGGGGTCAGGCCACAATTCCCCAAGATCTCTAAATGTCTTGTACACTCCAAATGAACCTAACTGCCCTACAGTGCCTCAACAATGACCCCGAGGCTCAACACCGGACACACTGGCACGTGTGACAGCCTTGAGGTACCTCGAGGGCAAGCCACAGATCCCTGTGTCCGCTCGACGGGGAGCCAGACACTGATGCCTCCACTGGGGAGGAAAGCAGCCGTGCACGACTCCAGGAGAGAAGAGGCTTGACACCTCTGTGGGGCCACCAGGGGAACCGCAAGAACTATGTCAGCCTGGGCGAGGAAAGCTCAGGCTCTGGCCTCAGCCCCAGATGACGACTGACGACGACTGATGACTTGGCAACGACTGGGGAGGAATCCCCAGAGGCACCTTGCAACTTGCATGGAGACTGGCCTTTCCTGATTCCACAGGGGCGGGTCCCTGGAGTGCTGTCGTACCTCGAGAGGACCCCGCCGCAACTCGAGAACAACCAGAAACTTCTGCCATGCAGGCAGGGTGAGGCCCTTGTCTGCTGCGGCATCACTGGGGAAATCACTCCTTCCCACTTGGACCTTGAAAGGCTCCTTCACACCCTTACTGTGACGCAAGAAGTTCCCCACCCCACCTGTCCCCACTTGAGAGGAACCCCGAGGGTCCCATGTGACTCAAGAGGAGCCCCATTTTCCCCTGCTCAACTCCAGATGAAGGGCCGTTTCCCTGCTCCATTGGGAGAGGGTTTCCAGAGCTCCACTCGCATCCCAAGAGGAGGCGCTCCCTCTAGGAGAGTCGGGAGGAGCCTCAGTGGTCGGGCCACCTTTCCTCAAGACCCCCAAATGCCTCGTCCACTCCAGATGAACCTGACTGCCCTGCAGTGCCTCGACTGTCACCCCGAGTCTTGACTCCCGACACACTAGCACATGTGACAGCCGTGGGGGACCTCAAGGGCAAACCACAGATTCCTGTGTTTGATCGTCTCCTCCCCACTGCTGCTGCAGCTGGAGAGGAAAGTGGCAGTGCACGTCTCCAGGCGAGACGAGGCCTGAATCCCCTGTGGGAGATCCATTGGAACCCCAAGACCTATGTCAGCATGGGCGAGGAAAGTTAAGGCTCCGGACTCAGCACCAGACGAGGACTGAAGACCCAGCAATGACAGAGGAGGAACCCCCAGAGGCACCTCGCAACTCGCACAGAGACTGGCCTCTCCTGAGGCCACAGGGGTGGGCCCCTGGGGTCCCCGCCGCAACTCGAGAAAAACCAGAAGCTTCTCTTTTGCAGGCTGGGTGAGGCACTTGTCCGCTGCGGCACACTAGAGATTTCCCCTCAATGAGGATAAGGCCCATTTCCCCTTCTCAGTTACTTGAGAGCAATCCTTTCTAACCCTCGTACCTTGAAAGGAGCCATGACTAATCTCAGGCAACATGAGAGCTCCCCTGAGGTCCCTGTCACAACTCGAGAGGAGTGTGAAGATTCAGGTCACAACTTGAGAAACACCATGAGATTCTAACCCAACGTGAGATGAGGCCTTTTCTCCTGCAGTCATTCAAGAGCAATTCTGCACACCACATTGCAACTCAAAAGGAGTCTAGACTACCCTGAGGCAACATGAAAGATTCCCTGAGTTCTCCGTCACAACTCAAGAGGAAACAAAAGCTTTAGGCTGCAACTTGAGAAACACCATGAGATAGATCCCTCAGTGAAAAATAAGGCCAATTGTCCCTGCAGTGACTCGACAGCAATGCCACACACCGCCTTGCAACTCGAAAGGAAACTTGACTTCCTTGAGGAAACACGCGAGGTTCCCTAGGTTCACCTTCAGAAATCTAGAAGAACCGCAATCTCCCCACTGGAAGTTGAGAAAAACAAGATCCCCTAACACTACCACCACTGCAAATACGAGATAAGGCCCTTTTCCAGTGCAGCGCCTCAAGAGCAATCCACTATTCCCTTTTGAAACGCGAAAAGAGGCTCGAATCCCTTTACACAATTCAAGAGGTTCCCCGAGATTCCCATCACCACTTGAGAGGAACCATGAGTTTCAAGCCACAACTTGAAAAGAACCCCGTTTTCCCAACCTTATCTCGAGATTAGCACCGGTTCTCCTGCTTCAACTCAGAGGAATCCCAACATTCCGCTAACACCTCAAGTGGAAGCTTGTCCTCCCTATTGGAACCCCAGAGGAATTCTGGGGTTTCTACTGCAAGTCAAAAGGACTCCAACTTCCCCCCAATCCAAGATAATACCTCATTCCCCTGAAAAGACTCAAACGGAACCCTGAGTATCCCCTAAGAACACGAAGGGAGGTCTGACTCTCCTGTTGCACCTCTACAAAAAGCCAAAATTCCCCATGTCAATTCAACAGGAATCCTGACACCCCTTTTTCCAATTTGACTGGAAAGTGGAGTTCCATGTCTCAACATGAGCCGAGGCCTGACTTCCCTTTTGAAATTCAATAGGAAGCCTGAGATCCCAGTCACAACTGGAGAGCAAGCCTGACTCTCGCCCCACCCTGAAATGAGAGCATATATCCCTTCAGCAACTCAAAGGCATCCCAAAGTGGCCTTCAGAACCTGAAAGGAGGCCTGATTTGCCTGAGGCAGCATGCCAGGCTCCAGAAGACCACGTCAAATTGAGAGGAGCCCAGTTGGTGGCTTCCCACCACAACTTGAGAAACATCACGAGATTCTCCCCTGAATGCGTGATGAGGCCTGATTCCCCTGCAGCAAGTCAGGAGCAACCCTCTGCTCCTCCTTGCAACTTGAAAAGAGACTTGACTTCCCTGAGGCATCACAAGAGGCTCCCCTGAGATATCTGTTTCAGCTGGAGAGGCACCCCAAACTTCTGGTGGCAACACGAGAAACCATGAGATTCCCGCCCGTAAGCAAGATTAGGACCTTTTCCCCTGCAGTGCCTCGAGAGCAACTCCATGTTCCCTCTCGAAACTGGAAAGGAGGCTCGATTCTTTTTAGCCACTCAAGAGGCTATCCACAATATTTGTTACCACCTCACTTTCCCAAAACAAATCAAGAAGAGCCCCATGTTCACTGCCTCATCTCAACTGAGGGCCGATTCCTTGGCTTCATCTTGAGAAGAATCCCATTGTTCCCTCATATCTAAAGAGAAGGCTTGTCTCACCTATTGAAAATTTAGTGGAAGCCCGAGAATTCATTCTGCAAGTTGAAAGGACAGTGAGTACGTCCTCAATTCGAGATAAGGCCTGACTCCCCTACATTGACTAGAATGGAACCACAAGTATGCCTTCACCACCCCAATGGAAGTCTGACTCCCCTGATGTACCTCTATAAAAAGACCCACATTCCCACCTCAATTCGACAGGTGGCCTGACACACATTTTGCTCGGTAGGAAATCAAGTTCCATACTTCAGCATGTGGTGAGGGCTAACTCCCCTGTTGAAACTCAATAGGAACCCCAAGAGCCCTGTCACAACTGGAAAAGAACACTGAATCCTGCCTCATCCGAAATCAGCTCTTATAACCCCTAGGCGACTGGTGAGGAATCCTTAGGTGGCCCTCACAAGTTGAAAGGAGGCTTGACATCCCTGAGGCAATAATGAGAGGCTCACTGAGATACCCCTCAAAACTTGAAAGCAACCCAAAGCTTCCTGCTGAAACTCAAGAAACACCACAGGATTTCCCACTCAATGCGATAAGGCCCATTTCCTTCTTAGTGACTTGAGAGCAATCCTGCCCAACCCTCACACCTTGGAAGGAGTCTTGATTAAACTCAGGTAAGATGAGAGGTACCCTGAGGTCCCCGTTGCAACTCAAGAGGAAGCTGAAGGTTCAGGCTGCAACTTGAGAAGTAACACTAGATTCCAAATCAATGCAAGATGAGGCCCTTTACCTTGCAGTGACTTGATAGCAATTCCATACACTGCATCACAATTTAAAAGGAAACTAGACCACCCTGAGGCAACAGGAGAGGTTCTGATCTGGATGGTCCTAAAATGGCAGAAGAATAGGACAGGAGACACTTTCTCCCCCACAAATTCATCAAAAGAACATTTTAATGCTGAGTAAATTCCAGAAAACATCTTTGGAATGCCAGCAGAGGACATCAGGCACACAGAAAAGCAGCTCATTGTCGTCGAAAACAGGTAGGAAAAAATATAAAAGGCAAAAAGTGAAACAAAAGAGGTAGGGAGGGAGCTCTGTCCTGGGAAGGGAGTCTTAAAAAGAGATAGGTTTCCAAACACCAAGAAATACTCTGGCTGCTGAGTCTGTGGTGAGCCTTGGAAGCACAGAGGGCAACATAACAGGGAGGAAAAATAAATAAATAATTAAAACCACAGATTACAAGCCCAGTGGTAACTTCCCCAGTGGAGAAGTAGCACAGGCACCTGCATCTGCCACTAGCTAGTGAGGGCTGGACAGGGAGGCACGGGCAGCATTGCTTCTTAAGCATTGGGCCTGAATGCCCCAAGGGTAACCAGAGTGAACTAACTTGGGCTAGAAAACTAGACTGTGGGATAGCTGCCATGTGAAAAGCTCTAACATAAAACACTGCCAGGACAGCTCACAGAACAAAGGATGGAACCGAATTAGTCGGCTGCCCACCATCACCCTCCAGTGACAAGCAGCCAGAGCCAGAAGGGCCAGAAGGGGACAATAGAAGCCCCAGAGAGACATTATCTACCAATCTGCTAGCAGACTTCTTTGCTAATTAAGATTTCTTGGGGTTCTGGACAGTCATCATCTGCTTGATGTACACTCATAAAAGTGCACCTGTTGTACACCCAGAAAACTGAGCAGAAGGGATGGGAGAGGTGATAAGTCACAGCAACAGTGCTTGCCAAACACCTGAGCTACTTGGACCTGGGAAGGGCTCAAAACGGAGGCCCAATGGAGTCTGCATATCTGAGGACTAGGGCCGGCCTCAGACAGTTCATGGTGGGGCAACCTAGAGCCTGAGCTGTGTGCGCTGTGAGCGGGGGCAGGCCCAGTGTGGCTGAGACACTGCAAGCAGATGCCATGGTTATTTTTTGCAGTGTCCCTCCCTCCCACAGTGCGGCTGAACAAGTGAGCCTAAAAAAAGTGTCCACCACCACAACCCTTGTGTCAGGGCGAAAATCAGACACTGAAGAGACCAGCAAATGGAAGAAGCTAAAACACAGGGAACCGCCTTGGAAGTGACAGGTGCAATAGATTCAAACCCTATTGTTAGTACGGACTACATAGGAAGGGGCCTATAGATCGAGAAATATAAGCCAGACCAAGGAACTATCCAAAAGTGAACTGACCCCACAGTCCCCACAACAACACCAGAGAATGTTCTAGATATATCTTTACTATTTTTATGATCATTCTTTTTTTCTGTTATTGTTCTTCTCTTTTTTAACTTTAAAAAAATTTTTAATTCCTCTATTACTCCTTTAATTTTCATTTTTATAACCTACAATTACTTTTCCAAAAAAAGATCCTATTTTTAAAGCAAATTAAAAAATATTTAATAAAACAATAATTTTAATAATAAGAATAATGCTTATTCTGACCATATGCACAAACCCATAATTCTAATAATAAGAATAAAAAACAAACACTTGTCATGATATAAAACACTTGCCATGATATGTTATGATACGTGACTTATGTCATGATATGTGACTTATGTCATGTTTTAATCATGACATAACTCACTTATCGTGACAAGTGCTTCATATCGTGACAAGTGTTTTATATCGTGACATAAGTCACTAATCGTGACAAGTGTTTTATATCATGACATAAGTCACTTATCGTGACATAAGTCAGTTATGACGTGTTTTATATTGTGACATAGTCACTTATCGTGACAGGTGTTTATATCGTGATATAAGTCACTTATCGCGACATAAGTCACTTATTGTGACAATTGTTTTATATCGTGACATATGTCACTTATTGTGACTTCTTCTCTTCCCCAATCTTCAGTACCCATTCTTACTTGAGAGCGAGATTACTGGCTTGATTCTTCTCTTTGGACTCTCCTTTTTCTCCACCAGGTCTCCTCTCTCTCCTCCCTTCCCCTTCTCTTCTATACCCAACTCTGTGAATCTCTGTGTGTTCTATACAGTGGAGAACACTTAAGGAGCTGATTACTGGCTAAATCTGTCTCTCTACATTTCATTTCCCCCCTCTTATCCTCCTGGCCACCTGTTTCCTTCCTCCCTCTTCTCTTCTCTGTATAACTACATGAACATCTCTGAGCATTCCAGACAGTGGAGCGCAAATAAGGAAGTGATTAGTTTCCTTTGTTGTGCAGAAGCTTTTAATTTTAATTAGATCCCATTTGTTTATCTTTGCTTTTATTTCCAGTATACTGGGAGATGGATCATAGAGGATCCTGCTGTGATTTATGTCGGAGAGTGTTTTGCCTATGTTCTCCTCTAGGAGTTTTATAGTTTCTGGTCTTACATTTAGATCTTTAATCCATTTTGAGTTTATTTTTGTGTATGGTGTTAGAGAGGGGTCTAGTTTCATTCTTTTACAAGTGGTTGACCAGTTTTCCCAGCACCACCTGTTAAAGAGACTGTCTTTACTCCATTGTATATTCTTGCCTCCTTTGTCGAAGATAAGGTGTCCATAGGTATGTGGGTTAATCTCAGGGCTTTCGATTTTGTTCCATTGATCTATATTTCTGTCTTTGTGCCAGTACCATACCGTCTTAATGACTGTGGCTTTGTAGTAGAGCCTGAAGTCAGGCAAGCTGATTCCTCCAGCTCCATTCTTCTTTCTCAAGATTGCTTTGGCTATTTGAGTTTTTTTGTATTCCATACAAATCTTGAGATTATTTGATCTAGTTCTGAGAAAAATACTGCTGGTAGCTTGATGGGAATTGCATTGAATCTGTAGATTGCTTTGGGTAGTATACTCATTTTCACTATATTGATTCTTCCAACCCATGAGCATGGTATATTCCTCCATCTATTAGTGTCCTCTTTGATTTCTTTCATCAGTGTTTTATAGTTTTCGATATGTAGGTCTTTAGTTTCTTTAGGTAGGAATATTCCTAAGTATTTTATTCTTTTCGTTGCAATGGTGAATGGAATTGTTTCCTTGACTTCTTTTCCTACTTTCTCATTATTAGTGCATAGGAATGCAAGGGATTTCTGAGTGTTGATTTTATATCCTGCAACTTTACTATATTCATTGATTAGCTCTAGTAGTTTTCTGGTCGAGTCTTTAGGATTTTCTATGTAGAGGATCATGTCATCTGCAAACAGTGAGAGTTTTACTTCTTCTTTTCCAATTTGGATTCCTTGTATTTCTTTTTCTGCTCTGATTGCTGTGGCCAAAACTTCCAG
>SJYE01007417.1:20236-147710 GCA_006408755.1 Eudorcas thomsonii | reverse complement strand
TACAGTATACTGACACATATATATGGAATTTAGAAGACAGTAATGATGACCCTATATGTGAGACAACAAGAGACACAGAGGTATAGAGTGGACTTTTGGACTCTGAGGGAGAGGGAAAGGGTGGGATGGTTTGGGAGAATGGCAGTGAAGCATGTGTATTTTCCTGTAAGAAACGAAGCGCTAGTCTATGTTTGGTGTAGGATGCAGGATGCATGGGGCTGATGCACGGGATGATTCAGATAGAGGATGTGGGGTGGAGGGTGGGAGGGGGTTTCAGCATTGGGCGATTGTGTTCATCTGTGGCTGATTCGTGTCAGTGTGTGGCAAGACAAATACAGTATTGTAATTTAAAAAATAAATAAATTTAATTAAAAAATAAAAATAAAAAAAATAAAATAAAATCAGGTTTAAAAAATGGAAGAAAATGTATAAAAATGACATATTGTAAAAAAAAAAAAAAGGAAGTGATTACTGGCTAGCTTGCTCTCTCTTCTTTAGATTCCACTTCATCTCATTGGGTCACCTCTAACACCCTCCTCCCTCTTCTCTTCTCCATGTAACTCGGTGAAACTCTCTTGGTTTCCCTCACTGTGGAGAAACATTTCATCTTTAAGCTAGATGTTATATAAATGGTGCTATATAGAAGGAGAAGTCTTGAGACTACTGTAAAAATAAGACTCTAAACCAGAAGCAGGAAGCTTAAGTCCAAATCCTGAGAACTCCTGAATCCAGGGAATATTACTTGATAGAAGCTCATCAAATGTCTCCACACCTACACTGAAACCAAGCACCATGCAAGGGCCAACAAGTTCCAGAGCAAGACATATCACACAAATTCTCCAGCAACACAGGAACACAGCCCTGAGCTTCAGTATACAGGCTGCCCAAAATTACTCCAAAATCATTGACATCTCATAACTCATTACTGCACACTTCATTGCACTCAACAGAGAAGAAATCCAGCTCCACCAACCGAAACAATGACACAAGCTTCCCTAACCAATAAACCTTGACAAGCCACTGATACAACCCCACCCACAGTGAGGAAACTCCACAATGAAGAGAACTCCATAAACTGCCAGAATACAGAAAGGCCACCCCAAATGCAGCAATATAAATAGGATCAAGAGACAGAGGAATACCCAGCAGGGAAAGGAACAGGAAAAATGCCCACCAAACCAAAGAGAAAGAGATAGGGAATCTACCTGATAAAGTATTCTGAATAATGATAGTGAAACTGATCCAAAATCTTGAAATAAAAATGGAATCACAGATAAATAGCCTGGAGACAAGGACTAACAAGATGCAAGAAAGGTTTAAATCGAACCTAGAAGGAATTAAAAAGAGTCAATATATAATGAATAATGCAATAAATAAGATCAAAAACACTCTGGAGGCAATAAATAGTAGAATAAGGGACGGAGAAGATAGGATTAATGAAGTAGAAGATAGAATGGTAGAAATAAATGAATCAGAGAGGAAAAAAGAAAAATACATTAAAAGAAATGAGGACAATATCAGAGACCTCCAGAACAATATGAAATGCTCTGACATTTGAATTATAGGAGTCCCAGAAGGAGAAGACAAAAAGAAAGATCATGAGAAAGTACTTGAGGAGATAATAGTTAAAACCTTCCCTAAAATGGGAAAGGAAATAATCACCCAAGTACAAGAAACCCAGAGAGTTTCAAACAGGATAAACCCAAGGCAAAACACCCCAAGATACATATTAATCAAATTAACAAAGATAAAACACAAAGAACAAATCAATAGTAGCAAGGGAAAAACAACAAATAACAGACAAGGGGATTCCCATAAGGATAACTGCTGATCTTTCAATAGATACTCTTCAGGCCAGGCGGGAATGGCAAAACATAAAGTCATGAAAGAAGATAACATACAGCCGAGATTACTGTACCCACCAAGGAACTCATTCAAATATGAAGGAAAAATTAAAAGCTTTCCAGACAAGCAAAAGCTGAGAGAATTCAGTACCACCACACCAGCTCTCCAACAAATGCCAAAGGAGATTCTCTAGATAGGAAACATAAAAAGAGCATATAAATCAGAACACAAAACAATAAAGTAAATGGCAACTGGATCATACTTATCATAATTACCTTAAGCGTAAATGGGTAGAATGCCCCAACCAAAAGACAAAGACTGACTGAATGGACACAAAACAAGACCCCTATATATGCTGCCTACAAGAGACCCACCTCAAAACAAGGGACACACACATACAGACTGAAAGTGAAGGACTGGAAAAAGATATTCCCCACAAATTGAGACCAAAATAAAGCAGGAGTAGCAATACTCATATCAGATAAAATAGTCTTTAAAACAAAGGCTGTGAAAAGAGACAAAGAAGGACACTACATAATAATCAAAGGATCAATCCAAGAAGAATATATAACAATTATAAATACATATGCATTCAACATAGGAGCATCACAATATGAAAGACAAATGCTACCAAGTATGAAAGGGAAAATTAGCAATAGCACAATAATAGTGAGAGATTTTAATACCCCACTCAAAACTATGGATAGATCAGCTAAACATAAAATTAACAAAGGAGCACAAACTTTAAATGATACAATAGACCAGTTAAACCTAATTGATATCTATAGGACATTTCACCCCAAAACAGTGAATTTCACCTAGTTTCTCAAGTTCTCACTGAACCTTCTTCAGGATAGATTACATCCTGTTACATAAATCTAGCCTTGGTAAATTCAAAAAAACTCAAGTCATTCCCAGCATCTTTTCTGACCATAATGCAGTAAGATTAGATCTCAATTACAGGGAAAAACTATTAAAAATTCCAACATAAGGAGGCTGAAAAAAACACTGCTGAATAACCAACAAAAAACAGAAGAAATCAAAAATGAAATCAAAATATGCATAGAAACGAATGAAAATGAAAACACAACAACCCAAAACCTGGGGGACATCATAAGAGCAGTGCTAAGGGGAATGTTCATAGCAATACAGGCATACCTCAAGAAACAAGAAAAAAAGTCAAATAAATAACCTAACTCTAAACCTAAAGCAACTAGAAAATGAATAAATGGAAAACCCCAGGGTTAGTGGAGGAAAGAAATCTTAAAAATTAGGGGAAAATAAATGCAAAAGGAACAAGAGACCATAGCAAAAATCTACAAAACCAACAGTTGATTCTCTGAAAGGAAAAGTAACATTGACAAACCATTAGCCAGACTCATCAAGAAACAAAGGGAGAAAAATCAAGTCAGTAAAATTAAAAAAGAAAATGCAGAGATCACAACAGACAACACAGAAATACAAAGGATCATAAGAGACTACTATTGTTATGCCCAGAGTCCGAGTCCACAAATCTGAGAGAATAAGATGTCCACGGAAATGCAAAAGCATGACAGGTTTTATGTCTAGCTCAAGGTAGGGTACCAACACATCCAACGTAGTGGAGTGGAACAAGACCACTGAGCCCAAAATTACAGCAGTATTTATCGGTTTAGAACAAAGACAGCGAGTTTGCAAGGGCAGATTGGCTGCAGGGGTGTTCCTGGTATTTACCAATTGGTTAATCTTTATTGGCTGCAGGGGTTTCCTTTTGGAAGACCTCTGCCCCCCCCCGGGGGGTGGCAGGCAGCTTCACGCCATCCTTTGCCTCGGGGGGAGACCTCGGCCCCCCAGGGGGCAGCAGGAAGCCCCCCGCCATCCTTTGCCTCACAGGGAGACCTCGGGCCCACACGAAGACTGAGGACCCTGCAACGACTCTGGAGGAATGCTCAAAGGAGCCTGGCAATTGGCACACTTACTGGCCTCTCCTGAGGCCGCAGGGGTGGGTCCCTGGAGTCCCCGTCGTAACTCAAGAGGACCCCACCTCACCTAGAGAAAACACGAAGCTTCTCCCCTGCATGCGGGGTTAGACCCTTGTCTGCTGCAGCATCTCAGGGAAATCACCCCTTTCCTCTTGGACCTCAAAAGGCTCCTTCACCTCCTTGCTGTGACCCAAGAAGTTCGCTGGCCCACTTGTCTCCACTTGAGAGAAACCCCGAGGGACCCACTGACACCAAAGATGAGCGCCGTTTGCCCCTGCTAAGCTCCAGATGATGGTCCCTTTTCCTGTTCCTTAGGGAAAGGTTTACCTCGGCTCCCCTCGCATCCCAAGAAGAGGTGCTCACACCAGGAAAGTCGGGAGGAGCACCAGGGGTTGGGCCACCATTCCCCAAAACCCCCAAATGCCTTGTCCACATCACATGAACCTGACTGCTCTGCACTGCCTCGACTGTCACCCCGAGGCTCAACACCCGACACACTGGCACGTGTGACAGCCCTTTGGTACCTCGAGGGCAAGCCACAGATCCCTGTGTTTGCTCGACATGGAGCCTGACACTGCTGCTGCAGCAGGTCAGGCAAGCGGCCGTGCACGTGTCCAGGCGACAAGAGGCCTGACTTCCCTGTAGGTGCTCCACGGGAACCCAAAGACCTATGTCACCATAGGCCAGGAAAGTTCCAGCTACGGCCTCAGAACAAGACAAAAACTGAGGACACGGCCAAAACTGGGGAGGAATCCCAAGAGGTGCATTGCAACTGGCACAGAGACTGGCTTCTCCTCAGGGCACAGGGGCGGTTACCAGGGGTCCCCGTGGTAATTCGAGTGATTCTTGCCCCAACTCGAGAAAAACCAGAATCTTCTCCCTTGCAGGCAGGGTGAGGCCCTTGTCCACTGTGGGGTCTTGGGGGAAATCACCCCATACGTCTTGGACCTTGATCGGCTCCTTCACACTCTTGCTGTGACCCAAGAAGTTCCTGCACCACACGTCCCCACTCGAGAGGAACCCCGAGGGTCCCACCACAACTCAAGAGGAGCCCTGTTTGCCCCTGCTCAGCTACAGATGAGGGTCCATTTCCCTGCTCCATCGAGAAACTTTTCCTGGCGCTTGCCTCGAATCCCAAGAGGAGGCACTCGCACAAGAAAGTCAGTTGGAGCATCAGGGGTCGGGCCACCATTCCTCAAGATCCCCAAATGCCTCGTCCACTTCAGATGAACCTGACTGCCCTGCACTGCCTAGACTGTCACCCTGAGGATCAACGCCAGACATACTGGCAAGTGTGAGAGCCCTGGGGTACCTCCAGGGAAACCCACAGATCCCTGTGTCCGCTCGACTGGGAGCTGGACACTGCTGCTGCAGCTGGGGAGTAAAGCGGCTGTGCACGACTCCAGGCGAGACGACGTCTGACTCCCCTGTGGGGGCTACATATGAACCTCAAGGCCTATGTCTGCACCAGCGAGGAAACCTCAGGCTCCCGCCTCAGCACCACACGAAGACTGAGAACCCTGCAATGATCTGGAGGTATGCTCAAAGGAGCCTGGCAACTAGCACAGTGACCGGCCTCTCCTGAGGCCACAGGGGCGGGTCCCTTGGGTCCCCTTTGTAACTCAAGAGGACCCCGCCACAACCAGAGAAAAACAAGAAGCTTCACCCCTGCATGCAGAGTTAGGTCTATGTCTACTGCAGCATCTTGGGGAAATCACCCTTTTCCTCTTGGACCTCGAAAGGCTCCTTCACCTGCTTGCTGTGACCTAGGAAGTTCGCTGCCCCACTTGTCTCCACTCGAGAGGAACGCCAAGGGACCTGCTGTGACTCAAGAGGAGCCCCGTTTGCCCCTGCTAAGCTCCAGATGATGGTCACTTACCCTGCTCAGGGAACGGTTTCCCGCAGTTCCCCTCGTATCCCAAGAATAAGTGCTTGCACCAGGAAAGTCGGGAAAAGCATCAGGGGTCAGGCCACCATTCCCCAAGACCCCCAAATGCCTTGTTCATATCAGATGAACCTGACTGCTCTGCACTGCTTCGACTGTCAGCCCGAGGCTCCACATCCGACACACTGGCACGTGTGACTGCCCTTTGGTACCTCGAAGGCAAGCCACAGATCCGTTTGTTCACTCGACATGGAGCCTGACACTGCTGCTGCAGCTGGTCAGGGAAGCAGCCGTGCACGTGTCCAGGCGAGAAGAGGCCTGACTCCTCTTTGGGTGCTCCAGGGAAACCCCAAGACCTATGTCAGCACGGGCAAGGAAAGCTCCGGTGCCGGCCTCAGAACCAGACAAAAACTGAGGACCTCGCCAAGACTGGGGAGGAATCCCCAGAGCTGCCTGGCAACTCTCACGGAGACTGGCCTCTCCTGAGGCCACAGGGTCAGGTCCCTGTGGTCCCCATTGTAACTCCAGAGGACCCCGATGCAGCTCGAGAAAAGCCAGAAGCTTCTCCCCTGCAGGCGGGTTGAGGCCCTCGTCCGCTGTGGCATCTCGGGGGGAATCACCGCTTGCCTATTGGACCTCTAAAGGCTCCTTTACACCCCTGCTGTGACCCAAGAAGTTCCCCGCCCCACCTGTCCCCACTCAAGAGGAACCCCGAGGGACCTGCCATGACTGAAGAGGAGCCCCATTTTCCCTGCTTGACTCCAAATGAGGGTCCATTTCCCTGGTCCGTCGGGAAAAGGTTGCTGGCGTTCCCCTTGCATCCAAAGAGGAGGCGTTCCCACCAGGAGAGTCTGGAGGAGCATCAGGGATCAGGCCACCATTCCCCAAGGCCCACAAATGCTTCGTCCACTCCAGATGAACCTGACTGCCCTGCATGCCCCGACTGTCACCCCCAGGCTCGATGCACAATACACTGGCACATGTGACAGCCCTGAGGTACCTCGAGGGCAAGCCACAGATCCCTGTGTCTGCTCGACAGGGAGACTGACACTGCTACTGCAGCTGGGGATGCAAGCGGCCATGCAAGTCTCCAGGCGAGACGAGGCCTGACTCCCTTTTGGGGGCTCAAGGGGACCCCAAAACCTATGTCAAAATGCACGAGGAAAACAAAGGCTCCGGCCTCAGCACCAGACGAGGACTGAGGACCCAGCGATGACTGGGGAGGAATCCCCAGATGAACCTGTCTACGTGCACGGTGACTGGCCTCTCCTGAGGCCACAGGAGCGGGTCCCTGGGGTCCCCGTCGTCTCAAGAGGACCCTGCCACAACTCATGAAAAACCAGAAGCTTCTCCCCTGTAGGCGGGATGAGGCCCTTGTCTGCTCGACGTCTCGGGGGAAATCATCTGTTCCCTCTTGGACCTCGAAAGGCTCTTTCACCCCCTTGATGTGACCCAAGAAGTTCCACGCTCGAACTGTACCCACTCGAGAGGAACCCCGAAAGTCCTGCCAAGATTCAGGAGGAGCCCCGTTTGTCCCTGCTCAGCTCAAGATGAGGGTCCCTTTCCCTTATTTGTTGGGAAAGGGTTCCCGGTGCTCCCATTGTATCCCAAGTGAAGGAGATTGCACCAGGAGAATCGGCAGATGCATCACGATTCGGGGCACCGTTTCCCAAGACCCCCAAATGCCTCGTCCACTCCACATGAACGTGACTGCACTGCACTACCTCGAAAGTCACCCTGAGGCTCGACGTCCGACACACTGGCATGTGTGATAGCCCAAGGGTACCACGAGGGCAAGCCACAGATCCCTGTGTCAGCTCGACAGTGAGCCTGACACTGCTGCTTCAACTGGGGAGGCAAGCGGCTGTGCACGTCTCCATTCGAGATGAGGCCTGACTCCCCTGTCGAGGCTCCAGGTAAACCCCAAGACATATGTCAGCACGGGCAAGGATAGCTCAGGCTCCGGCCACAGAACCAGACGAGGACTGAGGATCCAGTGACGACTCGGGAGGATTCCCAAGAGGTGCATGGCAACTGGCACGGAGACTGGCCTCTCCTGAGACCCCAGGGGCGGGTCCCTGGTGTCCCCATCGTACCTCGAGAGGACACTGCCACAACTCGAGAAAAACCAGAAGCTTCTCCCCTGCAGGCGGGGTGAGGCCCTTGTCTGCTGTGGCGTCTCGGGGAAAATCATCCCTTCCCTCTTGGACCTTGAAAGGCTCCTTCCCATTTTTGCTGTGACCCAAGAACTTCCCCGCCCTACCCGTCCTCACTTGAGAGGAACCCCGAGGGACCCGCCGTGACTCAAGAGGAGCCCCGTTTGCCCATGCCTAGCGCCAGATGAGGGTCCCTTTCCCTGCTCCATAGGGAAAGGGTTCACAGCACTCCCCTTGCATCCCAAGAGGAGGCACTTGCACCAGGAGAGTTGGGAGAAGCATCAGGGGTCGGGGCACCATTCCCAAAGACACTCAAAAGCCTCGACCACTCCAGATGAACCTGACTGCCCTGCACTGCCTCGACTGTCATCCCGAGGCTCAACGCCCGACACACTGGCACATGTGACAGCCCTGGGTTCCCTGAAGGCAAGCCACAGATTCCTGTTTGTGCTCAATGAGGAGCCTGAAACTGCTGCTGCAGCTGGCAAAGCAAGCGGCCGTGAACGTCTGCAGGGGAGATGAGGCCTTACTTCCCTGTGGGGGCTCCAGGGGGAACTGCAAGACCTATGTCATCACGGGCGAGGAAATCTCAGACTCCGGCCTCAGCACCAGACGAATACTGAGGACCTGGCGACGACTGGGGAGGAATCCCAAGAGGTGCATTGCAACTGGCACAGAGACTGGCTTCTCCTCAGGGCACAGGGGCGGTTACCAGGGGTCCCCATCGTAACTCGAGTGGTTCCCGCCCCAACTCGAGAAAAAACAGAATCTTCTCCCTTGCAGGCAGGGTGAGGCCCTTATCCACTGTGGGGTCTTGGGGAAAATCACCCCATACGTCTTGGACCTTGATCGGCTCCTTCACACTCTTGCTGTGACCCAAGAAGTTCCTGCACCACACGTCCCCACTAGAGAGGAACCCAGAGGGTCCCACCGCGACTCAAGAGTAGCCCTGTTTGCCCCTGCTCAGCTACAGATGAGGGTCCATTTCCCTGCTCCATCGAGAAACTTTTCCTGGCACTTGCCTCGAATCCCAAGAGGAAGCACTCACACAAGAAAGTCAGTTGGAGCATCAGGGGTCTTGTCACCATTCCCCAAGACCCCCAAATGCCTCGTCCACTCCAGATGAACCTGACTGCCCTGCACTGCCTAGACTGTCACCCTGAGGCTCGACACTGGACACACTGGCAAGTGTGAGAGCCCTTGGGTACCTCGAGGGAAACCCACAGATCCCTGTGTCTGCTCGACTGGGAGCTGGACACTGCTGTTGCAGCTGGGGAGGAAAGCTGCCGTGCACGACTCCAGGCGAGACGAGGTCTGACTCCACTGTGGCAGCTCCATATGAACCTCAAGGCCTATGTGTGCACCGGCGAGGAAATCTCAGGCTCCCGCCTCAGCATCACACGAAGACTGAGAACCCTGCAACGATTCTGGAGGTATGTTCAAAGGAGCCTGGCAACTGGCACAGTGACCGGCCTCTCCTGAGGCCACAGGGGCGGGTCCCTGGGGTCACTGACGTAACTCGAGAGGACCCCGCTGCAACAAGAGAAAAACAAGAAGCTTCACCCCTGCATGCAGAGTTAGGTCTGTGTCTACTGCAGCATCTCGGGGAAATCACCCCTTTCCTCTTGGACCTCGCAAGGCTCCTTCAGCCCCTTGCTGTGACCCAGGAAGTTCACCGCCCCGCTTGTCTCCACATGAGAGGAACCCCCGAGGGACCCACTGAGACAAAAGAGGAGCCCCTTTTGCCCCTGCTAAGCTCCAGATGATGGTCCCTTTCCCTGCTCCTTAGGGAAAGGTTTCCTGTGGCTCCCCTCGTATCCCAAGAAGAGGTGCTCAAACCAGGTAAGTCTGGAGGAGCATCAGGGGTCAGGCCACCATTCCCCAAGACCCCCAAATGCCCTGTCCACATCAGATGAACCTGACTGCTCTGCACTGCCTCGACTGTCAACCCGAGGCTTCACACATGACACCCTGGCACGTGTGACAGCCCTTTGGTACCTCGAGGGCAAGCCACAGATACCTGTGTTCACTCGACATGGAGCCTGACACTGCTGCTGCAGCTGGTCAGGGAAGCGGCCATGCACGTGTCCAGGTGAGAAGTGGCCTGACTCCCCTATGGGTGCTCCAGGGAAACCCCACGACCTATGTCAGCACCGGTGAGGAAAGCTCTGGTGCCGGCCTCAGAACCAGACAAAAACGGAGGGCCCCGCCAAGACTGGGGAGGAATCCCCAGAGCCGCCTGGCAACTCTCACGGAGACTGGCCTCTCCTGAGGCCACAGGGTCAGGTCCCTGTGGTCCCCATTGTAACTCTAGAGGACCCCGACGCAACTCGAGAAAAGCCAGAAGCTTCTCCTCTGCAGGCAGGTTGAGGCCCTTGTCTACTGTGGCATCTCGAGGGGAATCACCCCTTGCTTATTGGACCTCTAAAGGCTCCTTTACACCCCTGCTGTGACCCAAGAAGTTCCCCGCCCCACCCGTCCCCACTCAAGAGGAATCCTGAGGGACCCGTCATGACTGAAGAGTAACCCCGTTTTCCCTGCTTAGCTTCAAATGAGGGTCCCTTTCCCTGTTCCATTGGGAAAAGGTTGCTGGCGTTCCCCTTGCATCCAAAGAGGAGGCGTTCCCACCAGGAGAGTCCAGAGGAGCATCAGGGATCGGGCCACCATTCCCCAAGGCCCGCAAATGCCTCGTCCACTCCAGATGAACCTGACTACCCTGCACTGCCTCGACTGTCAGCCCGAGGCTCGATGCCCAACACATGGCACGTGTGACAGCCCTGAAGTACCTCGAGGGCAAGCCACAGATCCCTGTGTCGGCACGACGGGAAGCCTTACACTGCTGCTGAAGGTGGGGAGGCAAGTGGCATTGCACCTCTCCAGGCGAGACGAGGCCTGACTCCTCTCTGGGGTCTCCAGGGAAACGCCAAGACCTATGTCAGCACGGGCAAGGAAAGCTCCGGCTCTGGCCTGAGCACCAGACGAGGACTGAGGACCCCGGGATGACTGGAGAGGAATCCCCAGAGGTGCCTGGCAACTGGCACAGAGACTGGCCTCTCCTGAGGCCACAGGGCCGGGTCCCTGGGGTCCCCGTCGTAACTCGAGAGGACCCCACCACAACTCGAGAAAAACCAGAAGCTTCTCCATTGCTTTCAGGATGAGGCCCTTGTCCACTGCAGCGTCTTGGGGGAAATCACCCCTTCCCTTTGTACCTCGAAAAGCTTCTTCAGCCCATTGCTGTCACCAAAGCAGTTCCCCGACCCACCTATCCCCAGTCGAGATGAACTGCGTCGGTCCCGCGGCGACTCAAGAAGAACCCCTTTGCCCATGCTCACCTCCAGACATTTGTCCCTTTCCCGGCTCCATTGGGAAAGGGGTCCCAGTGCTCCCCTCCCATCCCAGTGGAGCTGCTCACATCATGAGAGTCGGGAGGAGTATCAGGGGTCGGGCCACCATTCCCAAGATCCCCAAATGTCTCCTCCACTCCAGATGAACCTGACTGCCCTACTTTGCCTCGACTGTCACACCGAGGCTTGATGCACAATACACTGGAATGTGTGACAGCCCTGGGTAGTACCTCGTGGGCAAGTAACAGATCCCTTTGTCCATTCGACATGGAGCCTTACACTGCTGCTGCAGCTGGGGAGGCAAGCGGCCATGCACGTCTTGAGGCTAAACAAGACCTGACTCCCTTGTGGCGGCTGAAGGGGAACCCCAAAACCTCGTCAGCATGGGCAAGAAAAGCTCAGGCTCCAGCCTCATCACCAGACGAGGACTAAATACCTGTCGACGACTGAGGAAGAATTCCCAGAGGCGCCTGGCAACTGACATGGAAATCGGCCTCTCCTGAGGCCACAGGGGCGGGTTCCTGGGGTTCCTGTCACAACTGGAGTGGACCCGCCGTAACTCGAGAAAAACGAGAAGCTTCTCCCCTGCAGGTGGGCTGAGGCCTTGTCTACTGCAGTGTCTCGGGGGAAATAACTTTTTCCCTCTTGGACCTTGAAATGTTCATTCACACACTTGCTGTGACCCAAGATGTTTGCCGCCCCAACCGTCCCTTTCCCTGCTCTGTCCGGAAAGGATTCCCAGTGCACCCCTCGCATCCTAGGAGGAGGCGCTCACACCAGGAGAGTGGGAGGAGCATCAGGAGTCGGCCACCATTCCCAAAGACCCCCAAATGCCTCGTCCACTCAAGATGAACCTGACTGCCCTGCACTGCCTCGACTGTTACCCCGAGCCTCGAAGCCTGACACACTGGAAAGTGTGACAGCCCTGGGGTACCTTGAGGGCAAGCCACAGATCCCTGTATCCACTCAACGGGGAGCCTGACATTGCTGCCGCAGCTGGGGAGGCAAGTGGCCGTGCACCTCTCCAGGCGAGATGAGGCCTGACTCCCCTGTGGGCGCTCCAGGGGAACCTCAAGACCTATGTCAGCACGGGCAAGGAAAGCTCAGGCTCAGGCCTCACCACCAGACGAAGACTGAGGACCTGGCGACGACTGGAGAGGAATCCCCAGAGGTGCCTGGCAACTGGCACGGTGACTGTCCTCTTTTGAGGCCACAGGGACGGGTCCCTGGCATCCCCGTCGTAACTTATAGGACCCGCCGCAAAGCGAAAAACCAGAAGCTTCTCCCGTGCAGGTGGCCGAGGCCCTTGTCTGCTGTGGTGTCTCGGGGGAAATCACCCCTTCCCTCTTGCACCACGAAAGGGTCCTTCAACCCCTCGCTGTGACCAAAGAAGTTCCCCGCCCACCCATCCCCACACGAGAGGAACCTCGAGGGTCCAACCATGGCTCAAGAGCAGCCCTGTTTCCCCTGATCAGCTCCAGATGAGGGACCGTTTCCCTGCTCCGTTGGGAAAGGGTTCCCAGTGCTCCCCTCACATCCTAAAAAGAGGCGCTCACACCAGGAGAGTCGGGAGAAGCATCAGGTTTCAGGCCACCATTCCCCAAGATCCCCAAATGCCTCCTCCACTCCAGATGAAACTGACTGCCCTGCACTGCCTCGACTGTCAGGCCGAGACTCAACGCCCGACAAACTGGCACGTGTGACATCCCAGGGGAACCTAGATGGCAAGCCACAGATCCCTGTGTCCGCTCGATGGTGAGCCTGACACTGCTGCTGCAGCTGGGGAAGCAAGTGGCCGTGCACGTCTCCAGGCTTGACGAGGACTGACTCCCCTGTGGGGGCTCCAGGGAACCCCAAAACCTATGTCAGCACGGGCGAGGAAAGCTCAGGCTCCAGCCTCAGAACCAGACGAGGACTGAGGACCCAGAGACAACTGGGGAGGAATCCCCAGAGGAGCCTGTCTACTGGCACGGAGACTGGACTCTCCTTAGGCCACAGGAGCGGGCCCCTGGGATCCCCATTGTCTCTCAAGAGGACCCCGCCACAACTCGTGAAAAACCAGAAGCTTCTCCCCTTCAGGCGGGGTGAGGCCCCTGTCTACTGTGGCGTTCGGGGGAAAACACTTCTTCCCTCTTGGACCTCGGATGGCTCATTCACCCCCTTGCTGTGACACAAGAAGTTTTCTGCCCCATATGTCCCCACTCGAGAGGAACCGTGAGGGTCCCGCTGAGAATGAAGAGGAGCCCCATTTGCCCCATGCTCAGCTTCAGATGATGGTTTCTTTCCCAGCTCGGTCGGGAAAGGGTTCCCAGAACTCCCCTCACATCCCAAAAGGAGGCGCTGGCACCATGGGAGGCACTGGCACCATGGGAGTCGGGAGGAGCATCAGTGTTTGGGCCACCATTCCCTAAGACACCCAAATGCCTCGTCCACTCAACATGAACCTGACTGCCCTGCACTGCCTCAACTATCACCCCGAGGCTTGACACCCGACACACTGCCACGTGTGACAGCCTTGGGGTATCTAGAAAGTAAGCCACAGATCCGGGTGTCTGCTCGACGGAGAGCCTGACACAGCTGCTGCAGCTGAGGAGGCAAGCGGCCGTGCATGCCTCCATTCGAGACGAGGCCTGACTCCCCTGTCAGGGCTCCAGGGGAACCCCAAGACATATGTCATCATGGGCAAGGATAGCTCAGGCTCCGGCCTCAGCACCAGACGAGGACTGCGGACCCAGTGATGACTGGGGAGGAATCCCCAAAGGTGCCTGGAAACTGGCATGGAGACTGGCCTCTCCTGAGGCCACAGGGCCGGGTCCCTGGGGTCCCCGTGGTAACTCAAGAGGACCCCGCCGCAACTCAAGAAAAACCAGAAGCTTCTCCCCTGCATGTGGGGTGAGGCCCTTGTCCACTGTGGCATCTCAGGGGAAATCACCCTTTCCCTCTTGGACCTCTATATGTTCCTTCACACACTTGCTGTGACCCAAGACATTCCTCTCCCCAACCGTTCCCACTGGAGAGGAACGGTGAGGATCCCACCCCAATTCAAGAAGAGCCCCATTTGCCCCTGCTCAGTTCCAGATGAGGGTCCCTTTACCTTCTTTGTCTGGAAAAGGTTCCAGGCGCGCCCCTTGCATACCAAGAGATGTAGATCGCTCCAGGAGAGTCAGCAGGTGCATCAGGATTCGGGCCACCATTTCCCAACACCCTCAAATGCCTCGTCCACTCCACATGAACCTGACTGCACTGCACTGCATCAACTGTCACCCCGATGTTCAAGCCCAATACACTGGCAGTTGTGACAGCCCTGGGGTACCTCGAAGGCAAGCCACAGATTCCTGTGTGTGCTCGATGAGGAGCCTGACACTCCTGCTGCAGCTGGGGAGTAAAGCTGCCATGCACGACTCCAGGCGGGACGAGGTCTGACTCCCCTGTGGGGGCTCCATATGAACCTCAAGGCCTATATCTGCACCAGCGAGGAAAGCTCAGGCTCCAGCCCAACACCAGACGAGGACTGAGGACCTTGCTACGACTGGGGAGGAATCCCCAGAGAAGGCTGGCAAGTGGCACGGAGACTGGCATCTCCTGAGCCCACAGGGGTGGGTCCCTGGGGTCACCGTCATAACTCCAGAGAACCCCGCTGCAAGTAGAAAAAAACAGAAGCTTCTTCCTTGCAGGTGGGGTGAGGCCCTTGGCCACTGCAGCATCTCAGGGGAAATCACCCCTTCCCTCTTGAATAAGGAAAGTTTCCTTCACTCCATTGCTGTGACCCAGGAAGTTCCCTGCCCCAGTCGTCCCCACTCGAGAGGAACCCCGAGTGTCCCACAGCAAATCAAGAAGAGCCCCGTTTGCCCATGCTCAGCTCCAGATAAGGGTCAATTTCCCTGCTCCATTCGGAAAGGGTTCCCGGCTCTCCTCTCGCATCCCAGGAGGAGACGCTTGCACCAGAAGAGTCGGGAGGAGCATCAGGGGTCGGGACACCATTCCCAGGACCCACAAATGCCTTGTCCACTCCAGGTGAACCTGACTTTCCTGCACTGCCTCGACTGTCACCCCGAGGCTCAACGCCCATCACACTGGCACGTGTGACAGCCCTGGTGTACCTTGAGTGCACAGAACGCTGTGTCCACTCAATGGGGAGCATGACACTGTTCCTGAGCTGGGGAGGCAAGTGGCCATGCACTTCTCCATGCCAACTATGCCTGCCTTCCTTGTGGGGGCTCCAGAGTAATGCCAAGCCCTGTTAACATGGGCGAGGAAAGCTCCACTCCAGCCTCAGTACAAGACGAGGACTGAGGACCTGGTGATGACTGGTGAGGATTCCCCAGAGGCGCCTGACAACTAGCACAGAGACTGGCCTCTCCTGAGGTTACAGTGGCGGGTTCCTGGGGTCCCCATCGTAACTCAAGAGGACCCCACCGCAACTCGAGAAAAGTCAGAACCTTCTCCCCTGCAGGTGGGGTGAGGCCCTTGTCCACTGCAGCATCTCGGGGGAAATTACCCTTCCCTCTTGGAACACGAAAGTCTCGTTCAACAATTGCTTTGACCCACGAAGTTCCCCAACTCACCCATGCCCACTCATGAGGAACCCCGAGTGCACCGTCGTGACTCAAGAGGAGACCTGTTTGCCCCTGTTCAGCTACTGATGAGGATCCCTCTCCCTGCTCCGTCGGGAAAGGGTTCCCTGCATTCCCTTCACATCCCAAGAGGAGGCGCTCGCACCAGGAGAGTCAGGAGAAGCATCAGGTGTCATGCCACCATTCTCCAAGACACCCAAATGCCTAGTGCACTCCAACGGACCCTGACTGCCCTGCACTGCCTGGATTGTTACCCCGACACTCGACGCCAGACACACTGGCACGTGTGACAGCCCTCCGGTACCTAGGGGGCAAGCCACAGATTCCTGTGTCTGCTCGACGGGAAGCCTGAAATTGCTGCTGAAGGTGGGGAGGCAAGCGGCTGTGCACGTCTCCAGACGAGACAAGGCCTGTCTCCTCTGTGGGGGCCCCAGGGGTACCCCAAGACCTAGGTCAGGACGGTCGAGGAAAGCTCAGGCTCCGGCCTCAGCACAAGACAAGTACTAAGCACCCAGAGACGACTTGGGAGGAATCCCCAGAGGTGCCTGTCAACTGGCACGGAGACTGGCCTCTCCTAAGGCCACGGGGTCGAATCCCTGGGGTCCCCATCGTAACTTGAGAGGACCCCACCACAACTTAAGAAAAACTGGAAGATTCACTCCTGCAGGTGGGCTGAGGACCTGTCCGCTGTTGCGTCTCAGGGTAAATAATCCCTTCTCTCTTGGACCTCAAAATGGTCGTTCAGCTTCTTGCTGTGACCCAAGAAGTTCCCCCTCCCACCCGTCCCCACACGAGATGAACACCGAGGGTCCTGCCAAGGCTCAAATGGAGCCGCATTAGCCCCTGCTGGGCTCCAGATGAGGGTCCCTTTCCTGCTCTGTCGGGAAAGGTTTCCCAGCATTCCCCTCATATCCCAACAGGAGACACTCGCACCAGGACAATCGGGAGGAGCGTCAGGGGTCTTGCCACCATTCCCTAAGACCCTCAAAGGCCTCGTTCACTCCCGATGAACCTGACTGGCCTGCAGTGCACCGACTGTCACCCCAAGGATCAACACCCAACACACTGCTATGTATGACAGCCTTGGGGTACCTCGAGAAAAAGCCACATATCCCTGTGTCTGCTCGACAGTGAGCCTGACACTGCTGCTGCAGTTGAGGAGACAAGAAGCCGTGCACATCTCCAGGCGAGATGAGGCCTAACTCCCTGTGGGGGATCCAGGGGAACCCCAAGACCTATGTCAGCATGGGCAAGGAAAGCTCAGGCACTAAACGAGGACTGAGGACCTGGCGACGACTGGGGAGGATTCTCCAGAGGCGCCTGGCAAGTGGCACAGAGACTGGCCTCTCCTGAGGCAACAGGGGCAAGTCCCTGGGGTCCCCGTTGTAACTCGAGAGGACCCCACCACAACTTGTGAAAAACCAAAAGATTCTCACCTGCAGGCAGAGTGAGGACCTTGTCCGCTGTGGCCTCTCAGGGGAAATCACCCCTTCTCTTTTGGACCCCAAAAGGGTCATTCACCTTCTTGCTGTGACCCAAGAAGTTCCCCGCCCCACTCGTCCCCACTTGAGAGGAACATCGAGGGTCCCGCTATGACTCAAGAGAAGCCCTGTTTGCCCATGCTCAGCTCAAGATGAGGGTCCCTTTCCCTGCTACGTCTGGAAAGGTTTCCCAGTGCTCCTCTCGCATCCCAGGAAGAGGCGCTCACCCCAGAAAACTCGAGAGGATCATCAGGGGTAGGGCCACCATTCTGAAGACCCCCAAAGGCCTCGTCCATTCCAGATGAACCTGACTGCCCTGCACTGCCTAGACTGTCAGCCCGAGGCTCAATGCCTGACACACTGGCACATGTGACAGCCCTGGGGTACTTCGAGGGCAAGCCACAGATCCCTGTATCCGCTCGACTGGAAGCCTGACACTGATGGTGAAGCTGTGGAGGCAAGCGGCAGTGCACATCTCCAGGCGAGATGAGGACTGACTCCCCTGTGGGGGCTCCATGGGAACCCCAAGATTTATGTAAGCATGGGCGAGGATAGCTCAGGCACTGGCCTCAGCACCAGACGAGGACTGAGGATCCGGTGATGACTGAGGAGAAATCCCCAGAGGCGCGTGTCAACTGGCACAGAGACTGGCATCTCCTGAGGCCGCAGGTGCCGGTCCATGGGCTCCCTGTCATAACTCGAGAAACCCCGCTGCAATTCGAGAAAAACCAGAAGCTTCTCCCTTGCAAGCGGGGTGAGGCCCTTGTCCCCTGCGCTGTCTTGGGGAAAATGACCCCTTACCTGTTTGACCGCGAAAGGCTCCTTCACTTTCTTGCTGTGACCCAAGATGTTTCCTCACTACCAGTCCCCATTCGAGAGGAACCTTGATGGTCCTGCTGCGACTCAAGAGGAGCCCTGTTTGCCCCTGCTCAGCTCCAGATGTTTGTCCCTTTCCTTGTTCATCGGGAAAGGGGTCCCTGCACTCCCCTTGCATCCCAAGAACAGCCTCTCGCACCATGAGAGTCGGTAGAAGCATCAGGGTTCGGGCCACCATTCCTCAAGGTCCTCAAATGTCTCCTCCAGTCCAGATGAAACTGACGGCCCTACACTGCCTCGACTGTCACACCGAGGCTCTACGCCTTGAAACACTGGCACGTGTGACAGCTCTGGGTAGTACCTCGAGGTCAAGTCACAGATCCCTGTGTCCTCTCGATGGGGAGCCTGATCCTGCAGATGGGGAGGCAAGTGGTCGTGCACGTCTTGAGGCTAAATGAGACCTGACTCCCCTGTGGCGGCTAAACGAGAATCCCAAGACCATTGTCAGCACGGGCGAGGAAATCTCAGGTTCTGGCCTTAGCACCAGACGAAACCCGAGGACCCGCCAATGACTGGGGAGGAATCCCCAGAGGTGCCTGGCAACTGGCACAGAGACTGGACACTCCTGAGGCCACAGGGATGGTTTCTGGGGTCCCCATTGTAACTCGAGAGGATCCCTCCGCAATTCGAGAGAAACCTACTGCTTCTCCCCTGCAGGCGTGGTGAGGCCCTTGTCTGCTGCGGCTTCTCGAGCGAAATCACCCCTTCCCTCCTGGACTTCGAATGGCTCATTCACCCCCTTGCAGTGACCCAAGAAGTTCCCTGCCCTAACCGTCCCCACTCCAGTGGACCACGAGGGTCCCACCGAGACTCAAGAGGAGGCCCGATTACCCGTGTTCAGCTCCAGATGAGGGTCCCTTTCCCTGCTCCGTCGGAAAAGGGTTCCCTGAACTCCCTTCACATCCCAAGAGGAGGCACTCGTACCAGGAGAGTCAGGAGGAGCATCAGGGGTCATGCCACCATTCCCCAAGACCCCCAAATGCCTAGTCCACTCCAGCGGACCCTGACTGCCGTGCACTGCCTCGATTGTCACCCCGACACTCGACGCCAGACACACTGGCACGAGTGAGAGCCCTGGGGTTCCTCGAGCAAAAGCCACATATCCCTGTGTCCGCTCAACGGGGAGCCTGACACTGCTGCTGCAGCTGGGGAGGCAAGCGGCCGTATACGTCTCCAGGCTAAATGAGGTCTGACTTTACTTTGGGGGCTCGAGGGAAACCCCAAGATCTAAGTCATCATGGGCGAGGAGTGCTCACGTTCTGTCCTCATCACCAGACGAGAACTGCAGACCCGGTGACGAATGGGGAAGAATCCTCTGAGGCGCTGGGCAACTGGCAGGGAGACTGGCCTCTCCTGAGGACACAGGGGCAGGTCCATGGGCTCCCCATCATAACTCGAGAAACCCCGTCGCAACTCGAGAATACCCAGAAGCTTCTCCCTTGCAACGGGGGTGAGGCCTTTGTCCCCTGTGGCATCTCGGGGGAAATCACCCCTTACCTCTCTGACCTCAAAAGGCTCCTTCTCCCCCTTGCATGGACCCAAGATGTTCCCCGCCCTACCCATCCCCACTTGAGAGGAACCCCATGGGTTCCGCCACGATTCAAGAGGAGCCTTATTTGCCCCTGCTCAGCTTCAGATAAGGGTCCCTTTCCCTGCTCCATCGAGAAAGGTTTCCTGGTCCTCCCCTCGCACCTCAAGCAGAGGCACTAGTACCAGGAGAGTTGGGAGGAGAATCAGGGGTCGGGCGATGATTCCCCAAGACCCCAAATACCTTGTTCACTCCGGATGAACCTGACTGGCCTGCACTGCACCGACTGTCACCCCAAGGATCAACGCCCAACACACTGGCATGTATTACAGCCCTGGGCTACCTCGAGCAAAAGCCACATATCCCTGTGTCCCCTCGACGGCGAGCCTGACACTACTGCTGCATCTGGGGAGGCAAGCGGCCGTGCATGTTTCCAGGCTAGACAAGGCCTAACTCCCTGTGAGGGATCAGGGGAACCCCAAGACCTATTTCAGCATGGGCGAGGAATGCTCAGGCTCAGGCCTCAGCACCAGATGAGGACTGAGGACCTGGTGATGACTTGGGAGTATTCCCCAGAGGTGCCTGGCAACTGTCACGGAGACTGGCCTCTCTTGAAGCCACAGGGGCGGGTCCCTGGGGTCCCCGTCTTAACTTGAGAGGTCCGGCCAGAACTCGAGAAAAACCAGAAGCTTCTTTCGTGCAGGCGGTGTGAGACCCTTGTCCGCTGCGGCGTCTCAGGGAAATCACCCTTCCCTCTTGGAACTCGAATGGGTCCTTTACACCCTGGGTGTGACCCAAGAAGATCCCCGCCCCACCCGTTTCCACATGAGATGAACCCCCAGGGTACCGCTGGGACCCAAGAAAACCTCGTTTGCCCATACTCAGCTCAAGATGAGGATCCCTTTCCCTGCTACGTCTGGAAAGGTCTCGTGGCGCTCCTCTCACAACCCAGGAAGAGGCGCTCGCCCCAGGAAACTTGGGAGGAGCATCAGGGGTAGGGCCACCATTCTGAAGACCCCCAAATGCCTTGTTCATTCCAGATGAACCTGACTGCCCTGTACTGCATAGACTCTCAGCCCGAGGCCAAATGCCTGACACACTGGATCGTGTGACAGCCCTGGGTTACCTCGAGGGCAAGCCACAGATCCTTGTATCCACTCGGCTGGAAGCCTGACACTTCTGGGGAACCTGTGGAGGCAAGAGGTAGTGCATGTCTCCAGGCGAGACGAGGCCTGACTCCCCTGTGGGGGCTCCATGGGAACCCCAAGATTTATGTCAGCATGGGCGAGGAAAGCTCAGGCACCGGCCTCAGAACCAGACGAGGACTGAGGACCCAACGATGACTGGGGAGGAATCCCCAGAGGTGCATGGCAACTGGAACGGAAATTGGCCTCTCCTGAGGCCACAGGGGCGAGTCCCTGGGGTCCACGTGTAACTCGAGAGGACCCTGCCACAACTCGAGAAAAACCAGAAGCTTCTCCCTTGCAGGTGGGGTGAGGCCCTTGCCCACTGAGGCATCTCAGGGGAAATCACCTTTTTCCTCGTGGACCTAGAAATGTATCTTCACACACTTGCTGTGACCCTAGATGTTCCCCGCCACAACCATCCCGCTGGATAGGAACACCGAGGTCTCGCCAAAACTTAAGAAGAGCCCCATTTGCCCTGCTCAGTTCCAGATGAGAGTCCTTTTTCCTGCTCTGTCGGGAAAGGATTCCTGGCACACCACTCGCATCCCAGGAGGAGGCGCTTGCACCAGGAGAGTCGGAAGAAGCATCAGGGGTCGAACCACAATGGACAAAGACCCCTAAATGCCTCGTCCACTCCAGATGAACCTGATTTCCCTACACTGCCTCGACTGTCACGCTGAGGCTCGAAACCTGACACACTGGCATGTGTGACAGCCCTGGGTAGTACCTCGAGGTCAAGTCACAGATCCCTGTGTCCGCTCGATGGGGAGCCTTACACTGCTGCTGCAGTTGGGGAGGCAAGCGGCCGTGCACGTCTCTTGGCTAAATGAGACCTGACTCCCCTGTGGCGGCTAAACGGGAACCCCAAGACCTTTGTCAGCACGGGCGAGGAAAGCTCAGGCTCAGGCCTCAGCACCAGAGGAAACCCAAGGTCCCTTCGACGACTGGGGAAAATCCCCAGGGGTGCCTGTCAACTGGCACGGAGACTGGACACTCCTGAGGCCTCAGGGCTGGTTTCTGGGATTCCTGTCGTAACTCGAGAGGACCCCGCCGCAACTCAAGAAATACCAGATGCTTCTCCCCTGCAGGCGTGGTGAGGCCCTTGTCTGCTGTAGCTTTTCGGGCGAAATCATCCCATCCCTCTTGGACCTCGAATGGCTCATTCACCCCCTTGCTGTGACCCAAGAAGTTCCCCACCCCACCCGTCCCCACTCGAGAGGAACCCCGAGGGTCCTGCAGAGAATCAAAGGAGGCTCGTTTGCCACTGTTCAGCTCCAGATGAGGGTTCCTTTCCCTGCTCCGTCAGGAAAGGGTTCCCTGCACTCCCCTCACATCTCAAGAGGAGTCGCTCGCACCAGGAGAATCAGGAGGAGCATCAGGGGTCATGCCACCATTCCCCAAGACCCCCAAAGGCCTCGTCCACTCCAGCGGACCCTGACTCCCCTGCACTGCCTCGATTGTCACCCCGACACTCGATGCCAGACACACTGGCACGTGTGACAGCCCTCGGGTACCTCGAGGGCAAGCCACAAATTCCTGAGTCCACTTGACGGGAAGCCTGACACTGCTGCTGCAGCTGGGGAGTCAAGCGGCCATGCACGTCTCCAGGCGAGACGAGGCCTGTCTCCTCTGTGGGGGCCCCAGGGGTATCCAAAGACCTAGGTCAGGACGGGTGAGGAAAGCTCAGGCTCCGGCCTCAGCACAAGACGAGGAATGAGGACCTGGTGACGACTGGGGAGGACACCCCAGAGGCACATTTCAAATGGCATGGAGACTGGCCTCTCTTGAGGACACATGGTCGGGTCCATGGGCTCCCCGTCATAACTTGAGAAACCCCGCCGCAACTCGAGGAAAACCAGAAACATCTCCCTTGTAAGTGGGGTGAGGCCCTTGTCCCCTGCGGCGTCTCGGGGGAAATCACCCCTTACATCTTTGACCTCGAAAGGGTTTTTCACATTCTTGCTGTGAGCTAAGAAGTTCCCGCCCCACCAGTCCCCATTTGAAAGGAACCCCTATGGTCCTGCTGCAACTCAAGAGGAACCTTGTTTGCTCCTGCTCGGCTCCAGATGTTTGTCCCTTTCTCTGCTCATCGGGAAATGGGTCCCTGTGCTCTCCTCACATCCCAAGAACTGCCAATCGAACAATGAGAGTCTGGAGTAGCATTAGGTTTCAGCCACCATTCCTCAAGGTCCCCAAATGTCTCCTCCACTCCAGATGAACCTGACTGCCATACATTGCCTCGACTGTCACACTGAGGCTCGATGCCTGACACACTGGCACGTGTGACAGCCCTGGGTAGTACCTCGAGGTCAAGTCACAGATCCCTGTGTCCGCTTGACGAGGAGCCTTACACTCCTGCTGCATCTGGGGAGGCTAGCAGCCATGTATGTCTCGAGGTTAAACGAGACCTGACTCTCCTTTGGCGGCTAAACGGGAACCCCAAGACCTTTGTCAGCTCGGGTGAGGAAAGCTCAGACTCTGGCCTCAGCATCAGACGAGAACAAAGTACCCGTCGACGACTGAGGAGGAATTCCCAGAGGCACCTGGCAACTGGAACGGATACTGGCCTTTCCTGAGGCCAGAGGGCGGGTCCCTGGGGTTCTCATCTTAACTCGAGAGGACCTCGCCGTAACTCGAGAAAAACCAGAAACATAAATTCTGCAGGCAGGCTGAGGCCCTTGCCCGCTGTGGTGTCTCGAGGGAAATCACCCCTTCCCTCTAGGACCTTGAAAGGCTCCTTCAAACCTTTGCTGTGATTCAAGAAGATCCCCGCCCTGCCCTTCCCCACTCGAGACGAAACCCGTCAGTCCGGTTGCGACTCAAGAGGAGCCCCGTTTGCGCCTGCTCAGAACCACATGAGGGTCCTTTTCCCTTCTCCTTTGAGAAAGGGTTCCCGGCACTCCCCTCGCATTCCACGTGGAGGCGCTCGCACCTGGAAAGTTGGGAGGAGAATCAGGGGTGCTGCCACCATTACCCAAGACCTAAAAATTCATTGTCCACTCCAGATAAACCTGACTGCCCTGAACTGCCTCGACAGTCAGCCCGAGGCTCAATGCCCAACACACTGGCACGTGTGACAGCCCTGGGGTACCTCGAGGGCAAGACACAGGTCCCTGTATCTGCTCGACGGGAAGCCTGACCCTGCTGCTGAAGCTGGGGAGGCAAGCGGCAGTGCACATCTCCAGGCGAGGCGAGGGCTGACTCCCCTGTGGGGGCTCCACGGGAACCCCAAGATGTATGTCAGCACGGGTGAGGAAAGCTCAGGCACCAGCCTCAGCACCAGTCGAGGACTGAGGAGCCGGCGATGACTGGGGAGGAATAAGCAGATGTGCATGGCAACTGGCATGGAGACATGCTTCTCCTGAAGCCACAGGGGCGGGTCCATGGGCTCCCCGAGGTAACTCGAGAAACCCGGCCGCAACTCGAGAAAAACCAGAAGTTTCTCCCTTGCAAGCGGGGTGAGGCCCTTATCCACTGCGGCATCTTGGGGGAAATCACCCCTTCCCTCTTGGACCTCGAAAGGCTCCTTCACCCCCTTGCTGTGACCCAAGAAGTTCCCCGCCCCAGCCGTCTCAACTCGAGAGGAACCCCAAGGGACCCACTGCGACTCAAGAGGAGCCCTATTTTCCCCTGCTAAGCTCCAGATGGTGGTTCCTTTTCCTGCTCCTTAGGGAAAGGTTTTCTGGGGCTCCCTTGCATCACTAGAGGAGGTGCTCACACCAGGAAAGTTGGGAGGAGCATCAGGGGTTGGGCCACCATTCCCCAAGACCCCCACATGCCTTGTCCACTGCAGATGAACCTGACTGCCCTGCACTGTCTTGACTGTCACCCCGAGGCTCAACGCTCGACACAATGGCACCTGTCACAGCACTTTGGACCTCGAGGTCAAGCCACAGATCCCTGTTTCCGCTCGACATGGAGCCTGACACTGCTGCTGCAGCTGGTCAGGCAAGTAGCCATGCACATGTGTCCAGGCGAGAAGAGGCCTGACTTCCATTTGGGTGCTCCAGGGGAACCCCAAGACTTATGTCAGCACGGGCGATGTAAGCTCAGGATCTGGCCTCAGCATCAGACAAGGACTGAGGACCCAGCACGACTGGGGAGGAATCCCCAGAGGCGCATGGCAACTGGCACGGAGACTGGCCTCTCCTGAGGCCACAGGGGCGGGTACCTGGAGTGCCCATTGTAACTCAAGAGGACCCCGCCACAACACGAGAAAACCAGAAGCTTCTCCAATGCAGGTGGGGTGAGGCTCTTGTCTGCTGCGGCGTCTCGGAGGAAATCACCCCTTCCCTCTTGGACCTCGAAAGGCTCCTTCACACCCTTGCTGTGACCCAAGAAGTTCCCTGCCCCACCCTTCCCCACTCGAGAGGAACCCCGAGGGTCCTGTTGTGACTCAAGAGGAGCCCCGTTTGCCCCTGCTCAGCTCCAGATGAGGGTCCCATTCCCTGCTCCGTCGGAAATGGGTTCCCGGCGCTCCCCTCGAATCCCAGGAGGAGGCGTTCGCACCAGGAGAGTCGGGAGGAGCATTCCCCAAGACCCCCAAATGCCTCATACACTTCAGATGAACCTGACTGCCCTGCACTGCCTCGACTGTCACCCCACAGCTCGACACCCGACACTGGCACATGTGACAGCCCTGGTGTACCTCGGGGGAAAGCCTAATATTCCTCTTTCCACAGGATGGGGAGCGTGACAACGCTGCTCGAGCTGGGGAGCCAAGAGGCCGTGCACGTCTCCAAGTGAGACGAGGCCTGACTACCCTGTGGGGGCTACAGGGCAACCCCAGGACCTAGGTCAGCACGGGCGAGGAAAGCTCACATTCTGTCCTCATCACCAGATGACTACGGACCCGGGGACGACTGGGGAGGTATCACCTGAGGCGCCTGGCAACTGGCACGGGGACTGGCCTCTCCTGAGGCCACAGGTTCGAGTCCCTGTGGTCCCCGTCGTAACTAGAGTGGACCCTGCCGCAACTAGAGAAAAACCAGAAGCTTCTACCCTGCAGGCGGAGTGAGGCCTTTGTCCGCTGCGTCATCTTGGGGGAAATCACCCCTTCCCTCTTGGGCATCAAAAGACTCCTTCTGTCCCTTGCAGTGACCCAAGATGTTCCCTGCCCTACCCGTCCCCACTCAAGAGGAACCCCAAGGGTCCCACCACGATTCAAGAAGAGCCTTATTTGCCCCTGCTCAGCTTCAGATGAGGGTCCCTTTCTCTGCTCCATCGAGAAAGGGTTCCTGGTCCTCCCCTTGCACCTCAAGCAGAGGCACTTGCACCAGGAGCGTCAGGAGGAGCATCAAGGGTCGGGCCACCATTCCCCAAGACCCACAAATTCCTCCTCCATTCCAGATGAACCTGACGGCCCTGCACTGCCTCGACTGTCACCCCAAGGCTTGACGTCTCACACACTGGCACGTGTGACAGACCTGGGGTACCTCAAGGGCAAGCCACACATACCTATGTCCGCTCAAAGGGGAGCCTGACACTGCTGCTGCAGCTGGGGAGGCAAGAGGCCATGCAAGTCTCCAGGCAAGACGAGGCCTGACTACCCTGTGGGGGCTCCAGGTGAACCCCAAGACCTATGGCAGCATGTGCGAGGAAAGCTCAGGCTCCAACCTCAGTACTAGATGAGAACTGAGGACCCAGCGACGACTGGGCAGGAATCACCAGAGGCATCTGGCTACTGGCACGGTGACTGCCCACAACAGAGGCAACAGGGGCGGGTCCCTGGGATTCCCGTTGTAACTCGCTCAGACCCCACCGCAACTCAAGTAAAACCAGAAGCTTCTCCACTGCAAGTGGGGTGAGGCCCTTGTCTGCTGGGGCATCTCGAAGGAAATCACCCCTTCCCCCATGGACCTCATAAGGCCCCTTCACACCCTTGAGGTGACCCAAGAATTGCCCCACCCCACCCGTCACCACTGGAGAAGAACCCCGAGGGTCCCTCCGCTACTGAAGAAAAGCCCCCTTTCCACATGCTCAGCTCCTGAGAAGGGTCCTTTAACTACTCCATCGAGAAAGGGTTCCCAGTACTCCCCTCGCATCCCACTTGGAGGCACTCGCACCTGGAAAGTTGGGAGGAGAATCAGGGTCTGGCAACCATTCCCCAAGACCCCAAAATGCCTTGTCCACTCCAGATAAACCTGACTGCCCTGCACTGCCTTGACAGTCAGCTCGAGGCTCGATGCTCGATGTCCAACACACTGGCATGTGTGACAGCCCTGGGGTACCTCGAGGGCAAGCCACAGATCCCTGTATCTGCTCGACGGGAAGCCTGACCCTGCTGCTAAAGCTGGGGAGGCAAGCGGCAGTGCACGTCTCCAGGCGAGGTGAGACCTGACTCCCCTGTGGGGGCTCCATGGGAACCCCAAGATGTATGTCAGCACAGGCGAGGAAAGCTCAGCCACCGGCCTCAGCACCAGTCGAGGACTGAGGAGCCGGTGATGACTGGGGAGGAATCCACAGATGTGCATGGCAACTGGCATGGAGACAGGCCTCTCCTGAAGCCACAGGGGCGGGTCCATGGGTTCCCCGAGGTAACTTGAGAAACCCGGCCGCAACTCGAGAAAAACCAGAAACTTCTCCCTTGCAAGCGGGGTGAGGCCCTTATCCGCTTTGGCATCTCGGGGGAAATCACCCCTTCCCTCTTGAACCTCGAAACTCTCCTTCACCCCCTTGCTGTGACCCAAGAAGTTCCCACCCCACCAGTCCCCATGCGAGAGGAACCCCGATGGTCCTGCTGTGACTCAAGAAGTGCCCCGTTTGTCCCTGCTCAGCTCCAGATGTTTTTCCCTTTCCCTACTAGTCGGGAATGGGGTCCCTGCGCTTCCCTCGCATCCCAAGAACATCCGCTCACACCAGGAGAGTAGGGAGGAGCATCAGGCTTTGGGCCACCATTCCTCAAGATCCCCAAATGTTTCCTCCACTCCAGATGAACCTGACTGCCCTACACGTCCTCGATTGTCCCACCGAGGCTCGATTCCCATAACACTCTGGCACGTGTGACAGCCCTGGGGTACCTCTAGGGCAAGCCACAGACCCTGTGTCCACTCAACGGGGAGCCTGTCATTGATGCTGCAGCTGGAGAGGCAAGCGGCTGTGCAGGTCTCCAGGCGAGATGAGGCCTGACTCCCCTGTGGGGGCTCCAGGGGAACCGCAAGTCCTATGTCAGTACAGGTAAGGAAAGCTCAGGCTGCAGCCTCAGCACCAGACAAGGACTGAGTACACGGTGACTGCTGAGAAGGAATCCCCAGAGGCGCCTGGCAACTTGCATGGAGACTGGCCTCTCCTGAGGCCACAGGGGCAGTTCCTTGGGGTTCCCGTCATCACTCAAGAGGACCCCAACACATCTTGTGAAAAACCAGAACCTTCTCCCCTGCAGGCGGAATGAGGACCTTGTCAGCTTCGTCATCTCTTGAAAAATCACCCCTTCCGTCTTGGACCTCAAAAGGCTCCTTCATACCTTTACTGTGACCAAAGAAGTTCCCTGCCCCTCCCGTCCTCAGGTGGGATGAATTCCGACAGTCCCACCATGACTCAAGAAGAGCCCCGTTTTCCCCTGCTCAGCTCCGGATGATCGTCCCTTTCCCTGCTCCTTTGGGAAAGGGTTCCGGGTGCTCCCCTCGAACCCCTAGTGGAGCCGTTCCCACCAGGAGGGTTGAGAGGAGCATCAGTCATTGGGCCACAATTCCCGAAGTCTCCCAATGTCTCGTCCACTCCAGATGAACCTGACTGTGCTGCACTGCGTCGACTGTCAGCCCGAGGCTCGATGCCCAACGCACTGGCATATGTGACAGCTCTGGAGTACCTCAAGGGCAAGCCACAGAACCTTGAATCTGCTGGACAGGAAGCCGGACACTGCTGCTGAAGCTGGGGAGACAAGCGGCAGTGCATGTCTCCAGGAGAGACGAGGCCTGACTCCCCTATGGGGGCTGCAAGGGAACCGCAAGATTTATGTCAGCATGGGCGAGGAAAGCTCAGGCACCAGCCTCAGCACCAGACGAAAACTGAGGACCCTCCAACGACAGGGGAGGAATCCCCAGTGGCACCTGGCAACTAGCACAGAGACTGGACACTCCTGACGCCACAGGGCTGGTCCCTGGGGACCCCGTCGTAACTCGAGTGGACCCCGCTGCAACTCGAGAAAAACCAGAAACTTGTCCCATGCAGGAGTGTTGAGGACCTTGTCTGCTGCGGCATCTCGGGAGAAATCACCCCTTCCCTCTTGGACCTCGAAAGGCTCCTTCACCCCCTTGCTGTGACCCAAGAAGTTCCCCGTCCCACTCCTCCCTATTTGAAAGGAACTCCGAGGGTCCTGTCGTGGCTCAGGAGCAGCCCCGTTTGCCCCTGTTCAGCTCCAGATGAGGGTCCCTTTCCCTTCTCCATCGGGAAAGGGTTCCCAGCCCTCCCCTCGGATCTCAGGGGGAGGTGCTCCCACCAGGAGAGTCGGGAGGAGCATCAGGGGTTGGGCCACAATTCACAAAGACCCCCAATTGCCTTGTCCACTCCAGATGAACCTGACTGTACTACACTGCCTCGACTGTCCGCCCCAGGCTCAATGCCCGAAACACTGGCACGTGTGACAACCATGGGGTACCTCAAGGGCAAGCCACAGATCCCTGTGTACACTCGAGGGGAAGCCTTACAGTGCTCCTTAAGCAGGGGAGGCAAGCAGCAGTGCATGTATCCAGTCGAGACGAGTTCTGACTCCTCTGTGGGGTCTCCAGGGAAACCCCAATACCTATGTCAGAAGGGGCGAGGAAAACTCAGTCTCCGGCCTCAGCACTAGACGAGGGCTAAGGACCCGGAGAAGACTGGGGAGGAATTGCAAGAGGCGCTTTGCAACTGGCACGGAGACTGGCCTCTCTTCAGGGCACATGGGCGGTTCCCTGGGGTCCCCGTCGTAACTTGAGTGGGAGTGGATCCCACCCCAACTCGAGAAACACAAGAATCTTCTGCCCTGCAGGCAGGGTGAGGCACTTGTCTGCTGCGGCGTCTTGGGGGAAATCACCCCATACCTCTTGGACCTTGATCAGCTCCTTCACACTCTTGCTGTGACCCAAGAAGTTCCCGCCCCACCTGTCCCCACTCGAGAGGAACACCAAGGGTCCCGCCGCGACTCAAGAGGAGCTCTGTTTGCCCCTGCTCAGCTCCAGATGAGGGTCCATTTTCCTGCTCCGTCGGGAAATTTTTCCCGTTGCTTGCCTCGAATCCCAAGAGGAGGCGCTCACACAAGGAAGTCAAGAGGAGCATCAGGGGTCGGGCCACCATTTCCCAAGACCCCCAAATGCCTCGTCCACTCCAGATGAACCTGACTGCACTGTACTGCCTCGAATGTAACCCTGAGGCTCGATGCCTGACACACTGGCACGTGTGATAGCCCTGGGGTACCTCGAGGGAAAGCCACAGATCCCTGTGTCCGCTCGACTGGGAGCTGGACACTGCTGCTGCAGCTGGGGAGGAAAGTGGCCATGCATGACTCCAGGCGAGACGAGGTCTGACTCGCCTGTGGGGGCTCCATATGAACTTCAAGCCCTATGTCTCCACCTGCGAAGAAAGCTCAGGCTCCAGACACATAACAAGACGAGGACTGGGACCTGGCGATGACTGGGGAAGAGCCCCAGAGGAGCCTGGCAACTGGCATGGAGACTGGCCTCTCCTGAGCCCACAGGGGCGGGTCCCTGAAGTCACCGTCATAACTCGAGAGAACTCCACTGCAACTAGAAAAATGAAGAAGCTTCTCCCCTGCAGGTGGGGTGAGGCCCTTTTCTGCTGCAGCGTCTCGAGGGAAATCATGCCTTACCTCTTTGACCTCGAAAGGCTCCTTCACACCCTTTCTGTGTCTCAAGAATTTCCCCGCTCCACCCGTCCCCCTCGAGAGGATCCCCGAGGGTCCCCCTGCTAATCAAGAGGAGACCTGTTTGCCCCTGCTCATTTCCACATGAGGGTCCCTTTCCCTGCTCCGTAGGGAAAGGATTCCCAGGGTTCCCCTCACATCCCAAGAGGAGGCGCTCGCACCAGGAGAATCGGGAGGAGCATCAGGATTCAGGCCACCATTCCCCAAGACCCCCGAATGCCTCATTCACTCCAGATGAACCTGACTGCCCTTCACTGCCTCAACTGTCACCCCGAGGCTCGACTCCCAACACACTGGCACGTGTGACAGCCCTGGGGTACCTCGAACCAAGCCACAGATTCCTGTGTGGGCTCGATGAGGAACCTGACACTGCTGCTGCAGCTGGTGAAGCAAGAGGCCGTGAACATCTGCAGGGGAGACGAGGCCTTACTTCCCAGAGGGGCTCTAGGGGAACTCCAGGACCTATGTCAGCACGGGTGAGGAAAGCTCAGGCTCCAGCCTCAGCACCAGACGAGGACTGAGGACCTGGCGATGACTGGGGAGGAATCCGAAGAGGCGCATTGCAACTGGCATGGAGACTGGCCTCACCTCAGGGCACCAGGGCAGTTACTGGGGTCCCATTCGTAACTCGAGTGGAAACTGCCCCAACTCGAGAAAAACCAGAATCTTCTCCCCTGCAGGAAAGGTGAGGCCCTTGTCCTCTGCGGCGTCTTGGGGGAAATCACCCCATACCTCTTGGACCTTGATTGGCTCCTTCACACTCTTGCTGTGACCCAAGAAGTTCCTGCCCCACCCATCCCCAGTCGAGAGGAACCCAGAGGGTCCCACCGCGACTCAAGAAGAGCCCTGTTTGCCCCTGCTCAGCTCGAGATGAGGGTCCATTTACCTGCTTCATTGGGAAAGTTTTCCCGGCGCTTGCCTCGAATCCCAAAAGGAGGCGCTCACACCAGGAATGTCGGGAGGAGCATCAGCGGTCAAGCCACAATTCCCCAGGTCCCCCAAATGCCTTATCCACTCCAGATGAACCTGACTGTCCTGCATTGCCTCGACTGTCACCCCGAGGCTCGATGCCCGACACACTGGCATGTGTGACACCCCTGGGGTACCTCGAGGGCAAGCCACAGATCCCTGTGTCCGCTCAACATGGAGCCTGACACTGCTGCTGCAGCTGGTCAGGCAAGCGGCCATGCACGTGTCCAGGCGAGAAGAGGCCTGACTCCCCATTTGGTGCTCCAGGGGCACACCAAGACCTATGTCAGCACAGGCAAGGAAAGCTCCGGATCCGGCCTCAGCACCAGACAAAACCTGAGGACCTGACCACGATTGGGGAGGAATCCCCAGAGCCACCTGGCAACTGTCACGGAGACTGTCCTCTCCTGAGGCCACAGACGTGGGTCCCTGTGGTCCCCATTGTAACTCGAGAAGACCCCGTCGCAACTCAAGAAAAGCCAGAATATTCTTCCCTGCATGCGGGGTTAGGGCCTTGTCCACTGCGGCATCATAGGGGAAATTACCCCTTCCCTCATGGACCTCGAAAGGCTCCTTCACCCCCTTGCTTTGACCAAAGAAGTTCCCCGCCCTACCCGTCCCCACTTGAGAGGAATCCCGAGGGACCCGCCGAGACTCAAGGGGAGCCCCGTTTGCTCCAGCTCAGCTCCAAATGATGGTCCCTCTCCCTGCTCCCTTGGGAAAGGGTTCCCGGTGTTCTCACATTCCAAGAGGAGGAGCATCAGGTGTCTTGCCACCACTCCCAAAGACCCACAAAGGCCTCGTCCACTCCAAATGAACCTGACTGGCCTGCACTGCACTGACTGTCACCCCAAGGCTCGACACCTGACACACTGGAACGTGTGACAGCACTGGGGTACCTCGAGGACAAGCCATGTATCTCTGTCCGTTCGAAGGTGAGCCTGAACCTGCTGATACTGCTTGGAAGGGAAACGGCTGTGCACATGTCCAGGCAAGGCAAGGCCTAACTCCCTGGTGGGGGATCCAGGGTAACCCCAAGACCTATGTCAGCACAGGCGAGGAAAGCTCAGGCTCAGGCCTCAGCACCAGACAAGGAATGAGGACCCAGTGACGATGTGGAGTATTCCCCCAGAGGCACCTGAAAACTGGCATGGACAATGGCCTCTCCTGAAGACACCGGGGCAGACCCCTATGGTCCCCGTCATAACTCAGTGGACCTGTCTCAACTCGAGAAAAACCAGAAGCTTCTCCCCTGCAGGCGGCGTGAAGCCCTTGTCTGCTGTGGCATCTTGGGGAAATCACTCATTCCCTCTTGGACCTCAAAAGTGTCCTTCACCCCCTTGCTGTGACCCAAGAAGTTTCCCATC
This sequence comes from Eudorcas thomsonii, assembly GCA_006408755.1. Taxonomy (NCBI): domain Eukaryota; kingdom Metazoa; phylum Chordata; class Mammalia; order Artiodactyla; family Bovidae; genus Eudorcas; species Eudorcas thomsonii. Next base: position 114,681 of record SJYE01007417.1, on the reverse strand, counting down.
CCACCCGTCCCCACACGACAGGAACCCGAGGGTCCAGCCATGACTCAAGAGAAGCCACGTTTGCCCCTGCTCAGCTCCAGATTAGGGTCTCTTTCCCTGCTACGTCTGGAAAGGTTTCCTGGCGCTCCTCTTGCATGATTAGGCACTCACACCAGGAAAGTCAGAAGCCGCTGGGTTCAGGCCACCATTCCCCAAGACCCCCAAATGCCTCATCCACTCCAGATGAACCTGACTGCCCTGCACTGCCTCAACTGTCACCCTGAGGCTGGACTCCCGACACACTGGCACATGTGAAAACTCTGGGGTACCACGAGTGCAAGCCACCAATCCCTGTGTCTGCTTGATGGGAAGCCGAACTCTGCTGCTGCAGGTGGGGAGGAAAGCGGCCGTGCACGTCTCCAAGCGAGACGAGGCCTGACTCCCCTGTGGGAGCTCCAGTGGAACCTCAAATCTATTTCAGCACGGGCGAGGAAAGCTCAGGCTCCCGCCTAAGATCCAGACGAGGACTGAAGACCTGGCAACGACTGGGTAGGAATCCCCAGAGATGCCTCGAGCAACTCACACGGAGACTGGCCTCTCCTGAGGCCACCGAAGCAGGTACCTGGAGTCCACATCGTAACTCGAGTGGACCCCGCCACAACTCGAGAGAAACCAGACGTTATCCCCTGCAGGTGGGGTGAGGCCCTTGTCTGCTGCAGCATCTCGGGCTAAATCACGCCTTCCCTCTTGGACCTTGAAAGGCTCCTTCACACCCTTACCATGACCCAAGAATTTTCCCGCCCAACTCATGTCCACTTTAGTGGAACCACGAGGGTCCCCCCCCCGCGACTGAATAGGAACCCCATTTTCCCTGGCTCAGCTCCAGATGAGAGGCTCTTTCCCTGCTCCATTCGGAAAGGGTTCCTGGTGCTCCCCTCACATCCCAAGAGGAGGTGCTCACACCAGGAGAGTCAGGAAGAACCTCAGGTGTCAGGCCACCATTCTCCTAGAACCCCAATTGCCTCATCTACTCCAGATGAACCTGACTGCCCTGAACTGCCTCGACTGTCACTCCGAGACTCAACTCCCGACACACTGGCACATATGACAGCCCATGGATACCTCAAGGGCAAGCCACCTATCCCTGTGTTGGGAGCCGGATACTGCTGCTCCAGGTGGGGAGGAAAGGGGCCATCCACGTCTCCAGGCGAGACGAGGCCTGACTCCACTGTGGGGGCTCCAGTGCAAACCCAAGACCTATTTCACCATGGGCGAGGCCAGCTCAGGCTCCAGCCTCAGCACCAGATGAGGAATGAAGACCCGGCGACGACTGGGGAGGAATCCCCAGAGGCTCCTGGCAACTGGCACGGAGACTGGCCTCTTCTGAGGCCACAGGGGCAGGTCACTGGTGTCCACATTGTAACTCGAGTAGACCCTGCCCCAATTCGAGAAAAACCAGAAGCTTCTCCCCTGCAGGCGGGGTGAGGCCCTTGTCCACTTCGGCCTCTCAGGGGAAATCACCCCTTCCCTCTTGGACCTCGAAAGGCTCATTCACACCCTTGCTGTGACCCAAAAATTTCATCACCACACACGTCTCCACTCGAGAGAAACCCCGAGAATCCCGCCACGACTCAAAGGAGCCCCGTTTTCCTCTGCTCAGCTCCAGATCAAGGGGCCTTTCCCTGCTCCATCGGAAAAGGGTTCCTGGCCCTCCACTCACATACCAAGAAGAGTCGTTTGCACCAGGAGAGTCTGGAAGAGCCTCAGGGGTCGCGCCACATTTCCTCAAAACCCCCAAATGCCTTCTCAACTACAGATGAACCTGACTACCCTTCACTGCCTCGACTGGCACCCCGAGGCTCGACTCCCGACACACTGTCACGTGTGACAGCCCTAGAGTATCTTGAAGTCAAGCCAAAGATCCCTGTGTTCGCTCGACGGGGAGCCAGACACTGCTCTTGCAGCCAGGGAGGAGAGCAGCCGTTCACGTCTCCACGCGAGACCAGGCCTGACGCTCCTGTGGGGGCTCCAGGGGAACCTCAAAACCTATGTTAGCATGGGAGAAGAAAGCTCAGGCTATGGCCTCAGCACCAGATGAGGACTGAGGACCCTGCGATGACTGGGGAGGAATCCCCAGAGGCACCTCTGAACTCGCACGGATGCTGGCCTCTCCTGAGGCCACAGGGGCGGGTCCCTGGGGTCCCCGTCATAACTCCAGTGGACCCTGCCACAACTCGAGAAAATCCAGATGCTTCTCTTCTGCAGGCAGTGTGAGGTCCTTGTCCGCTGTGGCGTCTCAGGGAAAATAGCCCCTTCCCTCTTGGACCTCGAAAGGTTTCTTCACACCCTCTCTGTGAACCAAGAAGTTCCCCGTCCCACCCGACCCCACTCGAGAGGATCCCCGAGGTTCCAGCCACAACTCAAGAGGTGCACCGTTTGCACCTGCTCAGCTCAAGATGAGGGTCCCTTTCCCTGATCCTTCGGGAAAGTTTTCTCAGCGCTCCCCTCACATGCCAAGAGGGGGCACTCGCGCCAGGAGAGTCAGAAGGAGCATCCAGGGTCGGTCCACCATCCCCCAATACCCTCAAATGCCTCGTCCACTCCAAATCAACCTGACTGCCCTGCACTTCCTTGACTGTCACCCCGAGGCTCGACCCCCAACACACTGGCACCTGTGACAGCCCTGGGCTTCCTCGAGGGCAAGCCACAGATCCCTGCCTCCGCTTGATGTTGAGCTGGATGCTGCTGCTGCAGCTGTGGAAGAAAGCGGCCGTACACGTCTCCAGTCGAGACCCAGCCTGACTCCTAAGTGGGGGCACCAGGGGAAACCCAAGACCTATGTCAGCACGGGCAAGGCAAGCTCAGGCTCCAGCCTCAGCATCAGACGAGGACTGAAGACCTGGGAAAAATCCCCAGAGGCTCCTTGCAACTTGCACGGAGACTCACCACTCTTGAGGCCACAGGAGCGGGTCCCAGGGGTCCCCGTCATAACTCAAGAGGACCCCGCCACAACTTGAGAAAAACCAGAAGCTTCTCCTTTGCAGGCGGGATGAGGCCCTTGTCTGCTGTGGCATCTCAGGAGAAATCACACCTTTCCTCTTGGACATCGAAGGCTCCTTCACACACTTGCTGTGACACAGAAGTTCCCCGCCCCACCCATCCCCACTCGAGCGGAACCCCAATGGCCCTGCCGCAATCAGAAGGAGCCCCGCTTGCCAATGATGAGGATCCCTTTCCCTGCTCCTTCGGGAAAGTGTTTCCAGCGCTCCCCTCGCATCCCGATAGTAGGCGCTCACACCATGAGAGTAGGGAGGAGCATCAGGGTTCGGGCCAGCATTCCCCAAGACCCCCAAATGCCTCGTTACTCCAGATGAACCTGACTGCCCTGCACTGCCTCGACTGTCACCCCGAAGCTCGACCCTCGACACACTGGCACGTGGGACAGCCCTGGGGTACCTCGAGGGCAAGCTGCTGATCCCTGTGTTCGCTTGACAGGGAGGCTGACACTGCTGCTGCAGCTAGGGAGGCAAGCAGCCTTGCACGTCTCCAGGCGAGACGAGCCCTGACTCCCCTGTGGCGGCTCCAGGGGAACCCCAAGACATATGGCAGCAAGGGCGCGGAAAGCTCAGGCTCCAGCCTCAGCACCAAACAATGACTGAGGACCCAGCGATGCCTGGGTAGGAATCCCCAAAGGCGCCTGGCAACTGGCATGGGGACTGGCTTATCCTTAGGCCACAGGGGCGGGTCCCTGGAGTCCACGGCATATCTCAAGCGGACCCCTCCTCAACTCGAGAAAAATCAGATGCTTCTCTCCTGCAGGGGTATTGAGGCCTTTGTCAGCTGCAGAGTCTTGGGGGAAATCACCCCTTACCTCTTGGATCTCAAAAGGCTCCTTCACCCCCTTGCTTTGACCCAAGAAGTTCCCTGCCCCACCGTTCCCCACACGAGAGGAACCCTGAGGTTCCCGCCATGATTCAAGAGGAGCCAGTTTACACCTGCTCAGTTCCATGTGAGGGTCCCCACCCTGCTCCATCGGGAAAGTTTCCTGGAGCTCCACTCGCATCCCAAAAGGGGGCGCTTGCACCAGAACGGTTGGGAGGAGCATCAGGGGTGGGGCCACCTTCCCCAAGGCCCCCAAATGCCTCGTCCACTCCAGATGAAACTGACTGCACTGTACTGCCTCGACTATCACCCTCAGGCTCGACTCCCGACCCAATGGCAAGTGCAATAGCCCTGGGGTACATCGAGGGCAAGCCACAGATCCCTGTATCTGCTCAACGGGGAGCCAGACAGTGCTGCTGCTGCTGGGGATGAAGTGGCCATGCACGTCTCCAGGCGAGACGAGGCCTGAATCCTCTTTGGGGACTATATGGGAACCCCAAGACCTATGTCAGCACGGGCAAAGAAAGCTCATTCTCCGGCCTTAGCACCAAACGATGGCTGAGGACCCAGCAACGACTGGGAAGGAATCCCCAGAAGCGCCTCGCATCTCGCATGGAGACTGGCCTCTCCTGAGGCCACAGGTGGGGGTCCCTGGGGTCCCCGTCATAACTAGAGAAGCCCGCCCAACACGAGAAAAACCAGAAACTTCTCCCCTGCAGGCGGGATGAGGCCCTTGTCCGCTGCGACATCTCGGGGGATATCAACCCTTCCCTCTTGGACCTCGAAAGTCTCCTTCTCACCCATGCTGTGACCCAACAAGTTCCCCACCACACCCGTCCCCACTCGAGAGGAACCCAGAGGGTCCTGCTGCGACTCAAGAGGAGCCCCGTTTTCCAGTGCTCAGCTCCAGATGAGGCACCATTTCCCTGTTCTGTTGGCAAAGGGTTTCCGCACCTCCTCTTGCATCCCAAGAGGAGGCACTAGAAGCAGGAGATTCCAGAGAAGACTCAGGGGTCGGGCCACCATTCCCCAAGACCATCAAATGTCTCGTCCACTCCAGATGAACCTGAAAGCCCTGCACTGCCTCAACTGTCACCCCCAGGCTCAACTCCCGACACACTGGCACGTGTGACAGCCCTGGGGTACCTCGAGGTCAAGCCACAGATCCTTGTGTCTGCTTGACGGAAAGCTGAACACTGTTGCTGGAGCTGGGGAGCAAAGGAGCTGTGCACATCTCCAGGCGAGACCAGGCCTGAATCCCCTGTGGGGTCGGCAGGGGAATCCCAAGACCTATGTCAGCATGGGCGAGGCAAGCTCAGGCTCAGGCCTCAGCACCAGACGAGGTTGAGAACCCAAGGACGACTGGTGAGGAATCCCCAATGTGCTGCACAACTTGCATGGAGACTGGATTCTCCTGAATCCACAGGGGCGGGTTCCTGTGGTACGCATGGTTACTCAATAGGACCCTGCTGCAACTCGAGAAAAACCAGAAGCTTCTCCCCTGCAGGCGGCGTGAGGCCCTTGTCAATTGCGGCATCTCAGGGGAAATCACCCCTTCCCTCTTGGACTTCAAAAGGCTCCTCACACGCTTGCTGTGACCCAAGAAGTTCCCCCACCCCACCCGTCCCCTCTTGAGAGGGACCCCGAGGGTCCTGCTGCAACTCAAGGGGAGCCCGGTTTTCCACTGCTCAGCTCCAGATGAGGGGCCCTTTAAATGCTCTGTCGGGAAAGGGTTCCTGGCGCTCCCCTCGCATCCCAAGATGAGGCGCTTGCACCAGAAGATCAAGAGGATCCTCAGAGATCGGGCCACCATTCCCCAAGACCGCCAAATTCCTTGTCCACTCCAGATGAACCTGACTGCCGCACACTGCCTTGACTGTCACCCCGAGGCTCAACGCCCGACACACTGGCACCTGTGACAGCCCTGGGGTACCTCGTGGACAATGCACAGATCTCTGTGTCTGCTCGATGGGGAGCCTGACACTGCTGAAGCAGCAGGGGAGGCAAGCGGCCTTGCATGTTTCCCGGCGAGATGAGGCCTGACTCCCCAGTGTGGGTTCCAGGGGAACCCCAAGACCTATGTCAGCATGGGCAAAAAAAGCTCAGGCTCCGGCCTCAGCACCAGAGGAGGACTGAGTACCCGGTGATGACTGGGTAGGAATCCCCAGAGGCGCCTGGCAACTGGCACGGAGTCTGGCCTCTCCTGAGGCCACAGTCACGGGTCCCTGGGGTCCCCATCGTAGCTAGAGAAGCCCGCCCAACTCGAGAAAAACCAGAAACTTCTCCCCTGCAGGCGAGATGGGGCTCTTGTCCGCTACCGCATCTAGGAGGATATCACCCCTTCCCTCTTGGACCTCAAAAGGCTCCTTTACACCCAAGCTGTGGCCCAACAAGTTCCCCGCCACACCTGTCCCCACTCAAGAGGAACCCCGAGTGTCCTACCGTGACTCAAGAGGAGCCCCATTTTCCCATGCTCAGCTCCAGATGAGTGTCCCTTTACCTGCTACGTCGGGAAAGGGTTTCTGTAGCTCCTCTCGCATCCCAAGAGGAGGCACTAGAAGCAGGAGATTCTGGAGAAGCCTCAGGGATTGGGCCACCATTCCCCAAGACCCTGAAATGCCTGGTCCACTCCTGATTAACATGACTGCCCTGCACTGCCTCGACTGTCACCCCGAGGCTCAACTCCCTACACACTGGCATGTGTGACAGACCTGGGGTACCTCAAGGTCAAGCCACAGATCCTTGTGTCTGCTGGACGGAAAGCCGGACATTGCTGCTGGAGCTGAGGAGCAAAGGAGCCGTGCACATCTCCAGGCGAGACCAGGCGTGAATCCCCTGCGGGGTCGGCAGGGGAAACCCAAGACCTATGTCAGCATGGCCGAGGCAAGCTCAGGATCAGGCCTCAGCACCAGACGAGATCTGAGGACCCACGGACGACAGGGGAGGAATCCCCAGATGTGCCGCAAAACTCGCATTGAGACTGGATTCTCCTGAGTCCACAGGGGCAAATTCCTGTGGTCCACGTGGTTACTCGATAGGACGCTGCCGCAACTCGAGAAAAACCAGAAGCTTCTCCCCTGCAGGTGGTGTGAGGCCCTTGTCAATTGCAGTGTCTCGGGGTTGAAATCACCCCTTCCCTCTTGGACCTCGAAAGGCTCCTTCACACCCATGCTGTGACCCAAGAAGTTCCCCACCCCACCCGTCCCCTCTCGAGAGGAGCCCCGAGGGTCCCGCTGCAGCTCAGGTGGAGCCCGGTTTTACACTGCTCAGCTCCAGATGAGGGGCCCTTTCCATGCTCCATCGGGAAAGGGTTCCCAGCTCTCCCCTCACATCCCAAGATGAGGCGCTCGCACCAGGAGATCAAGAGGAACATCAGGGGTCGGGCCACCATTCCCCAATACCCACAAATGCCTCGTCCACTCCAGATGAAACTGACTGCCCTGCAGTGCCTCGACTGTCACCCCTCAGCTCGACGCCCAACACATTGGCAAGTGTAACACCCCTGAGGTACCTCGAGGACAAGCACAGTTCCCTGTGTCCACTCAACGGGGAGCCTGACACTACTGCTACAGCAGGGGAGGCAAGCAGCCGTGCACATCTCCAGGAAAGATGAGGCCTGACTCCCCTGTGGCGTCTCCAGTGGAACCCAGAGACCTATGTCAGCATGGGTGAGGAAAGCTCAGGCTCCGGCCTCATTGGCAGAGGAGGACTGAGGGCCCGGCGATGACTAAGGAGGAAACCTCAGAGGAGCGTGGCAACTGGCACAGAGACTGGCCTCTTGTGAGGTCTCAGGGGTGGTTCCTGGGTTTCCTGTCGTAACTCGAGAGGACCCTGCCACAACTCGAGAAAATCCAATAACTTCACCCTGCAGGCGGAGTGAGGCACTTGTCCACTGCGGCATCTCAGGTGAAGTCACCCCTTCATCCTTGGACCTCGAATGTCTACTTTACACTCTTGCTGTGACCCAAGAATTTCCCCACGTCAACCGTCCCCACTCGTGAGGAATTCCAATGGTCTCGCCGCGACTGAAGAGGAGCCCCGTTGCCCCTGCTCAGCTCCAGATGTGGGTGCCTTTCCCTGCTCTGTCAGCAAACAGTTACCGGTGCTCCCCTCATATCCCAAAAGGTGGCACTCGCACCTAGAGAGTCAAGAGGAGCATCAGGTGTTGGGCCACCATTCCCCAAGAGCCCCAGTTGCCTCGTCCACTCCAGATGAAACTGACTGCCCTGCACTGCTTTGACTGTCACCCCGAGGTTTGACTCCCGACCCAATGGCAAGTGCAACAGCCCTGGGGTACCTCGAGGGCAAGCCACAGATCCCTGTGTCTGCTCAACGGGGAGCCAGACAGTGCTGCTGCAGCTGGGGAGAAAGTGGCCATGCACGTCTCCAGACAAGACGAGGCATGACTCCCCTTTGGGGGCTCCAGGGGAACCCCAAGACCTATGTCAGCACGGGCAAGGAAAGCTCAGGCTCCGGCCTCAGCATCAGATGAGGACTGAGGACCCGGCAATGACTGGGAAGGAATCCCCAGAGGTGCCTGGCAACTGTCACGGAGTCTGGCCTCTCCTGAAGCCACAGTGGCGGGTTCCACTGGTCCCCATTGTAACTCGAGAGGAACCCACCGAAACTGGAGAAAAACCAGAAGCTTCCCCCCGCAGGCGGGGTGAGGCCCTTGTCTGCTGCGGCATCACAGGGGAAATCACCCCTTCCGTTTTGGACCTCAAAAAGCTCCTTTGCACTTTTGCTGTGACCCAAGAAGTTACCCGACCCACTCGTCCCCACTCGAGAGGAACCCCGAGGGTCCCGCCGTGATCAAACGGAGCCCCGTTTACACTTGCTCAGGTCCAGATGAGGGTCCCTTTCCCTGCTCCTTTGGGCAAGGGTTCCCGGTGCTCCTCTCAAATCCCAAGAGGGGGCACTCGAACCAGCAGAGTCGGGAGGAGCATCCGGGGTCGGGCCATCATTCCCCAAGACCCACAAATGCCTCTTCCAATCCAGATGAACCTCACTGCCCTGCAGGGCCTCCACTGTCTCCCCTCGGCTCGACGCCTGACACACTAGCACGTGTGACAGCCCTGAGGTACCTCGAGGACAAGCACAGTTCCTGTGTCCGCTCGATGGGGAGCCTGACACTGCTGCTACATCAGGGGAGGAAAGCGGCCATGCACGTCTCCAGGCAAGACGAGGCCTGACTCCCCTGTGATGGCTCCAGTGGAACCCCAAAACCTATGTCAGCACGGGGGAGGCAAACTCAGGCTCCGGCTTCACACCAGACGAGGACTGAGGACCCGGCGATGACTGGGGAGGAATCCCCAGATGCACCTCGCAACTCGTACACAGACTGGACTCTCCTGAGGCCACAGGGGCAGGTCCCTGTGGTCCCCACCGTAACTCGAGAGGACTCGGCCGCAACTCGAGGAAAACCAGACGCTACTCCTCTGCAGAAGGAATGAGGCCCTTGTCTGCTGAGGTGTCTCAGGGGAAATCACCCCTTCCCTCTTGGAACTTGAAAGGCTCCTTCAAACCCTTGCAGTGATGCAAGAAGTTCCCCGCCCCACCGGTCCCCACTTGAGAGGAACCCCAAGGGTCCCTCCATGACTCAACAGGAGCCCCATTTTCACTGCTCAGCTCCAAGTGAGGGGTCCTTTACCTGCTTTGAAAAGAAAGGATTCCTGGCACTCTTCTAGCATCGCAAGAGGAGGAGCTCGCACCAGGAGAGCCAGAATCAGTCACTGGGTTCGGGCCACCATTCCCCAGGACACTGAAATGCCTGGTCCACTCCAGATGAACCTTACTGCCCTGCACTGCCTCGACTGTCACCCCGATGCTCGACTCCCGACACACTGGAACGTGTGACAGCCCTGGGGTTCCTCGAGGGTAAGCCACAGATCCCTATGACCGCTTGACAGGGAGCTGGACACTGCTGCTGCAGCTGGAGAGACAAGCGGCCATGCACGTTTCCAGGCGAGACGAGGACTGACTCTTCTTAGACCTATGTCAGCAAGGGCGAGGAAAGCCTAGACTCAGGCCTCAGCACCAGACGAGGACTGAGGACCTGGTGACGACTGGAGAGGAATCCCTACAGGCGCCTGGCAACTGGCTCGGAGACTGGCCTCTCCTTGGGCCAAGGGGGCAGGTCCCTGGTGTCCCCGTCGTAATTCGAGAGGACCCTGATGCAACTAGCGAAAAACCAGAAGCTTCTCCCCTGCAGGTGGGGTGAAGTCCTTGTTCGCTGCGTCATCTCGTAGGAAATCATCCCTTTTTCTCTTGGACCTCGAAAGGCTCCTTCACACCCTTACTGTGACCCAAGAAGTTCATCATCCCACCCGTCCACACATGAGAGGAACCCCAAGGGTCCTGCTGCAACTCAAGAGGAGGCCCATTTGACCCTGCTCACCTCGAGATGAGGGTCCCATTCCCTGCTCAGTTGGAAAGGGAAAGGGTTCCCGGTGATCCCCTTGCATCCCCAGAGGAGGCACAGGCACCAAGAGAGTCGGGAGCTGTCTCAGGGTTCCGACCACCATTCCTCAAAACTCCGAAATACCTCGTTCTCTCCAGATAAACCTGACTGCCCTGCACTGCCTTGAATGTCACCCTGAGGCTCGACTCACGACACACTGGCACGTGTGACAGCACTGGGGTACCTCAAGGGCAAGCCACAGATCCCTTGTCCGCTCAACGTAGAGCCTGACACTGCTGCTGCAGCTAGGGAGACAAGCAGTCGTGCACATCTCCAGGCGAGACGAGGCCTGACTCCCATGTGGGGGCTCCAGGGGAACCCCAAGTCCTATGTCAGCACAAGCGAGGAAAGCTCAGGCTCCGGCCTCAGCACCAGACGAAGACTGAGGACCCAGCGATACTGGGAAGGAATCCCCAGAGGCGCCTGGCCACTGGTAATGAGACTGGCCTCTCCGGAGGCCGCAGAATGGGGTCTGTGGGGTTCTCGGCTTATCTTGAGAGAACCTCGCCGCAACTCGAGGAAAACCAGAATCTTCCCCCCTGTAGGCGGGGTGAGTCCCTTGTCAAAAGTGGGTCTCGGGGGAAATCAACCCTTCCCTCTTGGAATTCGAAAGGCTCCTTCAGACCCTTGCTGTGACCCAGATGTTCCCCGCCACACCCGTCCCCAGTCAAGAGGAACCCCGAGGGTCCCACTGAACATCAGGAGGAGCCCCGTTTTATCCTGCTCAGCTCAAGATGAGGGTCCCTTTTGCTGCTCCTCAGGGAAAGGGTTCTTGACGCTCCCCTTGCATCCTAAGAGGAGGCGTTCATGCCAGGAGAGTCGGGAAAAGAATCGGGTGTCGGGCCACCATTCCACCAGACCCCCAAATGCCTCGTCCACTCCAGATTACTGCCCTGCAATGCCTCCACTGTCACATGGAGGCTCGACGCCTGATACACTGGCATGTGTGACAGCCCTGGGGTACCTCAAGTGCAAGCCACAGATCCCTGTGTCCGCTCGACGGGGAGCCTGACATTGCTGCTGCAGCTGGGGAGGCAAGCGGCCATACTCTTCTCCAGGGGAGACCAAGCCTGACTCCCCTGTGGGGGCTCCAGGTGAACCCCAAACCTATTTCAGCATGAGCAAGGAAAGATCAGGCTCCGGCCTCAGCACCAGATGAGGACTGAAGACCCAGCGACGTTTTGGGAGGAATCCCCAGATGCGACTCACAACTCACATGGAGACTGCCCTCTTCTGAGGCCACAGGGTCGGGTCCCTGGGGTCCCCGTCATAACTCGAGAAGACTCTGCCACAGCTCGAGAAAATCCAGACGCTTCTCCCCTGCAGGAGTGTCGAGACCCTAGTCCGCTGCGCCATTCTGGGGGAAATCACACCTTACCTCTTGGACCTCAAAAATCTCCTTCACACCCTTGCTGTGACCCAAGAAGTTCCTCGCCCTACCTGTCCCCATTCTAGAGGAGCCCTGTATGCCCCTGCTCAGCTCCAGATATGGGCCCTTTCGCTGTTCTGTAGGGAAAGGGTTACCATCACTCCTCTCGCATCCAAAGAGGAGGTGCTCACATCAAGAGAGTTGGATGGAGCCTCAGGTGTCGGGCCACCATTCCCCAAGACCCCCAAATGCCTCGTCCACTCCAGATGAACCTGACTGCCCTGCACTGCCTCGACTGCACCCCGAGGCTCAACGCCCATCTCACTGGCAGTTGTGACAGCCCTGGGGTAACTCGAAGGCAAGCCACAGATCCCTGCGACCAATCGACGGGGAACTGGACACTGCTGCTGCAGCTGGGGAGGAAAGTGGCCGTGCACATTTCCAGGCGAGAGGAGGACTGACTCCCCTTTGGGGGCTCCAGGGGATTCCCAAGACCTATGTCAGCAAGGGCGAGGAAAGCCCAGACTCCAGCCTCCGCATCAGATAAGGACTGAGGACCTGGTGACGACTGGAGAGGAATCCCTACAGGCGCCTGGCAACTGGCTCGGAGACTGACCTCTCCTGGGGCCAAAGGGGCGGGTCCCTGGGGTCCCCGTTGTAACTCGAGAGGACCCCGCTGCAACTAGAGAAAAACCAGAAGCTTCTCCCCTGCAGGTGGGCTAAAGTCCTTGTTCACTGCGTCATCTCATAGGAAATCATCCCTTCCCTCTTGGACCTCAAAAGGCTCCTTCACACCCAAGAAGTTCATCGCCCCACCCATCCCCACACGAGAGGAACCCCAAGGGTCCCCCAGCGACTCAAGAGGAGCCCCATATGACACTGCTCACCTCGAGACGAGGGTCCCTTTCCCTGCTCGGTCGGGAAAGTGTTCCCGGTGCTCCACTCGCATCACCAGAGGAGGCACTGGCACAAGGAGAGTCGGGAGGAGCATCAGGGGTCGGGCCACAATTCCCCAAGACACCCAAGTGCCTCGTCCACTACAAATGAACCTGACTGCCCTGCACTGCCTCGACTGTCACCCCGATGCTCGACGCCTGACACACTGGCATGTGTGACAGCCCTGGAGTACCTTGAGGGCAAGCCGCCGATCCCTTGTCCACTCGATGTGGAGCCTGATACTGCTGCTGCAGCTTCAGAGGCAAGCGGCCGTGCACGTCTCCAGGAGAGATGAGGCCTGACTCCCTTGTGAAGGCTCCAGGGGAACCCCAAGTCCTATGTCAGCACAGGCGAGGAAAGCTCAGGCTCCGACCTCAGCACCAGACGAGGACTGAGGACCCGGCGAAGACTGGGAAGGTTTCCCCAGAGGCACCTTGCAACTCGCATGGAGACTGGCCTCTCCTGTGGCAACAGGGGCTGGTCCCTGTGTTCCCCGTTGTAACTCGAGAGGACTCGGCCGCAACTCAAGAAAAACCAGAAGCTTCTCCCCTGCAGGTGGGGTGTGGCACTTTTCCGATGCAGAGTCTCAGTGGAAATCACCCCTTCCCTCTTGGACCTGTAAAAGTACTTTCACACCCTTGCTGTGACCCAAGAGTTTCCCCGTCCCACCCGTCCCCACTCGAAAGGAACCCCAGGGTTCCCGCCGTGACTCAAGAGGAGCCCTGTTTTCCCATGCTCAGCTCCAAATGAGGGTCCCTTTCCCTGCTCCATCGAAAAAGGTTTCCGGGCGCTCCCCTCACATCCCACGAGGAGGCACTCACTCCAGGAGAGTCGGGAGGAGCATCAGGGGTTGGGCTACCATTCTGCAAGAACTCTAAATGCCTCGTCCCCTGCAATTGAACCTGACTGCCCTCCACTTCCTCGACTGTAACCCTGAGGATCGACGCCCAACACACTGGCATGTGTGGCAGCCCTGTGATACCTCGAGGGCAAGCCACAGATCCCTGTGTCCTCTCGACGGGGAGCATAACACTGCTGCTGCAGCTGAAGAGGGTAGAGGCCGGGCATGTCTCCGGGTGACACGAGGCCTGATTCCCCTCTGGGGGCTCCAGGGGCACCCCAAGACCTATGTCAACATGGGCGAGGAAAGCTCAGGCTCTGGGCTCAGCACATGGACTGAGGACCCGGCGACTGTGGAGGAAACCCCAGAGGCGCCTGGCAAGTGGCACGGAGACTGGTCTCTCCAGAGGCCACAGGGGCTGGTCCCTGGGGTCCCCGTCGTAACTCGAGAGGACCTTCCTTCATTCGAGAAAAACCAGAAGCTTCTTTTCTGCCAGCAGGGTGAGGCTCTTGTCCACTTTGGTGTCTCGGGAGAAATCACCCCTTCCCTCTTGGACCTCAAAAGGCTCATTCACCCCCTTGCAGTGACCCAAAAAGTCCCCAGCCCCACACGTCCACACTTGAAAGGAGCCCCGAGTGTTCTGTCAGGACTCAAGAGGAGCCCCGTTTTCCCCTACTCAGCTCCAGATGAGGGTCCCTTTCCTGGCTCCATTGAGAAAGGATTCCCAGCGCTCCCATAAATTCCAAATAGGAGGCGCTCACACCAGGGTTCGTGCCACCATTCCCCAAGACCCCCAAAGCCTCGTCCACTCCAGATGAACCTGACTGTCCTGCACTGCCTCGACTGTCACCTCGAGCCTCGATGCCTGACACACTGGCACGTGTGACAGCCCTGGAGTACCTAGAGGGCAAGCCACAGAACTCTGTATCCGATCGACGGGAAGCCTGACCCTGCTGCTGCAGCTGGGGATGCAAGCAGCAATGCACGTCTCCAGGCGAGACTAGGTCTAACTCCCCCGTGGGAGCTCCATGTGAACCGCAAGTTCTGTGTCAGCATGGGCGAGGAAAACTCAGGCACCAACCTCAGCACCAGACGAGGACTGAGGACTTGGCGATGACTGGGGAGGAATCCTCAGAGGCTCATGGCAACTGGCATGGAAACTGGCTTCTCCTGAGGCCACAGGGGAGTGTCCATAGCCTTCCCATCATAACTCGAGAAAACCCCACTGAAACTCGAGAAAAACCAGAAGCTTCACCCCTGCAAGCGGGGTCAGGCTCTTTTCTGCTGCAGTGTCTCAGGGGAAATCACCCCTTACCTCTTTTACCATGTAAGGCTCCTTCACACCATTGCTGTGACCCAAGAATTTTCCCACTCCACTCGTCCCCAATCGAGAGGACCCCTGAGAGTCCCGCTACAAATCAAGAGGAGCCCCATTTGGCCCTGCTCAGCTCCAGATTAGGGTCCCTTTACCTGCTCCATTGGGAAAGGGTTCACGGCAATCCCCTCACATCCCAGGAGGTGGCGCTTGAACCAGGAGCCTCAGGAGGAGCATCAGGGGTCGGGCCACCATTCCCCAAGACCTCCAAATGCCTCGTCCAGTCCAGATGAAACTGACTGCCCTGCACTGCTTCAACAGTCAGCCTGAGGCTCCATGCCCAACACACTGGGACGTATGACAGCCCTGGGGTACCTCGAGGGCAAGCCACACATTCCTGTGTCCACTCGATGGGAAGCCTGACACTGTTGCTGAAGCTGGGGAGGCAAGCGGCAGTGCACGTCTCCAGGCGAGATGAGGCCTGACTCCCCTGTGGGGGCTCCAAGGGAACCTCAAGATCTATGTCAGCACGGGCGAGGAAAGTTCATGCACCAGCCTCAGCACCAGACGAGGACTGAGGACCAGGCGACGACTGGGGAGGAATCCCCAGAGGTACATGGCAACTGACATGGAGCCTGGCCTCTCCTGAGGACAGAGGGGAAGGCAATGGTGTCCCCATCGTAACTCGAGAGGACCCCGCCACAACTCGAGAAAAATCAGAAGCTTCTCCCTTTCAAGCAGGGAGAGGCCCATGTCTGTTGCAGCGTCTCGGGGGAAATCACCCCTTACCTCTTTGTCCTCCCAAGGCTCCTTCACACCCTTGCAGTGACCCAAGAAGTTTCCGCCCCACCAGTCCCCACTTGAGAGGAACCCCGAGGGTCCCACTGCAACTCAAAAGGAGCCCTGTTTGCCCCTGTTCAGCTCCAGATGAGTGTCCCTTTGCCTGCTCTGATGCAAAAGGGTTCTCGGTGCTCCCCTTGCATCCCAGAAAGAGGCGCTCACAACAGGACAGTCGGCAGGAACATCAGGGGTCGGGCCACCATTCCCCAAGACCCGCAGAGGCCTCGTCCACACCAGATGAACGTAACTGAACTGCACTGCCTCGTCTGTCAGGCCAAGGCTCGACGCCCGGCACACTGGCAACTGTAACAGACCTGGGGTACCTCGAGGGCAAGCCACAGATCCCTGTGTCCACTCGACGGGATGCCTTACACTCCTGCTGAATCTGGGGAGTAAAGCAGAAGTGCACGTCTCCAGGAGAGACAAGGCCTGACTCCCCTGTGGGGGCTTCAGAGGAACCCCAAGACCTATGTCAGCATTGGCGAGGAAAGCTCAGGCTCCGGCCTCAGCACCAGACGAAAACCGAGGACCTGCCGACGACTGGGGAGGAATCCACAAAGGTGCCTGGGAACTGGCACGGAGACTGGGCACTCCTCAGGCCACAGGGTTGGTCCCTGGGGTCCCCGTCGTAACTCGAGAGGACCCCGCCACCACCTGAGAAAAACCAGATGCTTCTCCCCTGCAGGCGTGGTGAGGCCCTTGTCTGCTGTGCCATCTCGGGGGAAATCACCGCTTCCCTCTTGGACCTCGAATGGCTCATTCACCCCTTTGCTGTGACCCATGAAGTTCCCAGTCCCTCACGTCCCCACACGAGAGGAACCTGAGGGTCCCGCTGAGACTCAAGAGGAATCCCGTTTGCCCCTGCTCAGCTCCAGATGAGGGTCCCTTTCCTTGCTCCATCGGGAAAGGGTTCCCGGTGCTCCCCTTACATCCCAAGAGGAGGTGCTCTCACCAGGAAAGTCAGGAGGAGCATCAGGGGTCATGCCACCAATCCCCAAGACCGCCAAATTCCTCGTCCACTCCTGAAGACCCTGACTTCCTTGCACTTCCTGGACTGTCACCCCGATGCTCGACGCCAAACACACTGGCATGTGTGACAGCCCTCGGGTACCTCAATGGCAAGCCAAAGATCCCTGTGTCCGCACGACGGGAAGCCTGACACTGCTGCTGCAGCTGGGGAGGGACACCGCCATGAAAGTTTCCAGGCGAGACCAGGCCTGTCTCCTCTGTGGGGGCCCCAGGGGTACCCCAAGACCTATGTCAGAATGGTCGAGGAAACCTCAGGCTCCGGCCTCAGTACCAGATGAGGACTGAGGACTTGGCGACGAATGGGGAGGAATCCCCAGAGGCGCCTGTCAACTCGCATGGAGTCTCGCCTCTCCTGAGGCCACAGGGGCGGGTTCCAGGGGTCCCTGTCATAACTCAAAAAGACTCCGCCACAACTCAAGAAAAACCAGAAGCTTCTCCCCCGCAGGCGGTGTGTGGCACTTTTCTGCTGCGGAGTCTCGGTGGAAATCACCCCTTCTCTCCTGAACCTGTAAAGGCTCCTTCATACCCTTGCTGTGACCCAAGAGTTTCCCTGCCCAACCCGTCCCCACTCGAGGGGAACCCCGAGTGTCCCGCTGAGACTCAAGAGGAGCCCCGTTTGCCCCTGCTCAGCTCCAGATGTGGGACCCTTTCCCTGCTCTGTCAGGAACGGTCTCCCGGTGCTCCCCTCCTATCCCAAGACTAGGAGCTCACACCTGGAGAGTCGAGAGGTGCATCAAGGGTTGGGCCACCTTTCCCCAAACACCCAAATGCTTCATCCGCTTCAGATGAACCTGACTGCCCAGCACAGCTTCAACTATCACCCCGAGGCTCAAAGCCTGACACTGTCATTTCTAACAGCCCTGGGGTACCTGGATTGCAAGCCACAGATCCTTGTGTCCACACGACGGGGAGCCTGATACTGCTGCTGCAGCTGGGGAGGCAAGTGGCCATACACGTGTCCAGGTGAGACAAGGCCTAACTCCCCTGATGGGGCTCCATGGGAACCTCAAGACCTATGTCAGCACTTGCGAGGTAAGCTCAGGCTCCGGCCTCAGCACCAGATGAGGAATCAGGACCCTGCAACGACTGGGGAGGAATACTCAGAGGTGCCTGGCAACTGGCACGGAGACCTGGCCTCTCCTGTGGCCACAGGGGTGGGTCCCTGGGGTCCCCATCATAACTCAACAGGACCCTGCCACAATTCAAGAAAAACCACAAGCTTCTCACATGGAGGTGTGTGAGGTCCTTGTCCACTGTGTTGTCCCAGGGGAATTCACCCTTTCCCTCTTGGACTTCGAAAGGCTCCTTCACACCCTTGCTGTGTACCAAGAAGTTCCCTGCCCGACCTGTCCCCACTCGGGAAGAACCCCGAGGACCCTGCTGTGATCAAAAGGAGCCTTGTTTGCCCCTGCTCAGCTCCAGATGAGGGTCCCTTTCCCTGCTCCGTTGGGAAAGGGTTCCCGGAGTTTCCCTCGCATCCCAAGAGGAGGTGCTCGCACCCTGAGAGTCAAGGGGAGCATCAGGGATCGGACCACCATTACCCAAGACCCCCAAATGCCTGGTCCACTCCAGATGAACCTGACTGTCCTGCACTGCCTCGACTGTCACCCCGAGGCTTGATGCCCGACACACTGGCACGGGTGACAGCCCTGGGGTACCACGAGGGCAAGCCACAGATCCCAGTGTCCACTTAACGGGGAGCCTGACACTGCTGCTGCAGCTGGGGAGGCAAGCGGCCATGCACGTCTCCAGGCAACACAATGCCTGCCTCCCCTGTGGGGGCTCGAGGGGAACCCCAAGACCTATATCACAACTGATGAGGAAAGTTCAGGCTGCAGCCTCAGAACCAGACGAGGACTCAGGACCCGGCGATGACTGGGGAGGAATCCGCAGAGACTCCTTGCAACTGACACGGACACTAGCCTCTCCTGAGGCCACCGCGGTGGGTCCCTGGGGTCCCGGTCGTAAATCGAGAGGACCCAGCCACAACTCGAGAAAAACCAGAAGCTTCTCCCCTGCAGGCGGGGTGAGGCCATTGTCCGATGCAGAATCTCGGGGGAAATCACCCCTTCCCTCTAGTACCTCCAAAGGCTCCTTCACATCCTTGCACTGACTGAAGAATTGAAGAATTTCAATGACCCACCCGTGCCCACTCGAGAGGAATCCCGAATGTTCCGTTGCAACTCAAGAGGAGCCCCATTTTCCCCTGCTCATCTCCTGATGAGGGTCCCTTTGCCTTTTCCTTTGAGAAAGGGTTCCTGGTGTTCCCCTTGCATCGCAAGAGGGATGCTCGACACAGATCCCTGTGTCCGCTTGACAGTGAGCCTGACACTGCTGCTGCAGCTGGGGAGGCAAGTGGCCATGCACGACTCCAGGCGAGACGAGGCCTGACTCCCCTGTGGGGGCTCCAGTGGAACACAGAGACCTATGTCAGCAAGCGCGGGGAAAGCTCCGGCTCCGGCCTCAGCACGAGATGAGGATTGAGGACCCGGAAAAGACTCTAAAAGAATCCCCAGAGGCGCCTGGCAAATGGCACGGAGACTGGCCTCTCCTAAGTCCACAGGGTCATATCCCTGAGGTCCCCATCGTAACTCGAGAGGACACCGCCACAACTCAAGAATAAACATAAGCTTCTCCCCTGCAGTTGTGGTGAGGCCCTTGTCCATTTCGGTGTCTTGAGGGAAATCACCCCTTCTTTCTTGGACCTCGAAAGGCTCCTTCACACCCTTGCTGTGACCCAAGAAGTTCCCTGCCCCTACAGTCCCCACTCAAGAGGAACACCTAGGGTCATGCTGTGACTCAAGAGGAGCCCCGTTTGCCCTTGCTCAGCTCCAGATGTGGGTCCCTTTTCCTGCTCTGTCAAAAAAGGGTTCCAATGCTCCCCTCGCATCCCAAGGAGAGGTGCTCGCACCTGGAGAGTTGGAAGGAGCATCAGGGGTCGGGCCACCATTCCCCAAGACCCCCAGATGCCTTGTCCCCTCCAATTCAACCTGACTGACCTACACTGCCTTGACTGTCACCCCGAGGCTCGATGCCCAACACACTGGCACGTGTGATAGTCCTGGGATACCTCAAGGGCAAGCCACATATCCCTGTGTCTGCTCGACGGGGAGCTGGACACTGGGGCTGCAGCTGAGGAGTGAAGCGGCAGTGCACATCTCCAGGCGAGATGAGGCCTGACTCCCCTGTGGGGTCTCCAGGCAAAACCCAAGACCCAAGTCAGCAAGGGCGAAGAAAGCTCAGGCTCCGGCCTCAGCACCAGACGAGGACTGAGGACCCAGTGACGACTGGGGAAAAATCCCCAGAGGAGCTGGGCAAATGGCATGGAGACTGGCCTCTCCTAAGTCCACAGGGTCGCGTCCCTGAGGTCCCCATCGTAACTCGAGAGGTTGCCGCCACAACTCGAGAAAAACCAGAAGCTTCTCCTCTGCAGGTATGGTGTGGCCCTTGTCCGTTTCAGCTCTTGGGGGAAATCACCCCTTCTTTCTTAGACCTCGAAAGGCTCCTTCACACCCTTGCTGTGAACCAAGAAGTTCCCCGCCCCACCCATCCCCACTCGAGAGGAACCCAGAGGGTCCTATTGAGACTCAAGAGGAGACTCGTTTCCACCTTCTTATCTCCAGATGATGGTCCCTTTCCCTGCTCCATCGGGAAAGGGTTCCCGGTGCTCCCCTCGCATCCCAAGAGGAGGTGCTCACACCATGAGACTCAGGAGGAGCATCAGGGGTCAGGCCACCATTCCCCAAGACTCCCAAATGCCTCATACACTACAGATGAATGTGACTGCCCTACACTGCCTCGTCTGCAACCCCAAGGCTTGACACCCGACACACTGGCACATGAGACAGCCCTGAGGTACCTCCAGGGCAAGCCACAGATCCCTGTGTCCCCTGTCGGGGAGCCTGACACTGCTGCTGCAGCTGGGGAGGCAAGCCGCCATGCACGTCTCCAGGCGAGATGAGGCCTGACTCTGCTGTGGGGCTCCAGGGGAACCCCAAGACCTATGTCAGCACGGGTGAGTAAAGCTCAGACTCCAGCCTAAGCACCAGACGAGGACTGTGGACCCTACGAAGACTGTTGAGAAATCCCCAAGGTGCCTGGCAACTCTCAGGGAGACTGGCCTCTCCTGATGCCACAGGGGCGGGTCCCTGGGGTCCCTGTCATAACTTGAGAGTACCCTGCTACAACCCGAGAAAAACCAGAAATTTCTCCCCTGCAAGTGGGATGACGCCCTTGTCTACTGCTGTGTCTCTGGTGAAATCACCCTTTCCCTCTTGGACCTCAAAAGATTCCTTCACCCCTTGCTGTGACCCAAGAAGTTCCCCACCCAACCTGTCCCCGCTTGAGAAGAACCCCTAGAGTCCCACTGAGACTCAAGAGGAGCCCCGTTTGCCATTGTTAAGACCCAGATGAGGGTCCCTTTCCCTGCTCCATTGGGAAAAGGTTCCCAGCACTCCCCTTGCATCCCAAGAGGAGGTGCTCATACCAGGAAAGTCAGGAGAAGCATCAGTGAATGGTCCATCATTTACTAAGGCCCCCAAATGCCTCGGCCACTCCAGATGATCCTGACTACCCTGCAGTGCCTCGACTGTCACCCCGAGGCTCAACGCCTGACACATGGCATGTGTGACAGCCCTGGGGTACCTCGAGGGCAAACCACAGTTCCCTGTGTCCGCTCGACAGGGAGTCTGATACTGCTGCTGCACCTGAGGAGGCAAGTGGTTTCGCACCTCTCCAGGCGAGATGAGGCCTGACTCCACTGTGGGGGCTCCAGGGGAAATCCAAGATGTATGTCAGGACGGGCGAGGAAAGATCAGGCTCCAGTCTCAGCACCAGACGAGGACTGAGGACCCGGCGACAACTGGGGAAGAAACTCCAGAGGCGCCTGGCAACTGGCACGGAGACTGGCCTCTTCTGAGGCCATAGGGGTGGGTCCCTGTGGTCCCCATAGTATCATGACAGGACCCCGCCACAACTTGAGAAAAACCAAAGCTTCTCCCCTGCAGGCGGGGTGAGGCCCTTGTCTGCTGTGGCGTCTCAGGGGAAATCACCCTTTCTCTCTTGCAGTTCGAAAGGGTCCTTAACCTTCTTGCTGTGACCCAAGAAGTTCCCCGCCCTACCCGTTCCCACTCGAGAGGAACCCCGAGGGTTCTGCCAAGACTCAAGAAAAGCCCCATTAGCCCCTGCTGAGCTCCAGATGAGGGTCCCTTTCCCTGCTCCATCGGGAAAGGGTTTCTGGCACTCCCCTCACATCCCAAGAGGAGGCACTCACGCCAGGAGAGTTGGGAGGAGCATCAGGTGTCAGGCCACCATTCCCCAAGACCCCCAAATGCCTCGTTCACTCCAGATGAACCTGACTACCCTGTGCTGCCTCGACTGTCACCCCAAGGCTCGATGCCCAACAAACTGGCACGTGTGACAGCCATGGGGTACCTCAAGGGAAAGCCACAAATAACTGTGTCTGCTTGACGGGGAGACTGACACTGCTGCTGCAGGTGGGGAGGCAAGCAGCCGTGCACGTCTCCAGGCGAGACGAGACCTGACACCCCTGTGGGCGTTCCAGGGGAACTCCAAGACCTATGTCAGCTTGGGCGAGGAAAGATCTGTCTCTGGCCTCAGCAACAGACGTGGACTGAGGACCCGGCATGACTTGGGAGGATCCCCCAGAGGTGCCTGGCAACTGTCATGGAGACTGGCCTCTCCTGAAGCCACAGGAATGGTTCCCTTGGGTCACAGTCGTAACTCGAGAGGACCCACCGCAACTCGAGAAAAACCACAAGCTTCTCCCCTGCAGGCAGGAGAGAAACTTGTCTGCTGCAGCGTCTCAGGGAAAATCAGCCCTTCCCTCTTGGACCTCAAAAGGCTCCATCACATTTTTGCTGTGACCCAAGAAGTTCCCCACCCCACTCGTCCCCACTCGAGAGGAAACCAGAGGGACCCGCCGCGACTCAGGAGGAGCCCCGTTTGCCCCTGCCTAGGGCCAGATGAGGGTCCGTTTCCCTGCTCCGTCGAGAAAGGGTTCCCAGCGCTCCCCTCACATCCCAAGAGGAGGTGCTCGCACCAGGAGACTCAGGAGGAGCATCAGGGGTCAGGGCACCATTCTCCAAGACCCCAAAATGCCTCATCCACTCCAGATGAAACTGACTGCCCTGCACTGCCTCTACTGTCACCCCAAGACTCGAGTTCTGACACACTGGCACGTGTAACAGCCCTGGGGTACCTCGAGGGCAAGCCATGCATCCCTGTGTCCTCTTGATGAGGAGCCTGACACTGCTGCTGCAGCTGGGGAGGCAAGCAGCCGTGCACATCTCCAGGCGAGACGAGGAGTGACTTCCCTGTGGGGGCTCCAGGGGAACTCCAAGACCTATGTCACTATGGTCGAGGAAAGCTCAGGCTCCGACCTCAGCACCAGATGAAGAATGAGTACAAGGCAACGTCTGGGAAGGAATGCTCAAAGGAGCCTGGCAACTGGCACAGTGACTGGCCTCTCCTGAGGCCACAGGGGCGGTCCCTGGGGTCCCCGTCATAACTCAAGAGGACCCCGCCGCAACTCGAGAAAATCCAGAAGCTTCTCTTGAGGCAGGGGCATCCCAAGAGGCACATTGCACCTGACACAGAGACTGGCCTCTCCTAAGGGCACAGAGGCGGTTCCCTGGGGTTCCCTTTGTAACTCGAGTGGATTTTGCCCCAACTCGAGAAAAATGAGAATATTCTCCCCTGCAGGCAGGGTGAAGCCCTTGTCCACTGCGGCATCTTGGGGGAAATAATCCATACCTCTTGGACCTTGATTGGCTCCTTCACACTCTTGCTGTGACCCAAGAAGTTCCCACCACACCCGTCCCCACTCGAGAGGAACCCCGAGGGTCCCGCCATGACTCAAGAGGAGCCTTGTTTGCCCCTGCTCAGCTCCAGATGAGGGTCCAGTTATCTGATCCATCGGGAAAGTTTTCCCGGCACTTGCCTCAAATCCCAAGAGGAGGCGCTCGCACAAGGAAGTCGGGAGGAGCATCAGGGGTTGGGCCACCATTCCCCAAGACCCCCAAATGCCTCGTCCGCTCCAGATGAACCTGACTGCCCTACACTGCTTCGTCTGTCACCCTGAGGCTCGACGCCCAACACACTGGCACATGCGACAGCCCTGGGGTACCTCTAGGGAAAGCCACAGATCCCTGTGTCCGCTTGACAGGGAGCCTGACACTGCTGCTGCCAATGGGGAAGCAAGTGGCCGTGCACGTTTCAATGCAAGACGAGGTCTTCCTTCCCTGTGGGGGCTTCAGAGGAACCCCAAGCCCTATGGCAACACAGTCGAGGAAAGCTCAGGATCCGGTCTCAGCACCAGATGAGGACTGAGTATCTGGTGAAGATGGGAAAGAATCCCAGAGGCGCATGACAACTGGCATGGATACTGGCCTCTCTTGAGGCCACAGGGGCGAGTCCCTGTGGTCCCCATCTTCACTTGAGAGGACCCTGCCGCAACTCGAGAAAAAACAGAAGCTTCTCCCCTGCAAGCGGGGTGTGGCCCTTGTCCACTGCAGCATCTCGGGATAAATCACGCCTTCCCTCTTGGTCCTCCAAAGGTCCTTCACACTATTGCTGTGAAACGAGAAGTTCCCCGCCCCAACCGTCCCCACTAGAGAGGAACGCCGAGGATCCTGCCCCATTTGCCCCTGCTCAGTTCCAGATGAGGGTCCCTTTCCCTTCTTTGTCTGGAAAGGGTTCCCAGTGCTCCCCTTGCATCCCAAGAGAAGTAGATCGCACCAGGAGAGTCGGCAGGTGCATCAGGATTCAGGCCACCATTCCCCAACACCCCCAAATGCCTCGTCTACTCCACATGAACCTGATTGCACTGCACTGCCTCCACTTTCACCCCGATGTTCGATGCCTGATACACTGGCACGTGTGAGAGCCCTGGAGTACCTCGAGGGCAACCCACAGATCCTTGTGTCTGCATGATGATGAGGCTGACACTGCTGCTGCAGCTGTGGAGGCAAGCAGCCGTGCACGTCTCCAGGTGAGATGAGGCCTGACTCCCCTGTAGGGGCTCCAGGGGAACCCCAAAACCTATGTCAGCATGGGTGAGGAAAGCTCAGGCTCAGACCTCAGCACCAGATGAGGACTGAGGACCCAGCGACGACTAGGGAGGAATCCCGAGAATTGCCTTACATCTGGCATGGAGATTGGCCTCTCCTGATGCCAGAGGGGCGGATCCCTGGTGTCCCCATTGTAACTCGAGATAAAACAGAAAATTTTCCCCTGCAGGTGTTGTGAGGCCCTTGTCCACTGCAGCGTCTCAGGGGAAATCACCTCTTCCCTCTTGGACCTCGAAAGGGTCCTTCACACCCTTGGTGTGACCCAAGAAGTTCCGCGTTCCACCCTTCCTCACGTGAGAGGAACCCCGAGGGTCCTGCCACAACTCAAGAGAAGCCCAATTTCCCATGCTCAGCTCAAGATGAGGTTCCCTTTCCCTGCTATGTCTGGAAAGGTTTCCTGGTGCTCCTCTCGCATCCCAGGAGGAGGCTCTCACACCAGAGAAGTCGGGAGGAGCAACAGTTGTAGGGCCACCATTCCCCAAGACCCCCAAATGCTTCATCCATTCCAGATGAACCTGACTGCCCTGCAATGCATCGACTGTCACCCCGAGGCTTGACGCCTGACACCCTGGCACGTGTGACAGCTCTGGGGTACCTCAAATGCAAGCCACAGATTCCTGTGTCCACTCGATGAGGAGCCTGACACTGCTGATGCAGCTGATGGGAATGCAGCGGTGCACGACTCCAGGTGAGATGAGGCCTGACTCCCCTGTGGGGGCTCCAAGGGAACCCCAAGATCTATGTCAGCACAGGCGAGGAAAGATCAGGCATCGGCCTCAGCACCAGACGAGGTCTGACACGGTGACAACTGGGCAGGAATCCCCAGAGACGCAATGCAAATTGCATGGAGACTGGCCTCTCCTGAGGACAGAGGGGAGGATCCCTGGGTCCCCGTCGTAACACGAGAGGATCCTGCCACAACTCAAGAAAAACCAGAAGCTTCTCCCTTGCAAACGGGGTGAGTCCCTTGTCTGCTGCGGCGACTTGGGGGAAATCGCCGCTTACCTCTTTGACCTCGAAAGGCTCCTTCACACCCTTGCTGTGACCCAAGGAGTTCCCGTCCCTCCAGTCCCCACTCGAGAGGGACCCAGATGGTCCTGATGCAACTCAAAAGGAGCCCTGTTTGTCCCTGCTCAGCTCCAGATGAGGATCCCTTTCCCTGCTCCCTCAGGAAAGGGTTCCCGGCGATCCCCTCGCATCCCAGAAAGAGGTGCTTGCACCAGGACAGTCGGGACAAACATCAGGGGTCGGGCCACCATTCCCCAAGACTCCCAAATGCCTCGTCCACTCCAGATGAATGTAACTGAACTTCACTGCCTCGACTGTCAGCCCGAGGATTGACGCCCGACACACTGGCAGTTGTGACAGCCCTGGGGTACATCAAGGGCAAACCACAGATCCCTGTGTCCACTCGACGGGAAGCCTTACACTGCTGCTGAAGCTGGGGAGGCAAGTGGCTGTGCACGACTCCAGGCGAGTCGAGGCCTGACTCCCTTGTGGGGGCTCCAGAGAAACCCCAAGACCTATGTCAGCACGGGTGAGGAAAGCTCAGGCTCTGGCCTCAGAACCAGACAAGGGCTGAGGACCTGGCGACAACTGGGGAGGAATCCCAAGAGGCACTTGCAACTCCCACGGAGACTGGCCTCTCCTGATGCCACAGGGTGGGTCCCGGGGTCCCCGTCATAACTCAAGAGGACCCCACCACAACTGGAGAAAAACTACAAGCTTCTCCCCTGCAGGCGGGCTGAAGCCCTTGTACCTTGTTGTGTCTCGAGTGAAATCAACCCTTCCCACTTGGACCTCGAAAGGCTCTGTTACACCCTTGCTGGGACTCAAGAGGTTCCCCGACCCACCCGTCCCCACTCGAGAGAAACCCCGAGGGTCCTACCGTGATTCAACAGGGGTCCTGTTTTCCCCTGCTCAGCTTCAGATGAGGGGACCTTTCCCTGCTCTTTGGGAAAGGGTTCCCGGCAATCCTCTCACATCCCAATTGGAGGCGCTCACAACAGGAGAATCAGGAGGAGCCTCAGGGATCAGGCCACCATTTCCCGAGGCCCCCAAATTCTTCGTCCACTCCAGATGAATCTGACTGCCCTGCACTGTCTCCACTGTCCCCCGAGGCTCGATGCCCGACACACTGGCATGTGTGACAGCCCTGAGGTACCTCGAGTGTGAGCCACAGATCCCTGTGTCCACTCGATGGGGAGCAGGACACTGCTGCTTCATCTGGGCAGGAAATATGCCATGCAAGTCTCCAGGCAAGTCGAGACCTGACTCCCCTGTGGGGGCTCCAGAAAAATCCCAAGACCTAAGTCACCATGGGTGAGGAAAGCTCAGGGTCCCACCTCAGCATCAGACGAGGGAATAGGACCTGGTGACGACTGGGGAGGAATCCCCAGGGCGCCTGTCAACTGAAATGGAGGCTGGCCTCCCTGAGGCCACAGGGGCGGGTCCCTTGGGTCCCATTCGTAACTCGAAAGGACCCCACCCCAACTTGAGAAAAACCAGAAGCGTCTCCTCTTCAGGCGGAGTGAGGCCCTTGTCCACTGCAATGTTTTGAGTGAAATCATCCTTCCCTCTTGGACGTCGAAAGATTCCTTCACCCCCTTGCTGTGACACAAGAAGTTCCCATCCACACCCGTCCCCACTCGAGAGGAACCCCGAGGGTCTCGCCGTGACTCAATAGGAGCCCCGTTTTCCCCTGCTCAGCTCCAGACGAGTGTCCCTTTTCCTACTCCGTCGATAAGGGATTCCCGGCTCTCCCCTCGCATCCCAGGAATAGGCGCTCATGCCTGGAGTGTTGGGAGGAGCCTCAGGGTTGGGGCCACCATTCCCCAAGACCCCCAATGCCTTGTCCACTCCAGATGAACGTGACTGCCCTGCATTACCTTGACTGTCACCCCGAGGCTCAACTCCCGACACACTGGCACATGTGACAGCCCTGGGGTACCTTGAGGGCAAGCCACAGATCACTGTGTCTGCTATAAGAGGAGCTGGACATTGGTGCTGCAGCTGTGGAGTATAGTGACCATGCAAGACTCCAGGCGAGACGAGGCCTGACTTTCCTGTGGGGGCTCCAGGGGAACCACAAGACCTATGTCAGCACAGGTGAGGACAGCTCAGGCTCCAGTCTCACCACCAGTAGAGGACTGAGGTCCGGCGACGACTGGGGAGGAATCACCAGAGGTGCCTTGCAACTCGCACAAAGACTGGTCTCTCCTGAGGCCACAGGAGCGGGTCCCTGGGCTCCGCATTGTAACTCGAGAGGACCCCACCACAACTTGAGAAAAACCAGAAGCTTTTCCCCTGAAGGCAGGGTGAGGCCCTTGTCTGCTACAGCGTCTCAATGGAAATCACCCCTTCCCTCTTGGACCATGAATGGCTCCTTCACCCCCTTGCTGTCACCCAAGAAGTTCTCCTCCCCACCCGTCCCCCTTGAGAGGAAACCTGAGGGTCCCTCCGTGACTCAAGAGGAGCCCCGTTTTCACCTGCTCAGTTCCAGATGAGGGTCCCTTTCCCTACTTCATCTGACACAGTTCCCAGCACTCCCCTCGCATCCCAGGAAGAGGCGCTCACAACAGGAATGTTGGGAGAAGCATCAGGGGTGGGGCCACCATTCCCCAAGTCCCCCAATGCCTTGTCCACTCCAGATAAACCTGACTGCCCTGAACTGCCTTGACTGTCACCCCAAGGTTTGACGCCCGACAAACTGGCATGTGTGACAGCCCTGGGGTACCTAGAGGGCAAGGCACAGATCCCAGTGTCCGCTCGACATTGAACCTGACACTGTTGCTGCACCTGGGGAGGCAAGTGGCCATGGATGTCTAAAGGCGAGACAAGGCCTGACTCCCCTGTGAGGGCTCCAGGGGAACCCCAAGACCTATGTCAGCATGGCCGAGGAAAGCTCAGGCACCAGCCTCAGCACCAGACGAGGAATGAGGACCCGGCGACAATTGGGAGGAATCCCCAGAGGCACCTGGCAACTGATACGGAGACTGGCCTCTCCAGAGTCCACAAGGGCGGGTCCCTGGGGTCCCCGTCGTAACTCGAGAGGACCCTACTGCAACTTGAGATAAACCAGAAGCTTCTCTCCTGCAGGCAGGTTGAGACCATTGTCCACTGCAGCGTCTCGGGGGAAACCACCCCTTCCCTCATGGACCTCGAAAGGCTCCTTCACACACTTGCTGTGACCCAAGAAGTTCCCCGACCCACCCATCCACACTCGAGAGGAACACCGAGGTTCCTGCCAACACTCAAGAGAAGCCCCTTTTCCCCCTGCTCAGCTCCAGATGAGTGGACCTTTTCCTACTCCATCAATAAAAGGTTCCCGGCTCTCCCCTCGCATCCCAGGAGGAGGCGCTCACACCAGGAGATTCGGGAGGAGCATCAGATGTGGGGTCACCATTCCCCAAGAACCCCAATTCATCGTCCACTCCACAAGAACCTTATTGCCTGGCACTGCCTCGACTGTCAACCCAAGGCTCGACGCCCAACACACTGGAACGTGTGACAGCCCTGGGGTACCTCGAGGGCAAGCCACAGATCCCTGTGACCGCTTGACAAGGAGCCAGACACTGCTGCTGCAGCTGGGGAGGCAAGTGTCCATGCATGTCTCCAGGCGAGTCGAAACCTGACTCCTCTGTGGGGGCTCCAGAAGAATCCCAAGAACTAAGTCACCATGGGCAAGGAAAGCTCAGGCTCCCACCTCAGCATCAGACGAGGGCATAGGACCCGGCGATGACTGGGGAGGAATCCCCAGGACGCCTGTCAACTGAAATGGAGGCTGGCCTCCCTGAGGCCACAGGGGCGGGTCCCTCAGGTCCCATTCGTAACTCGAAAGGACCCCACCCCAACTCAAGAAAAACCAGAAACGTCTCCTCTTCAGGCGGGGTGAGGCCCTTGTCCACTGCAACGTTTCGAGGGAAATCACCCCTTCCCTCTTGGACCTCGAAAGTTTCCTGCACACCCTTACTGTGACACAAGAAGTTCCCCGCCCCACCCGTCCCCCTTCGAGAGGAACTCCGAGGGTCTCGCTGCGACTCAAGAGGAGCCCCGTTTTCCCCTGCTCAGCTCCAGATGAGTGTCCCTTTTCCTACTCCATTGGGAAGGGGTTCCCGGTGCTCCCCTCGCATCTCAGGAAGAGGCTCTAATGCCAGGAGTGTTGGGAGGAGCCTCAGGGTTGGGGCCACCATTCCCCAAGACCCCCAATGCCTCGTCCACTCCAGATGAACATGACTGCCCTGCACTGCCTTGACTGTCACCCCGAGGCTCAACTCCTGACACACTGGCACGTGTGACAACCATGGGGTACATGGATCTCAAGCCACAGATCCCTGTATCTGCTCAGTGGGGAGCCGGACACTGCTGCTGCAGATGCAGAGGAAAGGGGCCATGCAGGTCTCCAGGCGAATCGAGGCCTGACTTTCCTGTGAGGGCTCCAGGGGAAGCCCAAGACCTATGTCAGCATGGGTGAGGCAAGCTCACGCTTCAGCCTCAGGAGCAGACGAGGGCTGGGGTCCCAGCGATGACTGGGGAGGAAACCCCAGAGGCGCCTCCTAACTCGCACGGAGACTGACCTCTCCTGAGGCCACAGGGGCTGGTCCCTGATGTCCCCATCATAACTCAAGAGGACCCCGCTGCAACTGGAGAAAAAGCAGAAGCTTCTCCCCTGCAGGTGGGGTGAGGTCTTGTCTGCTGCGGCATCTCGGGGGAAATCACCCCTTCCCTCTTGGACCTCGAAAGCCTCCTTCAAACCTTTGTAGTGACCCAAGAAGTTCCCCGCCCCACCCGTCCCCACTGGAGAGGAACACCGAGGTTCCTGCCTCGACTCAAGAGAAGCCCCGTTTTCCCCTACTCAGCTCCAGATGAGTGGCCCTTCCCTACTCCATCGGTAAAGGGTTCCCGCTGCTCCCCTTGCATTCCAGGAGGAGGCGCTCATACCAGGAGCTTCAGGAGGAGCATCAGGTGTGGGGCCACCATTCCCCAAGACCCCCAATTCCTTGTCCACTGCAGAAGAACCTTACTGCCCAGCACTGCCTCGACTGTCAACCTGACGCTCGACGCCCAACACACTGGCATGTGTGAAAGCCCTGGGGTACCTAGAGTGCAAGCCACAGATCCCTGTGACTGCTGGACAGGGAGCCAGACACTGCTGCTGAAGCTGGGGAGGCAAGTGGCTGTGCATGTCTCCGGGCAAGACGAGGCCTGACTCCTGTGTGGGGGCTCCAGAGAAACCCCAGGACTTATGTCAATATGGGCGAGGAAAGCTCAGACTCCAGCCTCAGCACCAGACGAGGACTGAGGACCCGGCGACGACATGGGAGGTATCTCCTGAGGCGCCTGGCAACTGGCACGGAGACTGGCCTCTCCTGAAGCCACAGGGGCGGGTGCCTGGGTTCCTCGTTGTAACTCGAGAGGACCCCGCTGCAATTCGAGAAAAACCAGAAGCTTCTCCCCTGCAGGTGGGGTGAGGTCTTGTCTGCTGTGGTATCTCAGGGGAAATCACCCCTTCCCTCTTGGACCCCGAAAGGGTCCTTCACCCCCTTGCTGTGACCCAAGAAGTTCCCCGCCCCACCCGTCCCCACACGAGAGGAACCCCAAGGGTCCTGCCATGACTCAAGAGAATCTCCATTTGCCCATGCTCAGCTCCAGATGAGGGTCCCTTTCCCTGCTTCATCGGGAAAGGGTTCACGGCACTCCCCTCGCATCCCAGAAAGAGGCACTTGCACCAGTACAGTCAGGAGGAGCATCAGGTGTCGTGCCACCATCCCTCAAGACCCCCAAATGTCTCATCCACTCCAGATGAACGTAACTGAACTGCACTGCCTCGACTGTCAGCCCCAAGCTCGATGCCCAAAACACTGGCATGTATGACAGCCCTGGTGTTCCACAAGGGAAAGCCACAGATCCCTGTGTCCACTAGACGGGAAGCCTTACACTGCTGCTGCAGCTGGGGAGGCAAGCAGCAGTGCACGTCTTCAGGCGAGACGAGGCCTGACTCCCCTGTGGGGTCTCCAGGGAAACCACAAGACCTATGTCAGCATAGGCGGGGAAAGCTCATGCTCTGGCCTCAGTAACACATGAGGACTGAGGACACGGCAACGACTGGGGAGGAATCCCCAGAGGTGCCTGGCAACTGGCACGGAGACTGGCCTCTCCTGAGGCCATAGGGGCAAGTCTCTGGGGTCCCTGCTGCAACTTGAGAAAAACGAGAAGCTTCTACCCTGCAGGCCGGCGAGGCCCATGTCCACTGGGGTGTCTTAGGGGAAATCACCCCTTCCTTCTTGGACCTCAAAAGGCTCCTTCACACCCTTGCTGTGACCAAAGCAGTTCCCCAACCCCACCCGTCCCCACTCGATACAAACTTGTCGGCCTTGCCGTGACTCAAGAAGAACCCCATTTGCCCCTGCTCAGCTCCAGATGTTTGTCCCTTTCCCTGCTCCATCGGAAAAGGGGTCCTGGCATTCCCCTCGCATCCCAAGAGAAGCTGCTCACAAAATGACAGTTGGGAGGAGTATCAGGGATTGGGCCACCATTCCCCAAGATCCCCAAATGTCTCGTCAACTCCAGATAAACCTGACTGCCCTGCACTGCGTCGACTGTCACCCTGAGGCTCGATGCCTGACACACCAGCACATGTGACAGCCCTTGGTAGTACATCTAGGGCAAGACACAGATCATGGTGTCAGCTCGACGGGAAGCCTGACACTGCTGCAGCATCTGGGGAAGTAAGCAGCCGTGCACCTCTCCAGCGGAGACGAGGCCTGACTCCCCTGTAGGGGCTTCAGGGGAAGCCCAAGACCTATGTCACCACAGACATGGAAAGCTCAGGCTCTGGCCTCAGCACCAGACGAGGACTGCGGACTCAGCGATTGCTGAGGAGGAATCCACAGAGGCGCTTGTCAACTGGCATGGAGACTGGCCTCTCCTGAGGCCACAGGGGTGGGTCCCTGGGGTCCCCATCGTAACTCGAGAGGACCCCGACACAACTCGAGAAAAACCAGAACCTTCTCCCCTGCAGGCGGAATGAGGACCTTGTCAGCTGCGGCATCTCGTGGGAAATCACCCCTTCCCTCTTTCAACTAGAAAGGCTCATACCCACCCTTGATGTGACCCAACAAGCTCTCCGCCTCATCTGTATTTACTCGAGAGGAACCCCAAGGATCCTGCCACGACTCCAGAGGAGCCCCCTTTTCCCCTGCTTAGCTCCAGATGAGGAGTACTTTCCCTGATCCTTGGGGAAAGGGTTCCCAGGTATCCCCTCATATCACACAAGGAGGCGCTCAAACCTGGAGAGTTGGGAGGAGCCTCAGGGGTCGGGCCACCATTCCCCAAGATCCCCAAATGCCTCGTCCACTCCAGATGAACCTGACTGCCCTGCACTGCCTCGAATGTCACCCCGAGTCTCGACGCCCAACACACTGGCATGTGTGACAGCCCTGGGGTACCTCGAGGGCAAGCCACAGATCCCTGTGTCCGCTCGACTGGGAGCCTGACACAACTGATTCAGCTAGGGAGGCAAGCGGCCGTGCACGTCTCCAGGCGAGACGAGGCCTGACTCCTCTATAGGGGCTCCAGGGGAACCCCAAGAACTATGTCAGAGTGGGCGAGGAAAGCTCTGGCTCTGTCCTCAGCACCAGACGAGGACTGAGGACTCGACGACGACTGGGGAGGAATTCCCAGAGCGCCTGGCTACTGGCACTGAGACTGGCCTCTCCTAAGGCACAGGGGCGGGTCCCTGGGGTCATCATCGTAACTCTAGAGTACCCCTCCTCAACTCAAGAAAAAAGAGAAGCTTCACCCCAGCAGACGGTGTGAGGCCGTTGTCTGCTGCAGTGTCTCAGTTGAAATCAAACCTTCCCTCTTTGACCTCGAAAGCCTCCTTCACCACCTTGCTGTGACCCAAGAAGTTCCCCGCCCCACCCATCCCCACTCGAGAGGAACCCTGAGAGTCCCGCCGTGGCTCAAGAGCAGCCATGTTTCCCCTGCTCAGCTACAGATAAGTGTCCCTTTCCCTGCTACGTCTGGAAAGGGTTGCCAGCACTCCTCTAGCATCCTAAGAAGAGGTGCTCACACCAGAAGAGTCGGGAGGAGCATCAGGGGTCGGTCCATCATTCCCCAAGACCCCCAAATGCCTTGTCCACTCCAGAGAAATCTGACTGCCCTGCATGCCTCGACTGTCACCCTGAGGCTTGACGCACAACACACTGGAACGTGTGACAGCCCTGGGGTACCTCGAGGGTATGCCACAGATCCCTGTGTCTGCTCGACAGGAGCCTGACACTGCTATTGCAGCTGGGAATGCAAGCGGCCGTGTACGTCTCCAGGCGAGACGAGGCCTGACTCCCCTTTGGGGGCTCCAGTGGACCCCAAGACCTATGTCAAAACGGGCGAGGAAAGCAAAGGCTCTGGCCTCAGCACCAGACGAGGACTGCGGACCGGGTGATGACTGGGGAGGAATCCTCAAAGGCGCCTGGCAACTGGCATGGAGAGTGGCCTCTCCTGAGGCCACAGGAGTGGGTCCCTGGGGTCCCCATCGTCTCTCAAGAGGACCCTGCCACAACTCGTGAAAAACCAGAAGCATCTCCCCTGCTGGTGGGGTGAGGCCCTTGGCCACTGCGACGTCCCAGGGGAAACCACCCATTCCCTCTTGGACCTCAAAAGGCTCTTTCACCCAATTGCTGTGACCCAAGAAGTTCCACACTTCAACCGTACCCACTTGAGAGGAACCCCGAGGGTACTGTCAAGATTCAAAAGGAGCCCTGTTTGTCCTTGCTCAGCTTCAGATGAGGGTCCCTTTCCCTTCTTTGTCAGGAAGTGGTTCCTGGCGCTCTCCTCGTATCCCAAGAGAAGGAGATCGCACCAGGAGAATCCGCAGGTGCCTCAGGATTCGGTCCACCATTTCCCAAGACCTCCAAATACCTCGTCCACTCCACATGAACCTGACTGCCCTGCACTGCCTCGACTGTCACCCCGATGCACGATGCCCGACACACTGGCATATGTGAGAGCCCTGGAGTACCTCGAGGGCAAGCCACAGATCCCTGTGTCCACACTACAGGGAGGCTGACACTGCTGCTGCAGCTGGGGAATCAAGCAGCCATGCACGTCTCCAGGCAAGACGAGGCCTGACTGCACTGTGGGGCTCCAGGGAAAACCCAAGACCTATGTCAGCATGGGCGAGTAAAGCTTAGGCTCAAGCCTCAGCACCAGAAGAGGACTGAGGACCCTGCGATGACTCTTGAGGACTCCCCAGATGTGCCTGGAAACTGGCACGGAGACTGGCCTCTCCTGAGGCCACAGGGGTGTGTCCCTGTGGTCCCCATCATAAATCGAGAGGACCCCTCCTCAACTCGACAAAAACCAGAAGCTTCATCCCTGTAGGGGGTGTGAGGCCGTTGTCTGCTAGGGAGTCTCGGGGGAAATCACTCCTTCCCTCTTGGACCTCGAAAGGCTCCTTCACCCCCTTGCTGTGACCAAAGAAGTTCCCCACACCACCCTTCCCCACACGACAGGAACCCCGAGGGTCCTGCCACGACTCAAGAGAAGCCCCGTTTGCCCCTGCTCAGCTCCAGATGAGTGTCCATTTCCCCCCTTTGTCGGGAAAAAGTTCCTGGCGCTCCCCTCTCATCCCAAGAGGAAGCGCTTGCACCAGGAGAGTCAGGAGAAGCACCAGGGGTTGGGCGGTCATTCCCTAAGACCCCCAAATGCCTCATCCACTCCAGATGATACTGACTGCACTGAACTGCCTCGACTGTCACCCGGAGGCTCGACGTCCCACACATGGTACCTGTGACAGCCCTGGGGTACATCGAGGGCAAGCAAGAGTTCCCTGTGTCCTCTCGACGGGGAGTCTGACACTGCTGCTGCAGCTGGGGAGGCAAACAGCCATGCACCTCTCAGGCAAGACGAGGCCTGACTCCGCTGTGGGTCTCCAGGGGAACCCCAAGATCTACGTCAGCACAGGCGAGTAATGCTCAGGCTCTGGCCTCAGCACCAGACGAGGACTGAGGACCCTGTGATGACTGTTGAGGAATCCCCAGAGGTGCCTGGCAACTGGCATGGAGACTGGCCTTTCCTGAGGCAACAGGGGAGGGTCTCTGAGTTCCCTGCCACAACTCCAGAAAAACCAGAAGCTTCTCCCTTCCAGGAGAGATGAGGTCACTGTCTGCTGCTGTGTCTCTGGTGAAAACACCCCTTCCCTCTTGGACCTCAAAAGGCTCCTTCACCCCTTGCTGTGACCCAAGAAGTTCCCCACTCCACCCCTCCCCACTCGAGAGGAATCCCAAGGGTCCCGCCATGGCTCATGAGCAGCCCTGTTTCCCCTGCTCAGCTACAGATGAGGGTCCCTTTCCCTGCTACGTCTGGAAAGGGTTCCCAGCAATCCCCTAGTATCCTAAAAAGAGGTGCTGGCACAAGGAGAGTCGGGAGGAGCATCAGGGGTCGGGCCAACATTCCCCAAGACCTCCAAATGCCTCGTCCACTCCAGATGAACCTGAATGCCCTGCATTCCTCGACTGTCACCCCAATGCATGATGCCTGACACACTGGCACATGTGAGAGGTCTGGAGTATCTCGAGCGCAAGCCACAGATCCCTGTGTCCACACTACAGGGAGGCTGACACTGCTGCTACAGCTGGGGAGGCAAGCGGCTGTGCACGTCTGCAGGCGAGATGAGGCCTGACTGCACTGCGGGTCTCTGGGGAAAACCCAAGACCTATGTCAGCACGGGCCAGTAAAGCTCAGGCTCAAGCCTCAGCACCAGACGAGGACTGAGGACCTTGGGATGACTCTTGAGGACTCGCCAGAGGCGCCTGGCAACTGGCACGGAGACTGGCCTCTCCTGAGGCCACAGGGACGGATCCCTGTGGTCCCCATCGTAACTCAAGAGGACCCCTCCTCAACTCGAGAAAAACCAGAAGCTTCACCTCTGCAGGCAGTGTGAGGCCGTTGTCTGCTGGGGGGTCTCGGGGGAAATCACCCCTTCCCTCTTGAACCTTCAAGGCTCCTTCATCCCCTTGCTGTGACCCAAGAAGTTCCCCACTCCACCCTTCCCCACTCGAGAGGAACCCCGAGGGTCCCGCTGTGGCTCATGAGCAGCCCCGTTTCCACTGCTCAGCTACAGATGAGGGTCTCTTTCCTTGCTATGTCTGGAAAGGGTTCCCGGCAATCCCCTAGTATCCTAAAAAGAGGCACTGGCACAAGGAGAGTGAGGAGGAGCATCAGGGGTCTGGCCACCATTCCTCAAGACCCCTACATGCCTCGTCCACTCCAGATGAACCTGAGTGCCCTGCATGCCTCAACTGTCACCCCGAGGCTCGACGCCTGACACACTGGCACGTGTGACAGCCCTGAGGTACCTGGAGTGCAAGCCACAGATCCCTGTTTCCGCTCAACAGGGAGCCTGACATTGCTGCTGCAGCTGGGGAGGAAAGCAGGCATGCACGTCTCCATTCGAGATGAGGCCTGAATCCCCTGTCGGTGCTCCAGGGAACCCCAAAACATATGTCAGCATGGGCAAGGATAGCTCAGGCTCCAGCCTCAGGAAAAGGCGAGGACTGAGGAACCGGGGATCACTCAGGAGGATTCCCACGAGGTGCATGGCAATTGGCAGGAAGACTGGCCCCTCCTGAGGCCACAGGAGCTGGTCCCTGGGGACCCAGTTGTAACTCGAGAGGACACCACCACAACTCGAGAAAAACCTGAAGCTTCTCCCCTGCAGGTGGAATAGGAACTTGTCTGCTGCAGTGTCTTGGGGAGAATCACCTCTTCCTTCTTGGACCTTAAAAGTCTCCTTCACACTCTTGCTGTGATCCAAGAAGTTTCCCGCCCCACCCTTCCCCACTCTAGAGGAACCCCATGGGTCCCGTCGCAAATCAAGAGAAGCCCCGTTTGCACCTGCTCAGCTCCAGATGAGGGTCCTTTTCCCTTCTCCTTTGGGAAAGGTTTTCCGACACTCCCCTTGCATCCCAAGAGGAGACGCTTGCACTAGCAGAGTAGGGAGGAGCATCAGGGGTCAGGCCAGCATCCCCCAAGACCTCCAATGCCTCGTCCACTCCAGATGAACCTGACTGCCCTTCACTGCCTCGACTGTCAGCCCAAGGCTCAACGCCCGACACACTGGCACGTGTGACAGCCCTGGGGTACCTGGAGTGAAAGCTACAGATCCCTGTGTACGCAAGACAGGGAGCCTGGCACTGCTGCTGCAGCTGGGGAAGCAAGCGCCTGTGCACCTCTCCAGGGGAGACGTGGCCTGACTCCCCTGTAGGAGCTCCAGGGGAATCCCAAGACCTATGTCACCATGGGCGTGGAAAGCTCAGGCTTCAGCCTCAGCACCAGGCGAGGACTGTGGACCCAGCGACGACTGGGGATGAATCCCCAGAGGTGCCTGGCAACTGGCACGGAGACTGGCCTCTCCTGAGGCCACAGGGGTGGGTCAATGGGGTCCCTGTCATAACTCGAGAGGACCCTGCCTCAACTCGAGAAAAACCAGGTGCTTCTTCCCTGCAGGCGGAGTGAGGCCCCTGTCCGCTGCGGCGTCTGGGGAGAAATCACCCCTTCCCTCTTTGATCTCGAATGGCTCCTTCACACCCTTGCTGTCACTGAAGAAGTTCCCTGCCCCACCCGTCCACACTCGAGAGGAACCACGAGGGTCCTGGTGTGACTCAAGAGGAGCCCCATCTTCCCCTGCTCAGCTCCAGAAGAGGGGCCCTTTTTTAGCACCATCGGGAAAGGTTTCCCGGCAATGTATTCGCATCCGAAGTGGAGGTGCTGGCACCAGGAGAGTCGGGAAGAGACTCAGGGGTCGGACCACCATTCCCCAGCACTCCCAAATTCCTCGTCCAGTCCAGATGATCCTGACTGCCCTGCACTGCCTCGACTATCATCCAGAGGCTCGACTCATAAAACACTGTCATGTGAGACTGCCCTGGGGTAACCCGAGGGCATGCCACAGATCCCTGTGTCCGCTCAACAGGGAGCCGGACACTGCTGCTGCAGCTGGGGAGGCAAGCGGCTGTGCACGTCTGCAGGCGAGACGAGGCCTGACTGCACTGCGGGGGTTCCAACGGAACACAGAGACCTATGTAAGCACGGGAGAGGAAAGCTCAGGCTCCAGCCTCATCACCAGACAATGACTGATGACCCGGTGACGACTGGGGAGGAATCCCCAGAGGCGCCTGGCAACTAGCACGGAGATTGGCCTCTCCTGAGGCCACAGGGGCTGGTCCATGAGGTCCCTGTCATAACTCGAGAGTTCCCCACTGCAACTCAAGTAAAACCAGAAGCTACTCCCCTGCAGGCGTGGTGAGGCCCTTGTCTGTTGAAGTGTCTTGGGGGAAATCACCCCTTCCCTCTTGGACCTCGAAGGCTCCTTCACACCCTTGCTGTGACCCTAGAAGTTTCCTGCCCCACCGGTCCCCACTCGAGAGGAACGCTAGAGTCCCGCCGTGACTCAAGAGGAGACTCGTTTGCCACTGCTCAGCTCCAGATGTGGGACCCTTTCCCTGCTCTGTCAGGAATGGTTTCCTGGCGATGCCCCCATATCCCGAGACAAGACGCTCGCACTTGGAGAGTCTGGAGGAGCATCAGGGGTCGGGCCACATTTCCCCAAGACACCCAAATGCCTCGTCCACTTCAGATGAACCTGACTGCCCTGCACTGCCTCGACTGTCACCCCGAGGCTCAACGCCCGACACTGTCATTTCTGACAGCCCTGGGGTACCTCGATTGCAAGCCACAGATCCTTGTGTCCATACGATGGGGAGCCTGACACCACTGCTGCAGCTGGGGATGCAAGCGGCCGTGCACATCTCCAAGCGAGATGAGGCCTAACTCCCCTGATGGGGCTCCAGGGGAACCTCAAGACCTATGTCAGCAATGGCGAGGAAAGCTCAGGCTCCGGACTCAGCACCAGATGAGGACTGAGGACATGGTGACGACTGGGAGAAAATCCCCAAAGGCCCCTGGCAACTGGCATGGAGACTGGCCTCTCCTGAGGCCACAGGAGTGGGTCCCTGGGGTCCCCGTCCTAACTTGAGAGGACCCCACCACAACTGGAGAAAAACCAGTAGCTTCTCCCCTGTAGGCGTGGTGAGGCTCTTGTCCACTGTGGCATCTCGTGGGAAAACACTCTTCCCTGTGGGACCTCGAAAGGTTCCTTCACATTCTTGCAGTGACTGAAGAATTTCAACGACCCACCTGTCCGCACTCAGGAGGAAACCCGAGGATTCCGTCAAGACTCAAGAGGAGCCTCATTTTCTCCTACTCAGCTTCAGATGCGGATCCATTTCCCTGCTCCTTCCGGAAAGGGTTCCCGGCACTCCCCTTGAATCCCAGGAGGAATCGCTCACACCAGGAGAGTCGGGAAGAGCATCAGGTTTTGTGCCAGCATTCCCCAAGACTCTTAATGCCTCGCCACTCCAGATGAACCAGACTGATCTGCACTGACTCGACTGTCATCCCAAGGTTCGATGTGTGACACACTGGCACGGGTGACAGCCCTGGGGTACTTCAAGGGAAGTCACAGATCCTTGTGTCCACTAGACGGGGAGCCTGACACTGCTGCTGCAACTAGGGAGGAAAGCGGTCGTGCACGTCTCCAGGCGAGATGAGGTCTCACTCCCCTGTGGGGGCTCCAGGGGAACCCCAAGCCCTATGTCAGCATGCGCGAGGAAAGCTCAGGATCCGGCCTCAGCACCAGATGAGGACTGAGGAGCAGGCGAAGACTGTGGAAGAATCCCTAGAAGTGCCTGACAAATGGCACGGAGAGTGGCCTCTCCTAAGTCCATTGGGTCGAGTCCCTGTCGTAACTCGAGAGGACCCTGCTGCAACTCGAGAAAAATCAGAAGCTTCTCCCCTGCATGGGGGGTGAGGCCCCTGTCTGTTTGGCATCTTGGGGGAAATCATCCCTTCTTTCTTGGACCTCGAAAGGCTCCCTCACACCCTTGCTATGCCCCAACAAGTTCCCCGCCCCATTCGTCCCCATATGAGATGAACCGCGAGGGTCCCGCTGTGACTCAAGAGAAGCCTCATTTCCCCTTTCTCAGCTCCAGATGAGGGTCCCTTTCCCTGCTCCATCAGGAAAGGGTTCCCGGTGCTCCCCTCACATCCCAAGAGGAGGTGCTAGCACCATGAAACTCAGAAGGAGCATCAGGGGTCGGGCCACCATTCCCCAAGGCTCCCAAATGCCTTGTCCATTCCACATGAACATGACTGTCCTGCATTGTCTCGACTGTCACCCCGAGGCTCGATGCCCGACACACTGGCACGTACGACAGCCCTGGGGCACCTCGAGGGCAAGCCACATATCCCTGTATCCGCTTGACGGGAAGCCTGACACTGCTGCTGAAGCTGGGGAGGCAAGTGGCAGTGCACGTCTCCAAGCGAGACGAGGCCTGACTCCCCTGTGGGGGCTCCAAGGGAACCCCAAGATCTATGTCAGCATGCGAGAGGAAAGCTCAGGCTCCGGCCTCAGCACCAGACGAGGTCTGAGAACACACTGAAGACTGGGGAGGAATCCCCAGAGGCATGACAAATTGCATGGAGACTGCCCTCTCCTGAGGACACAGAGGAGGGTCCCTGGGTCCCCGTCATAACTTGAGTGGATCCTGCCGCAACTCGAGAAAAACCAGAAGTTTCTCCCTTGCAAGTGGGGTGAGTCCCTTGTCGGCTGCGGCGACTCAGGGGAAATCACCGCTTATCTCTTTGACCTCAGAACACTCTTTCACACCCTTGCTGTGACCCAAGAAGTTCCCGCCCCACCAGTCCCCACTCGAGAGGAGCCCCGATTGTCCCTATGCAACTCAAAAAGAACCCTGTTTGCCCCTGCTAGGCTCCAGATGAGGATCCCTTTCCTTGCTCCCTTGGGAAAGGGTTCCTGGTGATCCCCCTGCATCCCAGAAAGAGGTGCTCACACCAGGACAGTCGAGAGGAAAATCAGGGGTCGGGCCACCATTCCCCAAGAACCCCAAATGCCTTGTCCACTCCAGATGAACCTGACTGGCCTGCACTGCACCGACTGTCACCCCGAGGCTCGACGCCTGACACACTGGCACATGTGACAGCCCTTTGGTACCTAGAGGGCAAGCCACAGATCCCTGTGTACGTTTGATGGGGAGTCTGACACTGCTGCTTCAGCTGGGGAGGCAAGCGGCCATGTACATCTCCAGGTGAGATGAGGCCTAACTCCACTGTGGGGCTCCTGGGGAAACCCAAGAACTATGTCAGCACCGGAGAGTAAAGCTCAGGCTCCGGCCTCAGCAACAGACGAGGAATGAGGACTGGGTGACGACTGGGGAGGATTCTCCCAGAGGTGCCTGGCAACTGGCATAGACAATGGCCTCTGCTGAGGACACAGGGGCGGGTCCCTGGGGTCCCTGTCGTAACTCAAGAGGACGCGTCTCAACTCGAGAAAAACCAGAAGCTTCTCCCATGCAGGCGACATGAGGCCCTTGTCCGCTGTGGTGTCTCGGGGGAAATCACCCCTTCCCTCTTTGACCTCAAAGGTGTCCTTCACCCCCTTGCTGTGACCCAAGAAGTTCCACGCCCCACCCATCCCAACACAACAGGAACACCGATGGTCCCGCCGCAACTCAAGAGAAGCCCCGTTTGCCCCTGCTCAGTTCCAGATGAGGGTTCCTTTCAATGCTATGTCTGGAAAGGTTTCCCGGTGCTCCTGTCGCATCCCAGGATGAGGCACTTGCAACATGAATGTCGGGAGGAGCATAAAGTTTCAGGCCACCATTCCCCAAGAACCCCAAAAGCCTCGTCCACTCCAGATGAACCTGACTGCCCTGCACTGCCTCGACTGTCGCCCCCATGCTCGACACCCGACACTCTGGCACGTGTGACAGCCCTGGGTACCTCGAAGGCAAGCAACAGATCACTGTGGCTGCTCGACAGGGACCCTGACACTGCTGCTGCAGCTGGGGAGGCAAGCAGTTGTGCACGTTTCCAGGCGAGACGAGGTCTGACTCACCTGTGGGGCTGCAGGGGAAACCCAAGACCTATGTCAGCACGGGTGAGGATAGCTCAGGCTCCAGCCTCAACCCCAGACAAGGACTGAGGACCCCGAGACCACTGGGAAGGAATCCCCAGAAGCGAATGGCAACTGGCACGGAGACTGGCCTCTCCTGATGCCACAGGGGCGGGTCCCTGGGGTCCCCATCGTTACTCGAGAGGACCCCGCCGCAACTCGAGAAAATCCAGAAGATTCTCCCCTGCAGGTGTTGGGAGGCCCTTGTCTGCTACGGTGTCTCAGGGTATATAACCCTTTCTCTCTTGGACCTCGAGAGGGTCCTTCACACCCTTGGTGTGACCCAAGAAGTTCCCCATTCCACCCTTCTCACATGAGAGGAACCCCGAGGGTCCCGCCGCGACTCAAGAGAAGCCCAGTTTGCCCATGCTTAGCTCAAGGTGAGGGTCCCTTTCCCTGCTATGTCTGGAAAGGTTTCCTGGTGCTCCTCTCGCATCCCAGGAGGAGGCGCTCACACCAGGAAAGTCGGGAGGAGCAACAGTTGTAGGGCCACCATTCCCCAAGTCCCCTAAATACTTCGTCCATTCCAGATGAACCTGACTGCCCTGCACTGCATCGACTGTCACCCCGAGGCCTGACGCCCAACACCCTGGCATGTGTGACAGCTCTGGGGTACCTGAAATGCAAGCCACAGATTCCTGTGTCTGCTAGATGAGGAGCCTGACACTGCTGCTGCAGCTGGGGGGAAAGCAGTGGTGCACGACTCCAGGTGAGACGAGGTCTGACTCCCCTGTAGGTGCTCCATATGAACCTCAAGGCCTATGTCTGCACTGCTGAGGAAAGCTCAGGCTCCGACCTCAGCACCAGATGAGGACTGGCGGACCCATCGAAGACTGGGGAGGAATCCCCATAGGCGGCTGGCAAGTGGCATGGAGACTGGCGTCTCCTGAGCCCACAGGGGCGGGTCCCTGGGGTCACCATCATAACTCCAGAGAACCCTGCCAAAACTAGAAAACAGCAGAAGCTTCTGCCCTGCAGGTGGGGTGAGGCCCTTGGCCGCTGGGGC
The DNA here is from genome assembly GCA_006408755.1 of Eudorcas thomsonii. Lineage (NCBI taxonomy): Eukaryota > Metazoa > Chordata > Mammalia > Artiodactyla > Bovidae > Eudorcas > Eudorcas thomsonii. The sequence continues at coordinate 70,900 of SJYE01007417.1, read as the reverse complement.
GTCTCAGGGGAAATCACCCCTTCCCTCCTGAACAAGGAAAGTTTCCTTCACTCCATAGCTGTGACCCAAGAACTTCCCTGCCCCACCCGTCTCCACTTGAGAGGAACCCCGAGTGTCCCACAGCAACTCAAGAAGAGCCCCGTTTGCCCCTGCTCAGCTCCAGATGAGGGTCACTTTCCCTGCTCCATCCGGAAGGGGTTCCTGGCTCTCCCCTCACATCCCAGGAGAAGGCACTCTCACCAGGATAGTCGGGAGGAGCATCAGGGAGCATTCTCCAAGACCCCCAAATGCCTCGTCCACTCCACATGAACCTGACTGCCCTGCACTGCCTCGACTATCACCCGGAGGCTCGACGCCTGACACACTTGCACGTGTGACAGCCCTGGCGTACCTTGAGGGCAAGGCACCGATCCCTGTGTCCGCCCGACGGAGAGCCAGACACCGCTGCTGCAGCTGTTGAGGCAAGGGGCCGTACATGTCTCCAGGTGAAACAAGGCCTGACTCCCCTGTTGGGGCTCCAGGAGAACCTCAAGACCTATGTCAGCACGGGCAAGGGAAGCTCAGGCTCTGGCCTCAGCACCAGACGAGGACTGAGGACCTGGCGACAACTGGGGAGGAATCCCCAGAGGAGCCCGGAAACTGGCACGGAGACTGGCCTCTCCTGAGGCCACAGGGGTGGGTCCCTGGGGTTCCCATCATAACTCGAGAGGACCCCGCAGCAACTCGAGAAAAACCAGAAGCTTCTCCTCTTCAGGCCAGGTGAGGCCTTTGTATGCTGTGCCATCTCGGGGGAAATCACCCCTTCCTATTGGACCTTGAAAAGCTTCTTCACACCCTTGCTGTGACCCAATAATTTCCCCGCTCCACGAGTTGTTACTCGAGATGAAGCCCGAGGGTCCCGCCGTAAATCAAGAAGAGGCTCATTTCTCCTGCTCAGCTGCAGATGAGGGCCCCTTTAACTGCTTAGTCGGGAAAGGGATTCCGGCATTCTCCTCGCATCCCAAGAGGAGGCATTCCCACCAGGATAGTTGGAAGGAGCCTCAGGGGATGGGCCACCATTCCCCAAGACCCCCAAATGCCTCATCCACTCCAGATGAACCTAACTTTCCTGCACTGCCTCCACTGTCACCCCGAGGCTCGATACCTGACACACTGGGACATGTGACAGCCCTGGGTTACCTCGAAGACAAGCCACAGATCCCTGTGTCCGCTCGACGGGGAGCCTGACACTGCTGCTGCAGCTGGGGAGGCAAGCAGTTGTGCACGTCTCCAGTCTAGATGAGATCTGACTTCCTGTTTGGGGCTCCAAGGGAACCCCAAGTCTTATGTCAGAACGGGCGAGGAAAGCTCAGGCTCCAGCTTCAGCACCAGACGAGGACTGAGGACCAGGCGATGACTGTGGAGGAATCCCCAGAGGAGCCTGGAAACTGGCACAGAGACTGGCCTCTCCTGAGGCCACAGGGGCGGGTCCCTGGAGTTCCCGTCATAACCCGAGACGACCCCGCCTCAACTCGACAAAAACCAGAAGCTTCTCCCCTGCAGGCGGGTTGAGGCCCTTGTATGCTGTGCCATCTCGAGGGTAATCACCCCTTCCCTATTGGACCTCAAAAGGCTTATTCACACCCTTGCTGGGAACCAAGAATTTCTCTGCTCCATGAGTCCCCACTCGAGAGGAATCCCGAGGGTCCCGCCACGAATCAAAAGGAGCCTCATTTTTCCATACTCAGCTTCAGATGAGAAACCCTTTCCCTGCTTAGTTGGGAAAGGGGTTCTGGCGCTCTGCTCGCATCCCAAGAGGAGGCGCTCGCATCAGGATAGTTGGAAGGAGCCTCAAGTGTCGGGCCACCATTCTCCAAGACCCCAAAATACCTCGTCCACTCCAGATGAACCTGACTTTCCTGCACTGCCTCGACTGTCACCCCGAAGCTCGACGCCTGACACACTGGGACGTGTGACAGCCCTTGGTTACCTCAAGGACAAGCCACAGATCCCTGTGTCCACTCCACAGGGAGCCTGACACTGCTGCTACAGCTGGGGAGGCAAGCGGCCGTGCACGTCTCCAGTCTAGACGAGGTCTGACTCCCCTTTGGGGGCTCCATGGGGACCCCAAGTCCTATGTCAGAACTGGTAAGGAAAGCTCAGGCTCTGGCTTCAGCAGCAGATGAGGACTGAGGACCCGGCGACGACTGGGGAGGAATATCCAGAGGCACCTGGCAACTGGCATGGAGACTGGCCTCCCCTGTGGCCACAGGGGCGGGTTCCTGGGATCTCAGTCGTAACTCGAGAGGACCTCGCCACAACTCGAGAAAAACCAGAAGCTTCTCCCCTGCAGGCGGTTGAGGCCCTTGTCCACTGTGGCGTCTCTGAGGGAATCAACCCTTTCTTCTTGGAGCTCAAAAGGCTCCTTCACACCTTTGCTGTGACCCAAGAAGTTCCCTGTCCCAAACGATCCCACTCGAGAGGAACCCCTAGGATCCCGACGTGACTCCAGAGGAGCCCCGTTTGACCCTGCTCAGCTCCAGATGAGGGTCCCTTTCCCTGATCAGTCAGGAAAGTATTCCTGGCACTGCCCTTACATCCCCAGAGGAGGTGCTAGCACCAGGAGAGTCTGGAGTAGCATCAGGGGTCGGGCCACCATTCCCCAAGACACCCAAGTGCCTCGTCCCCTCCAGATCAACCTGGCTGCTCTTCATTACCTTGGCTGTAACCCCAAAGTTCGACTTCTGACACACTGGCACGTGTGACAGCCCTGGAGTACCTCGATGGCAAGCCACAGATCCCTGTGTTTGCTTGTCATGGAGCCAGACATTGCTGCAGCAGCTAGGGAGGAAAGCAGCCACTCACGTCTCCAGGAAACACGAGGACTGAATCCCCTGTAGGGGCTCCAGGAGAACCCAAAGACCTATGTCAGCACAGGCGAGGCATCTCACGCTCTGACCTCAGCACCAGACGAGGACTGAGGACCCAGCGATGACTGGGAAGGAATCCCCAGAGGCGCCTTGCAACTCGCACAGAGACTGGCCTCTCCTGAGGCCACAAAGGCGGGTCCCTGGGGTCCCCGTTGTAACTCGAGAGGAGTCAGCTACAACTCGTGAAAAACCAGACTCTTCTCTTCTGCAGGAGGGGGTGATGCCCTTGTCCCCTGTGGAGTCTCGGGGGAAATCATCCCTTTCCTCTTGGAATTCGAAAGGCTACTTCACACCGTTGCTGTGCCCCAAGAAGTTCCCCGCCCCTCTCATCCCTACACGAGAGGAACCCCGAGGATCCCGACGCAACTGAAGAGGAGCCCCGTTTGCCCCTGCTCAGCTCCAGATGAGGGTCCCTTTCCCTGCTCCATCGGGAAACGGTTCCCAGCGCTCCCCTCCCATCCCAGGATCAGGGGCTTGCACCAGGAGAGTCGGGAGGAGCATTATGGATCTGGACACCATTCCCCAAGACTCCCAGATGCCTCGTCCAGTCCAGATGAAAATGACTACCCTGCACTGCCTCGACAGTCAACCCGAGGCTTGATGCCAGACACAATGGCACCTGTGACAGCTCTGGGAACCTCGAGGGCAAGCCACCAACCCCCGTGTCTGCTTGAAGGGGAGCCTGACACTACTTCTTGCAGAGCTGAGAAGGCAAGCGGCCGTGCATGACTCCAGGGGAGACAAGGCTTGACTCCCCTATGGGAGCTCCAGGGGAACCCCAAGACCTATGTCAGCATGGCCAGGAAAGCTCAGGCTCTCGGCCTCAGCACTAAACGAGGACTGAGGACCCGGCAATGACTGGGGAGGAATCCCCAGAGGCGCCTGGCAACTGGCACGGAGACTGGTCTCTCCTGAGGCCACAGAGGTGGGTCCCTGAGGTCTCAGTTGTAACTCGATTGGACCTGCAGCAACTCGAGAAAAACCAGAAGCTTCTCACCTTTAAGCAGGGTGAGGCCCTTGTCTTCTTCGACATCTCGGGGAAAATCACCCCTTCACTCATGGACCTTGAAAGGCTCCTTCACACCCTTGCTGTTTCCCAACAAGTTCCCCTCCCTACCGGTCTCCACTCGAGAGGAACCCCGAGGGTCCCATCGTGACTCAAGAGGAGCCCCGTTTACCCCTGCTCAGCTCCAGATGAGGATATCTTTCCATGCTCGGTCGGGAAGGGTTCCCGGCGCTCCCCTCGCATCCCAAGTGGAGGCTTTCGCACCAGGAGAGTCAGGAGGAGCATAAGGGTTTGGACCACCATTCCCCAAGGCCCTGAAATGCCTTGTCCACTCCAGATGAACCTGACTGCCCTTCACTGCCTCGACTGTCACCCAGAGGCTGGACGCCTGACACAATGGCACATGTGAAAGCCCTGGAGTACCTTGAAGGCAAGCCACAGTTCCATATGTCTGCTAGACGAGGATACTGACATTGATGCTACAGGTGGGGAGGCAAGCGGCCGTGCCTGTCTCCGGAAAGATGAGGCCTGACACCCCTGTGGGAGCTCCAGGGGAACTCCAAGACTTATGTCAGTATGGGCGAGGAAAGGTCAGGCTCTGACCTCACACCAGACTAAAACTGAGGACCTGGCAACGAGTGGGGAGGAACCCTCAGAGGCGCCTGGCAACTGGCACGGAGACTGGCCTTTCCAGAGGCCACAGGGGTGGGTCCCTGATGTCCCTGTCGTAACTCAACAGGAAACTCGAGAAAAACCAGAATCTTCCCTGCGGGCGGGGTGAGACCCTTGTCCACTGCGGCGTCTCTAGGAAATCCCCCCTTCCGTCTTCGACCTGGAAAGGCTCCTTCACACCCTTGCTGTGACCCAAGAAGTTCCCTGCCCCAGCTATCCCCACCGGAGAGGAATCCCTGAGGGTCCTGCTGCAACTCAAGAGGAGCCCCGTTTTCCCCTGCTCAGCTGCAGATGAGGGTCCCTTTCCCTGTGCCATTGGGAAAGGGTTCCTGGTGCTCCCTTCACATCCCAAGAGGAGGCACTTGCACCAGGAAAGGCGGGAGGAGCCTCAGGGGTTGGGCCACCATTCTCCAAGACTCTCAAATGCCTCTTCCACTCCAGATAAACCTGACTGCCCTGCACTACCATGAGTGTCACGCTGAGGCTCGACCCCTCACACAGTGGTATGGGTGACAGCCCTGGAGTACATATAGGGCAAGCCACAGATCCCGGTGTCCGCTCGACCGGGAGCCAAACATTGCTGCTGCAGTTGGGGAGGAAATCGGCCGTGCACGTCTCCAGGCAGGACGAGGCCTGACTCCCCTGTGGGAGCTGCACGGGAAACCAAAGACCTAGTCAGCATAGGGGAGAAAATCTCAGGCTCCAGCCTCAGCTCCAGATGAGGACTGAGGACCCGGCGACAACTGGGAAGGAATCCCCAGAGGCACCTCGCAACTCACATGGAGTCTGGCTTCTCCAGAGGCCACAGGGGCGGGTCCCTGAGGTCCCTGTCGTAAATTGAGAGGACGCTGCCACAACTCAAGAAAAACCAGAAGCTTCTCCTCTGCAGAATGGGTGAGGCCCTTGTCCACTGTGGCATCTCGGGAGAAATCAGCCTTTCACTTTTGGACCTTGAAAGGCTCTTTCACATCCTTTCTGTGACCAAAGAAGTTCCCCAACCCACCAGTCCCCACTAGAGAGGAACCCCGAGGGTCACGCTGCAAATCAAGAGGTGCCCCGTTTGCCCCTGCTCAGCTCCAGATGAGGGTCCTTTCCCTGCTCTGCCTGGAAAGGGTTCCCAGCATTCCCCTCACATCAAAGGAGGAGACGGTCGCACCAGGAGAATGGGGAGGAGCCTCAGGTGCGGGCCACCATGCCCCAAGACCCCCAAATGCCTCATCCACTCCAGATGAACCTGACTGTGCTGCACTGACTCAACTGTCACCTCGACTCCTGACACACTGGCACATGTGACAGCCCTGGGGTACCTTGACGGCAAGACACAGATCCTTGTGTCTGCTCGATAGGGAGCCGGACACTGATGCCTCAACTGGGGAGGAAAGCAACCATGCACGTCTTGAGGCAATAATGGGCTTGACTCCTCTGTGGGTGCTCTTAGGGAATCCCAAGAACTATGTCTGCCCGGGCGAGGAAAGCACAGACGCCAGCATCAGCATCAGACGAGGGATGAGCACCTGGCAACGACTGGGGAGGAATTCCCAGAGGCACCTCGCAACTCGCACGGAGACTGGCCACACCTGAGGACACAGGGGCGGGTCCCTGGGGTCCCCGTCATAACTTGAGATGACTCCCCCACAACTCAAGAAAAACCAGAAGCTTCTCCTCTGCAGCCAGAGTGAGGCCCTCGTCCTCTGCGACGTGTCAGGTGAAATCACCCCTTCCCTCTTGGACCTCGAAACGCTCCTTCACACCATTGGTGTGACCGAAGAAGTTCCCCGCTCCACCAGTTCCCATTCGAGAGGAACCCCGAGTACCCCACCACAAATCAAGAGGAACTCCTTTTTCCCCTGCTCAGCTCCAGATGAGGGATCCTTTCACTGCTCCATCGGGAAAGGGTTTCTGGCGCTCCCCTTACATCCCAAGAGGAGGTGCTCCCACCAGGAGAGTCAGGAGGGTCCTCAGGGGTTGGGCCACCATTCCCCAAGACCCCCAAATGCCTCGTCAACTCCAGATGAGCCTGACTGCCCTGCACTGCCTCGACTGTCACCCCGAGGCTCGACTTCCAACACACGGGCACGTGTTCAGCCCTGAGGTCCCTCAAGGGCAAGACACAGATCCCTGTGTCCACTAGACTGGGAGCGGCACACTGCTGCTGCAGCTGGGGAGGAAAGCAGCTGTGAACGTCTCCAGGCAGGACGAGGCCTGACTCCCCTGTGGGGGCTCCAGGGAAACCCCAAGACTTATGTCAGCATGGGCGAGGAAAGCTCAGGCTATGTCCTCAGCACCAGACGAAGACTGAAGGCCCGGCGATGACTGGGTATGAATCCCCAGAGGCGCCTCACAACTCGCAGGAATACTGGCCTCTCCTGAGGCCACAGGAGCGGGCCCCTGGAGTGTCCACTGCAACTCGAGAAAAACCAGAAGCTTCTCCTTTGCAGGCAGCGTGAGGCTCTTGTCTGCTGTGGCATCTCTTGGGAAATCACCACTTCCCTCTTGGATCTCGAAAGGCTCCTTCACACCCTTGCTGTGACCAAAGAAGTTCCCTGCCCCACTTGTCCCCACTAGACAGGAACCCCGAGGGTCCCACTGTGACTCAAGAGGAGCCCTGTTTTCCCCTGCTCCATCAGGAAAGAGTTCCCGGCACTCCCCTCGCATCCCAAGAGGAGGCGCTCCCACCAGGAGATTGGAAGGAGCCTCAGGGTTCGGGCCACCATTCCCTAAGACCCTCAAATGCCTCGTCCTCTCCAAATGAACCTGACTGCCATGCACTGCCTCGACTGTCTCCCCGAGGATCGACTCCCGACACACTGGCACGTGTGACAGCCCTGGAGTACCTCGAGGGCAAGCCACAGACCCCTATGTCCGCTCGACGGGGTGCCAGACACTGCTGCTGAAGCTGGGCAGGAAAGCAGCTGTGCACTTCTCCAGGAGAAACGAGGCCTGACTCCCCTGTGGGAGCTCCAGGGGAACCCCAAAACCTATGTCAGCACAGGCGAGGCTAGCTAAGGCTCTGTCCTCAGCACCAGACGAAGACTGAGGACCCAGCAACGACAGGGGAGGAATCCTCAGAGGCGCCTCACAACTCGCACGGAGACTGGCCTCTCCTGAGGCCACAGGAGCGGGCCCCTGGAGTGTCCACTGCAACTCGAGAAAAACCAGAAGCTTCTCTTCTGCAGGCGGGGTGAGGCCCTTGTCTGCTGTGGTGGACAAGAGATTTCCCCTCAATTAGGATAAGGCCCATTTCCCCCTCAGTGACTTGAAAGCAAGCCTGTCTAACACTCGCACCTCGAAAGGAGCCATGACTAATCTCAGGCAACATGAGAGCTACCTTGAGGTCCCTGTCACAACTCGAGAGGAGTGTGAAGATTCAGGTCACAACACCATGAGATTCTAACCCAACGTGAGATGAGGCCTTTTCTCCTGCAGTCACTCAAGAGCAATTCCGCACACCACATTGCAACTCAAAAGGAGACTAGACTACCCTGAGGCAACATGAGAGATTCCCTGAGTTCTCCATCACAACTCGAAATGAAAACAAAGCTTTAGGCTGCAACTTGAGAAACACCACAAGATAGATCCCTCAGTGAAAAATGAGGCCAATTGCCCCTGCAGTGACTCGACAGCAATGCCACGCACCACCTTGCAACTCGAAAGGAAACTTGACTTCCTTGAGGAAACACAGGAGGTTCCCTAGGTTCACCTTCAGAAATCTAGAGGAACCCCAATCTTCCCACTGGAAGTCAAGAAAAACAAGATCCCCTAACACTACCATCACTGCAAATGCGAGATAAGGCCCTTTTCCAGTGCAGCGCCTCAAGAGCAATCCACTATTCCCTTTTGAAATGTGAAAAGAGGCTTGAATCCCTTTACACAATTCAAGAGGTTCCCCGAGATTCCCATCACCACTTGAGAGGAACTATGAGTTTCACGCCACAACTCGAAAAGAGCCCCGTTTTCCCAACCTCATCTCGAGATTAGCACCGGTTCTCCTGCTTCAACTCAGAGGAATTCAAACTTTCCCCTAACACCTCAAGTGGAGGCTTGTCCTCCTTATTGGAACCCCAGAGGAATTCTGGGGTTCCTACTGCAAGTCAAAAGGACACCAACTTCCCCCTCAATCCAAGATAATACCTCATTCCCCTGAAAAGACTCAAACGGAACCCTGAGTATCCCCTAAGAACACGAAGGGAGGTCTGACTCTCCTGTTGCACCTCTACAAAAAGCCAAAATTCCCCATGTCAATTGAAAAGGAGGCCTGACACCCTTTTTCCAATTTGACTGGAAAGTGGAGTTCCATGTCTCAACACGAGCCGAGGCCTGACTTTCCTTTTGAAATTCAATAGGAAGCCCGAGATCCCAGTCACAACTGGAGAGCAAGCCTGCCTCTCGCCTCACCCTGAAATGAGAGCATATATCCCTTCAGTGACTCAAAGGCATCCCGAAGTGGCCTTCAGAACCTGAAAGGAGGCCTGACTTGCCTGAGGCAGCATGCCAGGCTCCCAGAAGACCACGTCAAAACGAGAGGATCCCAGTTGTGGCTTCCCACCACAACTTGAGAAACATCACAAGATTCTCCCCTGAATGCGAGATGAGGCCTGATTCCCCTGCAGCGAGTCGAGAGCAACTCTCTGCTCCTCCTTGCAACTTGAAAAGAGACTTGACTTCCCTGAGGCATCACAAGAGGTTCCACTGAGGTATCTGTTCAGCTGGAGAGGCACCCCAAATTTCTGGTGGAAACTCAAGAAACCATGAGATTCCCGCCTGTGAGCAAGATTAGGGGCTTTTCCCCTGCAGTGCCTCAAGAGCAACTCCATGTTCCCTCTCAAAACTGGAAAGGAGGCTCGATTATTTTTAGCCACTCAAGAGGCTATCCACAATATTCGTTGCCACCTCACTTTCCCACAACAAATCGAGAAGAGCCCCATGTTCACTGCCTCATCTCAACTGAGGGCCGATTCCTCGGCCTCATCTTGAGAAGAATCCCAATGTTCTCTCATATCTAAAGAGAAGGCTTGTCTCACCTATTGAAACTTTAGTGGAAGCCCGAGATTCGTTCTGCAATTTGAAAGGACAGTGAGTACGTCCTCAATTCGAGATAAGGCCTGACTCCCCTACACTGACTAGAATGGAACACCGAGTATGCCTTCACCACCCAAATGGAAGTCTGACTCCCCTGATGTACCTCTATAAAAAGACCCACATCCCCACCTCAATTTGACAGGAGGCCTGACACACATTTTGCTTAGTAGGAAATCAAGTTCCATACTTCAACACGTGGCTAGGGCTAACTCCCCTGTTGAAACTCAGTAGGAACCCCAAGATCACTGTCACAACTGGAAAGGAACCCTGTATCCCACCTCATCCTGAAATCAGCTCCTATAACCCCTAGGCGACTGGTGAGGAATCCTTAGGTGGCCCTCACAACTTGAAAGGAGGCTTGACATCCCTGAGGCAATAATGAGAGGCTCACTGAGGTCCCCCTCAAAACTCGAAAGCAACCCAAAGCTTCCCGCAGCAACTCAAGAAACACCACAAGATTTCCCACTCAATGCGATAAGGCACATTTCCTTCTCAGTGACTTGAGAGCAATCCTGCCCAACCCTCACACCTTGAAAAGAGCCTTGATTAAACTCATGTAAGAAGAGAGGTACCCTGAGGTCTCGTTGCAACTCGAGAGGAAGCCGAAGCTTCAGGCTGCAACTTGAGAAGTAACACTAGATTCCAACTCAATGCAAGATAAGGCCCTATCCCTTGCAGTGACTTGAGAGCAATTCCATGCACTGCATCGCAATTTAAAAGGGGACTAGACCACCCTGAGGCAACAGGAGAGGTTCTGATCTGGGTGGTCCTAAAATGGCAGAAGAATAGGACGGGAGACCACTTTCTGCCCCACAAATTCATCAAAAGAACATTTTAACGCTGAGTAAATTGCACAAAATAACTTTGGAATGGCAGCAGAGGACATCAGGCACACAGAAAAGCAGCTCATTGTCGTCGAAAACAGGTAGGAAAAAATATAAAAGACAAAAAGAGAGACAAAAGAGGTAGGAAGGGAGCTCCGTCCTGGGAAGGGAGTCTTAAGAAGAGATAGGTTTCCAAACACCAAGAAACACTCTGGCTGCTGAGTCTGTGGTGAGCCTTGGAAGCACAGAGGGCAGCATAACAGGGAGGAAAAATAAATAAATAATTAAAACCACAGATTACGAGCCCAACGGTAACTTCCCCAGTGGAGAAGCAGCAAAGACACCTGCATCTGCCACTAGCAAGTGGGGGCTGGGCAGAGAGGCATGGGCAGCATTGCTTCTTAAGCATTGGGCCTGAATGCCCCAAGGGCAACCAGAGCGAAATAACTTGGGCTAGCAAACTAGACTGTGGGATAGCTACCACGCATAAAGCTCTAACATAAGACACTGCCACGACTGCTCACAGAACAAAGGATGGAACAGAATTAGTCGGTTGCAGACCATCACCCTCCAGTGACAAGCAGTCAGAGCCAGAAAGGCCAGAAGGGGACAATAGAAGCCCCAGAGAGACATTATCTGCCAATCTGCTAGCAGACTTCTTTGCTAATTAAGACTTCTTGGGGTTCTGGACAGTCATCATCCGCTTGATGTACACTCATAAAGGTGCACCAGTTGTACACCCAGAAAACTGAGCAGAAGACATGGGAGAGGTGATAAGTCACAGCAACAGTGCTTGCCAAACACTTGAGCTACTTGGACCTGGGAAGGGCACAAAACGGAGGCCCAATGGAGTCTGCATATCTGAGGACTGCCTGAGTGCTTGAACATGAACAGCTTAGACCTGGGAGGTGCATGCAGCCCAGGGCCGGCCTCACACAGTTCCTGGCGGGGCAACCTAGAGCCTTAGCTGTGTGTGCTGTGAGCGGGGGCAGACCCAGTGTGGCTTAGACACTGCAAGCAGATGCCATGTTTTGTTTTGTTTTTTTTTTTTTTTTTGCAGTGTCCCTCTCTCCCACAGTGCGACTGAACAAGTGAGCCTAAAAAAAGTGTCCACCACCACAACCCTTGTGTCAGGGCGGAAATCAGACACTGAAGAGACCAGCAAATGGAAAAAGCTAAAACAGGGAACCGCCTTGGAAGTGACAGGTGCAATAGATTAAAACCCTATCATTAGTAAGGACTACATATGAAGGGGCCTATAGATGGAGAAATATAAGCCAGACCGAGGAACTATGCAGAAGTGAACTGACCCCACAGTGCCCACAACCACACCAGAGAAAGTTCTAGATATATCTTTACTATTTTTACAATCAGTCTTTTTTTCTTTTCTTTTTCTTCTCTTTTATAACTTTTTAAAAAATTTTAATTCCTCTATTATTCCTTTAATTTTCATTTTTAAAACCTACAATTACTTTTCCAAAAAAAGATCCTATTTTTAAAGAAAATTTAAAAAAATTTAAAAAATCAATAATTTTAATAATAATAATAATGCTTCTTGTGACATATGCATAAAGCCATAATTTTAATAATAAGAATAAAAACAACACGTCATGATATAAAACACTTCTCATGATATGTCATGATATGTTATGATAAGTGACTTATGTCATGATAAGTGACTTATGCCATGTTTTATATCATGACATAAGTTACTTATCGTGACAAGTGTTTTATATCGTGATATAAGTCACTTGATCATGAAAAGTGTTTCATATCATGACATAAGTCACTTATCGCGACATAATTCACTTATCGTGACAAGTGTTTTATATTGTGACATAAGTCACTTATCGTAACTTCTACTTCTTGTGAAATAAGTCACTTATCATGACAAATGTTTAATATCGTGACATATGTTACTTACGTGACTTCTTCTTCTTCTTTGAACGAGATTACTGGCTTGACTGCTCTCTTCTCTTTGGACTCTTTTTTCCCACCAGGTTGCCTCTGTCTCATCCCTTCCCCTTCTCTTCTATATCCAACTCTGTGAATCTATGTGTGTTCCAGATGGTGGAGAACACTTAAGGAACTGATTACTGACTAATTCTGTCACTCTACATTTCATTTATTCCCTCTTATCCTCCGGGCCACCCGTTTCCTTCCTCCCTCTTCTCTTCTCTGTATAACTCCATGAACATCTCTGAGCAGTCCAGACTGTGGAGCATAAATAAGGAAGTGATTACTAGCTAGCTTGCTCTCTCTTCTTTTGATTCCACTTCATCTCATCAGGTCACCTCTAACACCCTCCTCCCTCTTCTCTTCTCCATGTAACTCAGTGAAACTCTCTGGGTTTCCCTCATTGTGGAGAAACATTTCATCTTTAATGTAGATGTTATATAAATGGTGCTATATAGAAGGAGAAGTCTTGAGACTACTGTAAAAATAAGACTGTAAACCAGAAGTGGGAGGCTTAATTCTAAATCCTGAGAACTCCTGAATCCAGGGAATATTACTTGATAGGAGCTCATCAAATGTCTCCACACCTACACTGAAACCAAGCACCATGCAAGGGCCATCAAGTTCCAGAGCAAGACATATCACACAAATTCTCCAGCAACACAGGAACACAGCCCTGAGCTTCAATATACAGGCTGCCCCAAATTACTCCAAAACCACTGTCATCTCATAACTCATTACTGCACACTTCATTGCACTCCACAGAGAAGAAATCCAGCTCCACCCACCAAAACAAGGGCACAAGCTTCCCTAACCAAAAAACCTTGACAAGCCACTGATACAACCCCACCCACGGTGAGGAAACTCCACAACGAAGAGAACTCCATAAACTGCCAGAATACACAAAGGCCACCCCAAATGCAGCAATGTAAACAAGATCAAGAGACAGAGGAATACCCACCAGGGAAAGGAACAGGAAAAATGCCCACCAAACCAAAGAGGAAGAGATAGGGAATCTACCTGATAAAGAATTCCGAATAATGATAGTGAAACTGATCCAAAATCTTGAAATAAAAATGGAATCACAGATAAATAGCATGGAGACAAGGACTAGCAAGATGCAAGAAAGGTTTAACACGGACCTAGAAGAAATAAAGAGTCAATATATAATGAATAATGCAATAAATAAGATCAAAAACACTCTGGAGGCAATGAATAGTAGAATAAGGGGGGGAGAAGATAGGATTAGTGAAGTAGAAGATAGAATGGTAGAAATAAATGAATCATAGAGGAAAAAAGAAAAACAAATTAAAAGAAATGAGGACAATCTCAGAGACTTCCAGGACAATATGAAATGCTCTAACATTTGAATTATAGGAGTCCCAGAAGAAGAAGACAAAAAGAAAGACCATGAGGAAACACTTGAGATAATAGTTAAAAACTTCCCTAAAATGGAAAAGGAAATAATCACCCAAGTCCGAGAAACCAAGAGAGTCCTAAACAGGATAAACCCAAGATGAAACACTCCAAGACACATATTAATCAAATTAACAAAGATAAAACACAAAGAACAAATCAACATCAAAAGTAGCAAGGGATAAACAACAAATAACACACAAGGGGAGTCCCATAAGGATAACTGCTGATCTTTCAAATGATACTCTTCAGGCCAGGAGGGAATGGCAAGACAGAAAGTCATGAAAGAAAATTATATACAGCCCAGATTACTGTACCCAGTAAGGAACTCATTCAAATATGAAGGAGAAATCAAAAGCTTTCCAGACAAGCAAAAGCTGAGAGAATTCAGTACCACACCAGCTCTCCAACAAATGCTAAAGGATATTCTCTAGATAGGAAACATAAAAAGGGTATATAAACCAGAACCCAAAACAATAAAGTAAATGGCAACTGGATGATACTTATCATAATTACCTTAAGTGTAAATGGGTTGAATGCCCCAACCAAAAGACAAAGACTGACTGAATGGACACAAAAACAAGACCCCTATATATGCTGCCTACAAGAGACCCACCTCAACACAAGGGACACATACGGACTGAAAGTGAAGGACTGGAAAAAGATATTCCACACAAATAGAGACCAAAATAAAACAGGAGTAGCAATACTCATATCAGATGAAATAGTCTTTAAAACAAAGGCAGTGAAAAGAGACAAAGAAGGACACTACATAATGATCAAAGGATCTGTTATGCTCCGAGTCCAAGTCTCCAATTTGACCAAATGAACAAGTCAACCACAGTAATGCAAAAGCATGAAGAGGTTTTATTGACTAACTCGAGTTAGGACTCTCCCGCCACATCCAATGCAGTGGAGTGGAGCGAGAGAGCCCGAGCCCACATTTACAGCAGTATTTATAGGTTTACAGGGAATTGGCAAGGGCTGACTGGCTAATCTTTATTGGCTGCAGGGGTTTCCTTGTATTTACTAATTGGTTAATCTTTATTGGCTGCAGGGGGATGTCTTTTACATCCTGATAAACTCAAACCAGGTTATGGGGAGTATGTTGATTAGACAAGTCCTGGCATCTGCAGGGATGACCAGACTGGTCAAAGACTCAGCTTTTCCCATAAAGCGTATCTTAGTCTCTGAAGCCTATCATGGCATTTGTTAGGTCCCAACAGATAAATCCAAGAAGAAGATATAACAATAATAAATACATATGCATCCAACATAGGAGCACCACAATATGTAACACAAATGCTACCAAGTATGAAAGGGAAAATTAACAGTAACACAATAATAGTGAGAGACTTTAATACCTCACTCAAACCTATGGATAGATCAACTAAACATAAAATTAACAAAGAAACACAAACTGCAAATGATACAATAGACCAGTTAGATATCTATAGGACATTTCACCCCAAAGCAGTGAATTTCACCTATTTTCTCAAGTGCTCACTGAACCTTCTTCAGGATAGATCACATCCTGGGACATAAATCTAGCCTTGGTAAATTCAGAAAAACTGAAATCATTCCAAGCATCTTTTCTCACCATAATGCAGTAAGATTAGATCTCAATTACAGGAGAAAAACAATTAAAAATTTCAACATAAGGAGGCGAATAACCAAAAATCACAGAAGAAATCAAAAAAGAAATAAAAATATGCATAGAAACGACTGAAAATGAAAACACTACATCCCAAAACCTGGGGACACTGTAAGACCAGTGCTAAGGGGAAAGTTCATAGCAATACAGGCATACCTCGAGAAACAAGAAAAAAAGTTAAATAACCTAACTCTAAACCTAAAACAACTAGAAAAAGAAGAAATGGAGAACCCCAGGGTTAGTGGAGGAAAGAAATCTTAAAAATTAGGGGAAAAATAAATGCAAAAGAAACAAGAGAGACCATAGCAAAAATCTACAAAGCCAACAGCTGGTTCTTTGAAAGGATAGATAACATTGACAAACCATTAGCCAGACTCATCAAGAAACAAAGGGAGAAAAATCAAATCAGTAAAATTAGAAATGAAAATGGAGAGATCACAACAGACAACACAGAAATACAAAGGATCATAAGAGACTACTATTGTTATGCCCAGAGTCAGCGTCCACAAAACTGAGAATAAGATGTCAAGGGCAATGCAAAAGCATGAAGGGGTTTTATTTCTACCTCCAACTAGGGTCCCCGCCACATCCAATGTAGTGGAGTGGAGCAAGAGCGCTGAGCCCAGAATTACAGCAGTATTCTTAGGTTTAGAACAAAGACAGAGAGTTGGCAAGGGCAGATTGGCTGCAGGGGTTTTCCTGGTATTTACTAATTGGCTAATATTTATTGGCTGCAGGATTTCCTGTTATTTACTAATTGGCTGGTCTTTCGTGTGTGCGGGCTTCCTTGGGGGATGTCTTTTACGTCCTGATAGACTCAAACCAGATTGCGGGGAGTATGCTGACTGGACAAGTCCTGTCATCTGCGGAGATGACCCCACTGGGCAATGACTCAGCTTTTCCCATGAGGCCCACCCCAGTCCCGGAAGCCTATCATGGCATTTGTTAGGTCCCAACACTATCAGCAATTATATGCCAATAAAATGGACAACGTGGAAAAAACAGACAAATTCTTAGAAAAATACAACTTTCCAAAACTGATCCATAAAGAAATAGAAAATCTTAACAGACCCATCACAAGCATTGAAATTGAAACTGTAATCAGAAATCTTCCAGCAAACAAACTCCAGGTCCAGACGGCTTCACAGCTGAATTCTACCAAAAATTTAGAGAAGAGCTAACACCTATCCTATTCAAACTCTTCCAGAAATTTGAGGAGGAAGGTAAATTTCCAAACTCATTCTATGAGGCCACCATCAATCTAACACCAAAACTTGACAAAGATGCCACACAGAAAAAGAAAAGAAAACTACAGACCAATATCATTGATGAACATAGCAAAAATCCTTCCAAAATTCTAGCAATCAGAATCTAACAACACATTAAAAAGATCATACACCATGACCAAGTGGGCTTTATCCCAGGGATTCAAGGATTCTTCCATATCCACAAGTCGATCAATGTAATTCACCCCATTAATAAATTGAAAAATAAAAGCCATATGATTATCTCAATAGATGCAGAGAAGGCCTTTGACAAAATTCAACATCCATTTATGATAAAGACTCTCCAGAAAGCAGGAATATAAGGAACATACCTCAACATAATAAAATCTATATATGACAAACCCACAGCCAACATTATCCTCAATGATGAAAAATTGAAACCATCTCCCCTGAAGTCAGGAACAAGACAAGGGTGCCCACTTTCACTGCTACTATTCAACATAGCTCTGGAAGTTTTGGCCACAGCAATCAGAGCAGAAAAAGAAATCAAAGGAATCCAAATTGGAAAAGAAGAAGTAAAACTCTTACTTTTTGCAGATGACATGATCCTCTACACAGAAAACCCTAAAGACTCCACCAGAAAATTACTGGAGCTAATCAATGAATATAGTAAAGTTGCAGGATATAAAACCAACACACAGAAATCCCTTGCATTCCTATACACTAAGAATGAGAAAGTAGAAAAAGACATTAAGGAAATAATTCCGTTCACCATTGCAAAGAAAAGAATAAAATACTTAGGAACATATCTACCTAAAGAAACTAAAGATCTATATATATCCAACTTTAAAACACTGATGAAAGAAATCAAAGAGGACATGAATAGATGGAGAAATATACCATCTTCATGGATTGGAACAATCAATATAGTGAAAATGAGTATACTACCCAAAGCAATTTATAGATTCAGTGCAATCCCTATCAAGCTACCAGCAGTATTTTTCACAGAGCTAGAACAAATGATTTCACAATTTGTATGGAAATACAAAAACCCTCAAATAGCCAAAGAAATTTTGAGAAAGAAGAATGGAACTGGAGGAATCAGCCTGCCTGACTTCAGGCTCTACTACAAAGCCACAGTCATCAAAACAGTATGGTACTGTCACAAAGACAGAAATATAGATCAATGGAACAAAATAGAAAGCCCAGACATAAATCCACACACTTATGGACACCTTATCTTCAACAAAGGAGACAATAATATACAATGGATTAAAGACAATTTCTTTAATAAGTGGTCAACAATTTGTAAAAGAATGAAACTAGAACACTTTCTAACACCATTTACTAAAACAAACCCAAAATGGATTAAAGATCTAAATGTAAGACCAGAAACTATAAAACTACTAGAGGAGAACATAGGCAAAACACTCTCCAACATAAATCACAGGAGGATCCTCTATGACTCACCTCCCAGAATACTGGAAATAAAAGCAAAAATAAACAAATGGGATCTAATTGAATTTAAAATCTTCTTTGCAACAAAGGAAACTATAAGCAAGGTGAAAAGACAGCCTTCAGAATGGGAGAAAATAATAGCAAATGAAGCAACTCACAAACAACTAATCTCAAAAATATTCAAGCAACTCCTGCAGCTCAATTCTAGAAAAATAAATGACCCAATTTTTAAAAAAAGGGCCAAAGAACTAAATAGACATTTCTCCAAAGAAGACATACAAATGGCTAACAAACACATAAAAAGATGCCCAACATCACTCATTATCAGAGAAATGCAAATCAAAACCACAGTGAGGTACCATTTCATGCCAGTCAGAATGACTGTGATTCAAAAGTCTACAAGCAATAAATGCTGGAGAGGGTGTAGAGAAAAGGGAACCCTCTTACACTGTTGGTGAGAATGCAAAGTAGTACAGCCACTATGGAGAACAGTGTGGATATTCCTTAAAAACTGGAAATTGAGCTGCCATATGACCGAGCAATCACACTGCTGGGCATACACACTGAGGAAACTAAAATTGAAAGGGACACGTGTACTCCAATGTTCATCACAGCACTGTTTATAATAGCCAGGACATGGAAGCAACATGGATGTCCATCAGCAGATGACTGGATAAGAAAGCTGTGGTACATTTGCACAATGGAGTGTTCAGTTCAGTTCAGTCGCTCAGTTGTGTCCGACTCTTTGCGACCCCATGAACTGCAGCACGCCAGGCCTCCCTGTCCATCACCAACTCCCGGATTCATGTCCATCGAGTCAGTGAGGTCATCCAGTCATCTCATCCTCTGTTGTCCCTTTCTCCTCCTGCCCCCAATCCCTCCCAGCATCAAAGTATTTTCCAATGAGTCAACTCTTTGCATGAGGTGGCCAAAGTACTCGTGTTTCTGCTTTAGCTTCATTCCTTCCAAAGAAATTCCAGGGTTGATCTTCAGAATGGACTGGTTGGATCTCCTTGCAGTCCAAGGGACTCTCAAGAGTCTTCTCCAACACCACAGTTCAAAAGCATAAATTATTCAGCACTCAGCCTTCTTCACAGTCCAACTCTTACATCCGTGTATGACTACTGGAAAAGCCATAGCCTTACTCAGCCATTAAAAGAATACATTGGAATCAGTTCTAATGAAGTGGATGAAACGAGCCAATTTTACAGAGTGAAGTAAGCCAGAAAGAAAAACACCAATACAGTATACTAATACATATATATGGAATTTAGGAAGATGGTAATGATAACCCTGTATGTGAGATGGTAAAAGAGACACAGATATATAGGACAGTCTTTTGGACTCTGTGGGAGAGGAAGAGGGTGGGATGATTTGGGAGAATGTCACGGAAACATGTATAATAGGATATAAGAAATCAATCGCCAGTCTAGGTTCAATGCAGGATAAAGGATGCTTGGGGCTGGTGCACTGGGATGACCCATAGAGATGGTATAGGGAGGGAGTGGGAGGGGTGTTCGGGATTGGGAACACATGTACACCCGTGATAGATTCATATTGATGTATGGCAAAACCAACAGAGTATTGTAAAGTAAAATAAAGTTTAAAAAAAAAAAAAAGTAGAGGTTCCCTGAGGTGCCTGTCGCAAATCGAGAGGAACACAAAGCTTCAGGCCACAACTTGAGAAATATCATGAGATACACCCCTCAGTGGGAAATGAGGCCCATTTACCCTGCAGTGTCTTGAGAGAAATCCACAGACTGGCTCGCAACTTGAAAAGAAATTTGACTTCCTTGAGGCAACACACGAGATTCCCTAGGTTCCTCTTCAGAAATCTAAAGGAACCCCAAGCTTCCTGCCGAATTCCAGAAAAACAGGATCCCCCCACACAACCACCAACACTGCAAACGTGAGATGAGGTCCTTTCCCCCTGCAGTGCCTCGAGAACAATCCACTATACCCTTTTGAAACTCAAAAGGAGGCTTGACTTCCTTTACACAACTCAAGAGGTTCTCTGAGATACACATCACCACTCGAGAGGAACCTTGAGTTGCATGCCACAACTCAAAAAGAGCCCCGTTTTCCTCGCCTCATCTTGAGATTAGTGCCAGTTCTCCTGCTTCAACTTAGAGGATTCCCAAATTTCCGCTAACACCTCAAGAAGAGGCCTGTCCTCCCTATTGGAACCCCAGAGGAACTCTGCGGTTCCTGCTGCAAGTGGAAAGGACACCAACTTCTCCCTCAATCCTAGATAAAGCCTCATTCCCCTGAAAAGACTCAAATGGAACCCTGAGTATCCCATAATGGCACGAAGGAGGGTCTGATTCCCTGTTGCACCTCTACAAAAAGCCAAAATTCCCCACGTTAATTCCACAGGAGGCTTGACACCCCCTTTTCCAATTCAATTGGAAAGTGGAGTTTCATGCCTCAACACGAGCTGGGGCCTGACTCCCCTGTTGAAGCTGAATAGGAAACCCGATATCCCTTTTGCATCTGGAGAACAGCCTGATTCCCGCCACAACCAGACATGAGTCCATATGTCCCTTCAGCGACTCAAATGAATCCCAAGATGGCCCTCAAAACCTGAAAGGAGGCCTGACTTGCCTGAGGCAATATGCCAGGTTCCAAGAATAACACGTCAGTGCTCGAGAGGAGCCCAGTTGTGGCTTTCCACAACTCGAGAAACATCACAAGATTCCCTGCTGAATGCAAGATGAGGCCCGATTCCCCTGCAGCGAGTCGAGAGCAACCCTCTGTTCCTCCTTGCAACTCCAAAGGGAACTTGACTTCCCTGAGGCATCATGAGAGGTTCCCCTGAGTTACCCGTGGCAGCCCGAGAGGAACCCCAAGCTTCTGGCGGCAACTCGAGAAACCAAGAGATTCCCGCCTGTAAGCAAGATTAAGACCTTTTTCCCTGCAGCGCCTTGAGAGCAACCCCATGTTTCCTCTCGAACCTGAAAAGGTGGCTCGATCCCCTTTAGCAACTTAAAAGGTTCTCCATGATACCCATTGCCACTTCACAATCCCACAACAAATTGAGAAGAACCCCATGTTCACTGCCTCATCTCGACTGAGGGCCAATTCCTCTGCTATGTCTTGAGAATAATCCCAATGTTCCTTTTATATCTCAAGAGAAGGGGTGCCTCACCTATTGAAATTCTAGAGGAAGCCTGTGGTTCGTGCCGCATGTAGAAAGGACGGCAAGTTCCACCTCAACTCGAGATAAGGCCTGATTCCCCTACACCAACTCGAATGGAACCCCAAGTATGCCTTCACAACTCAAATGGAGGTCTGACTCCCACTGTTGTTCCTCTAGCAAAAGACCCACATCCCCCCTCAACTCGACAGGAAGCCTGACACCCTTTTTACTTGGGAAAAAAATCAAGTGCCATGACTCAGCACGAACCTAGGGCTGATTCCCCTGTTGAAACTTGATAGGAACCCCTAGATCCCTGTCACAACTGGATCAGAACCCTGATTCCCACCTCAACCTGAAATCAGCTCCTATATTCCTTTAGCGACTTGAGAGGAATTCCAAGGTGGCCTTGATAACTTGAAACTAGGCCTGAATTCCCTGAGGCAACATGATTGTGTCGCTGCAGTTACCCTCGAAACTCAAGAGCAACCCAAAGCTTCCCGCCGCAACTCGAGAAACACCACAAGATTTTCCCCTCAATGTGAGATAAGGCCCGTTTCCCCCTCAGTAACTTGAGAGCAATCCTTCCCAACACTCACACCTCGAAAGGAGCCTTGACTAAACTCAGGCAAGACGAGAGCTACCCTGAGGTCCCTGTTACAACTCGAGAGGAACCCAAAGCTTCAGGTCACAACTTGAGAAACACCATGATATTCCAACCCACAGCTAGATGAGGCCCTTTCCCCTGCAGTGACTCAAGAGCAATTCTGTACACTGCATTGCAACTCAAAAGGAGACTAGACTACCCTGAGGCAACTGGAGAGGTTCCTTGTGGTCCCCAACACAAGTTGAGAAGAACTCAAAGTTTCAGGCCGCAACTTGAGGAATACCACGAGATACATCCCTCCGTGTGACCTGAGGCTCATTTCCCCTGCAGTGACTCAAGATGAATCGTGAGATGTCCCTCACAATGCAAAATAGAGACCTGACTTCCCTGAGGCAACACTAGGTGGTCCCTGAGGTACCCTTCACAACTCAAGAGGAATCCCAAGCTTCCCACCACAACCCGAGAAAGACCACCAGATTCTCCCGTCACTGAGAGATGAGGCCCTTTTCTGCTGCATCATCTTGAGAGAAATCCCACTTTCTCTATTGAAACTAGAAAGGAAGGGTACTTGGCACCTTTATGTAACTCAAGAAATTCCCCGAGATACCCGGCCACACTCACGAGGGTGATATCCAGCCCCACTGGAGAAGAACACCGGATTTCCCATCAAAACTCAAGAAGTACCCTGATTTCCCCTCCGCATCACAAGATGAGGTTCGATTTCCCTGCTTCATCTGGAAAGGAATCTCGACATTCCTGTCACACCTCTAGAGAAGGCTGGTCTCACCTTGAAACTAGAGAGGAACCACAGATGTCATGCCACAATTTGAAAAGACCCTGATTTGTCCATCTACTCTTGATAAGGCCTGATTCCAATGCACTGACTCGAATGTAACTCTGAGTATCCACTCACAACACAAAGAGAGGAGTGACAACACTCTGGCACCTCTAGCAAAAACCCCAGATCCCTACCTCAATTAGAGAGGAGGCCTGACACCCATTTCACACCTCAAGAGGAATGTGGAGTTCCATGTCTCATCAAGAGACGAGGCCTTACTCCCCTGTGGAAGCTCCACTGAAACCCTGAGATCCATGTCAGAAATGGAGAGGAACACTGAGGTTCCCACGTCAAATTGAGATGAGGCCCTTTTCCCTTGAACCAACTAGAGCGGAATGCAGAGAGGCCACTCACAACTCAAAAGGATTCCTGACTTCCCAGAGACATCATGAGAGGCTCCCTGAGGTACTCATTGCAACTCAAAGGAATCCAAGATTCCTGCCACAACTCCAGAAACACCTCTATATACCCCTTTCATTTTCAGTTGAGGCCCGATTCCCCTGTAGTGATGCAAGTATAATCCCACACTCCCCCTTGCACCTTGACTGGAGATTTGACTTCCCTGAAGCAACACGAGAAGTTCCTAGCAGTCCCCATTGCAACTCGAGAGGAACCCTCAGCTTCCCACCGCAAGTTGAGAAAACCCATGAGATTCCTCCCTCATCGTGAGATGAGGCCAGAATACCCTGCAGCGACTCTAGAGCAATCCTGAGTTACTCCTCGCAACTCAAAAGGATTGTTGACTCCCTTTTGGCAACTCGAGAGGTTCCCCGATATCCCCTTTGCAAATCGAGAGGAATTCGAGTTTCCTGCCTCAACTTGAGAAGAAACCCGTTTTCCCCACCTCATCTTGAGATCAGGGCTGATTCCCCTGCTTCAGCTCGAGAGGAATCCCGACTTCCCCTTGCACCTCAAGAGGAGGCTTTTCTCACCTGTTGCAACTCAAGAGGATCGCAAAGTTCCCCATCTTATCTCGTGAGAAACCCCATTTCTAGCCACAAATCGAGAAGTACCATGACTTTCTCACTTCAATACGAGATGTGGCCTGATTCCCCTGCAGTGACTCGAGAGAAATCCCGAGTTCCCGGTCCCAAAACAACACGAGCCCTAAGACCCTGATACAAAGGCAGAGGATTTTCAAGAGGAGCTTATCCCACTGCAATTGGAGAAGAGCCTTCTACTGGAAGCTGGGATGAAGCCTCATAGCACAACTAAGCAGGAGGCCCATCCTGCCACAAACAACCCTGCACTTTGCAAGTAGAAAAAGCGCCCCTTCTCATTACAATAATAGAGAAGACACCATCTCCCAATTTGAGATGAGCACTCTACCACATCTAGAGAGGATCTAAACTAAAAAACTAATGAGTTCTCCTGCAACAAGGAGAGAAGTGGCTGCAGACTTCAACTAGAGATGAGCCAAAACACAGCAAATAAAGAATGGATACCCACTGAAATGAGAGTGGACCCCAAGCCATATCTAGAGATTAGCCTCCCACACATTGCCCTTAGACAGGGACCAGCTTGCACATAGCTACTAAAGAGGACATCCCCCATTGTAGAGTCTCCATCACCACTTTAAATGAACCCTGAGTGATATGCTACAACTCAAGAGGCACCTGAGTTCCCTATTGCAATTTCACAGGATCCGTAGGTTGGCCCTAGGGAAAGGGGCCCTAAGAAAAGGGGCCACTGCACCAAATGATGGAGGGGCTCCCAGTCAATAATGAATCAGATTCCCTAGGCACAACTCAGATGTGTCCCCCAGGACATCACACCTAGAGAGAAGACTTTCTGCCTCCAATAGAGACGAGCTCCCTGAAGGAAGTTGAGGGGAGGCCCTCACAACTAGAGAGGAGCAATCCCGTGAATTGAAGTGAGGAATCCATTGCATCAAAAGCAGAGAGGACAATCCCCATGGAGGTACGCATACACAACCCAGAGAGGGCCAAGCTTTGCCCATCTAAAGAAGCCCTAAAACCAAACTTCAGAGGCACCTACAGACATCACACACAGAGAGGAGCCACTCTTCTGATAATACACATGAACCTTACACAATAAGGAGAGAGAAGCTTGCACACAACCACTAGAGAGACTTGAAACCCCTGCAATTACAGAGTGGACCCTGACCACAATGATAGAGTAGTTCCTTGACAAATCTAGTGAGCACTCACCCTTCATTGCAACTAGACAGGAGCCACCCTGCACACCCCTGCTAGAGATGAGTCACCCCAAGAGAATTCAACAGGAAGCCCCACTGCAAGTCACCAGGAACCCTGAGTACCAACCAAGCTTGAGGAAAACCCTGACTTCCACATCACATCTCCAGTGCAATCCTGCATCCCGGGCTTCAAATCCAGAGGAACACTGATTTATTGCTGCACTTTGAGAGGAGCTCTGTCCCCTGTTGTAACTCTCCAGGAAACCCCAAGTTTCCAGCAATAACTAGAGGAGAATTCTGAGTTTTTGCTGCAGCTCGAGAGGAGACTCTACTCCCTTGCTGCAACTCTAGAGGAAACATGACTTCCCCACCTCACATCTAGAGGAGTCCTGACTCCACTGTTGCCACCTGAGAGGTATCCCCAGATCCCCATAGTAACTTGAGAGGAACCCCGTGATTCCAGCCACAAGTTGAAAGGCCACCGAGTTCCCCCTGAACTCAAATAAGAACTGATTCCCGTACAGCAACTTGAATGGAATCCCAAGTTTCTTCTCACAAGATGAAGGGCAGTCTGACTCCCCTGTTGCAACTCAAGAAAAATTACAAGTTCCCCTGTCTGACTCGACAGGATGCCAGACACGCTTTTCACAACTCAAGAGGAAATCAGAGTTCCATGCGTCAACATGACACAAATCCTGGCTCCCCTGCTGCAACTCAAGAGAAACACTAAAATCCATGTTGTAACTGAAGATTAACCCTGAGTTTCCTGTGTTAACTTGAAATGAGGCCCTATTTCCCTGCAGCAACTTGAGAGGAATCCCAAGTTACCCTCACAACTCAAAAAGAGTCCTCACTCCCTTGAGGCAACATGAGCAGTTCTGTGAGATTCCCGTCGCAACTCAAGAGGATCCCAAGATACCCATCACAATTCGAGAGGAACCCTGAGTTTCCTGCCTTAACTCGAGATGAGGCCCTATTCCCCTGCTGCGACTTGAGAGAACCCCAAGGTTCCCCTCGCATCAAAAAGGAGGTCTGATTCCCACAATGCAATCAGATAGGATCCTGGAGGGCCCTGTTGTAACTCAAGTGGAACCCCAAGATACCATCGCAACTCTAGAGGAACCCCGAGTTTCCCACCTCAACTAGAGATGAGGCCCAACTCCCCTGCAGTCACTCAAGAGCCATCCCAAATTACCCCGGCAACTTGAAAGGAGTCCTGACTACCCTGAGGCAATATGAGAGGTACCCTGAGGTCACAGTCACAACTGGAGAGGAATCCTAAGCTTCCCACCCCAACTCGAGAAAAACTGAGATTCCCTTCTAAACTTGAGATGAGTCCTGATTACCCTGCAGTGACTTGTGTGGAAAGCCGAGTTTCCCATCCCAACTTGACATGGCCGCCAAGAAACTGATGCAACTGCAGAGGATTCCCAAGAGGAGACTACCCAATCCCAAGTGGAAAAGAGAGGAAATTTCATACTGCAACTAAGCAGGAGGCCTGCCCTGCCGAAGTAGCCAGTAGATTCCTGCACTTCACAACTAGAAAAAGAGCCCCTTTTCATTAGAACCATAGAGGAGTCAACCGCCTATCAATTTGAGAAGAGCACTGTACTACATCTAGACAGGACCCCAACTAGCACAGCTAAGGAGGAGTTTCCCTGCCACAACAAGAGAGGTGACCATAAATGACAGCTAGAGATGAGTCAATCCACAGCAAATAAAGAGCAGTGGACTACACTCTAAATGAGAGTGGACTACAAGCTGTGTCTAGAGAGTAGCCTCCCACACATTGTACTTAGGAAGGGACCAGCTTGTACATCGCTGCTAGAGAGGATCTGCCCCACTCTTGTTCAATAGGAGTCTCCACCACAACTATAAAGGAACCCCGAGTCATCTGCTGCAACTCAAGAGGCACCCCGAGTTCCCCCCTGCAATTTTACGGGATCTCTATGCTGGCAGAAGAAAAGGGACCACTGTACCAAATGATGGAGGGGCTCTGGGGCCAAAACTGAAGTGGAGTTCCCAGGTGCAACTTGAGAGGTGTCTCTCAAGATATCACACCTAGAAAAAATACCTTCTGCCTTAATGGAAATGAGCTCCCTGAAGGAAGTCAAGTGCAGGCCCTCACAACTAGAGAGTACTGATTCTGTGAATAGAAGTGAGGAACCCATAGCACCAAAAGCACAGAGGACCTCCCCCATGGAGACAAGCACACCCCAACCAGAAAGGACACAGCCTCGCCCCTTGAGAGGAACCCTCCTCCACAACTTGAGAGGAGCCCGCTGGAATTCACACACAGAGAGGAGCCCCTCTTCTGCTGTTACAGTCAAATCTCACACCACAAGGAGAGAGGAGGTTGCACACCACCCTAGAGAGAATCAAAATTCTGGCAACTACAGAGTAGACCCTGACCACAACGATAATCACTTGTAAAAATAGTGAGCCACCACACGTTACTGCAAAAAGACAGGAGCAACTCTGAATATCCTTGCTAGAGATGAGTTGCCCCAGGAAAACTCGACAGGACACACCACCGCAAGTCACCAGGAACCCTGAGTACTAACCAAACTCGAGGAGAACCCCAGCTTCCCGACCACGACTCCAGTGCAATCCTGCATCCCATGCTGCAAATCCAGAAAAGCAGATTTCTCACTGCACTTCGAGAGGAGGTCTCAGGCACTGTGGCAACTCTCCAGCAAACCCTGAATTTCTAGAGACCACTAGAGAAGAAGCCCGAATTTCTACTGCCAGTGAGAGGAGGCCTGACTCCCCTGCTGCAATCCAGGAGGTATCCCCAGATCCCCCTTTAAACTCAAAAGGAACCCCATGTTTCCTGCCACAAGTCAAAAGGACACTGAGTTCCCTCTTAACTGAGATAAAGACTGATTCCCCTGAAGCGACTAAAATGGAATCCTAAGTTTCCCCTCAAAACATGAAGGGAGGTCTGAATCCCTTGTTGCAACTCAATAAAAATCCTGACTTCCCTGCCTCAACTCAACAGGATGCCTGACACCTCTTTCATAACTCGAGAGGAAAGCAGAATTCCATGCCTCAACAAGAGATGAGCCCTTACTATCCTGATGAAACTCGATACGAACCCCGAGATCCATGTCACAACTGGAGACAAACCCCAAGTTTTCTGCCTTAACTTGTGATGTGATCCTATTCCCCTGCAGTGACTTGACAGGAATCCCTAGGTTCCCCTCACAACTCAAGAGGAAGCCTGATTCCCCTGAGGCAACATGACAGATTCCCTGAGGTCCCCATCACAACTCGAGAGAAACACCAAGCTTCCCGCAGCAACTCAAGAAAAACCATGAGATTCCCCCTTCAAAGGGAGATGATGCCCGATTCCTTTGCAATGGCTCAAGAACAATCCGAGTTCCCCCTCACATCTGTAAAGGAGGCCTGACTCCCTTGAGGCAAAATGAGAGGTTCCCTGAGGTACCTGTCACAAATCGAGTGGAATTCCCTTTTCCCACCTCAACTTGAGATGAGGTGAGGCTGGATTCCTCTGCAATGACTTAAAAAGAAATCCTGAGTTTCACCTTACAACTTAAAAGGCTGCCTGACTCCCCTGAGGACACATGAGTGGTTCCCTAGGGTCCCTGTCACAACTCGAGAGGACCCCGATTTTCTGCTGCAACATGAGAAAAACCACCAAATTCATCCCTGAATGCAAGATAAGGTCTGTTTACCCTACAGCGACTTGAGAGCAATCCTGAGTTCCCTCCGGCAACCAGAACGGAGGCTTGACTCCCTTTTAGCAAGTCGAGAGTTTCCCTAAGATACCTGTTGCAACTCGAGAGGAACCGCAAGTTTTCTGCCTCAACTCAAGATGAACCCCACGTTGCCCACCTCATCTTGAGATGAGGGCTGATGCCTCTGCTTCTAGTTGAAAGGAATCCCAACTTCCCTTAGAACCTCATCATCAGGCCTTTATCACCTATTGCAACCCCATATGACCCCCAAATTCCACATCAAAACTTGAGAGAAACCCTGAGTTTCTCACCACAACTCGAGAAGAACCCAAGGTTGCCTGCTCAGTTCGAAATGTGGCCCAATTCCCCTGCAGTGACTGGAGAGGAACCCCGAGTTCTGCAAGTTCCTCTCAAGTTGCAACAGGTATCTCACGGAACCTCTCGAGCTGCTAAAAGAGAGTCAACTCAACATGAGCCCCAAGACCCTCATGCAACTGCAGATGATGTACAAGAGATTACCCCACCACAACTGGAGAAGAACCTTCTATCACAAACAGAGGAATTGTCATACCACACCTAAGCAGGAGGCCCACCCTGTCACAAAAAGCCAGTAGCTTCCTGCACTTCACAACTAGAAAAATATCCCCTCTTCATCTCCACCAGAGAGGAGTCACCCACATCCCAATTTGATAAGAGCATTCTACCACATCTAGAGAGGAGCCCAACTACCACAATTAAAGAGAAGTTCCCCTGCCACAATTAGAGAGGTGGCTGCAAATGAAACTGGAGATGAGTAGATTCATAATAAATAATGAGTGCACACCCATTGCAATCAGAGTGGAGCCCATGTCACATGTAGAGAGTAGCCTCCCACACATTTCACTTAGATGGGTACCAGCTTGCACATGGCTAATACAGAGGATCTGCCCCAGATTCATGAATCTAAAGCAAGAGGTGTCTCCAGCACAACTCTTAAGGAACCTCGAGTCATATACTGCAACTCAAGAGGCACCCTGAGATCCCTGTTGCAATCTCAGAATCCCTAGGCTAGCACAAGGGACCTGGGACCAAATGACAGAGGTGTTCTCCGGCCAAAACTGAAGTGTATTCCCCAGGCACAACTAGAGAGTTGTCCCCATGGATAATACCCCTAGAGAGAAGACCTTCTGCCTCCAATGAAGACGAGCTTCCTGAAGGAAGTCAAGTGGAGGTCCTGGGACCTAGAAAGCAGGAATCCCATGAATAGAAGTGAGGAACGCATAACACCAAAAGCAGAGAGGACTTCCCAAGTGGAGATAATAACACCCCAACCTAAGAGAATGCAGCCTCAAACCTCGAGAGGAAGGAACCCTCCTCCACAACTTGAGAGGTGCCTGCTGGACATCACACACAGAGAAGAGCCCCTCTTCTGCTAAGACAGACGGACCTCACACCACAAGGAGACAGGAGCTGCCACACCACCACTAGAGAGAATTGAAGCCCCCAGAAATAAAGAGTTGACCAAGACTACAATGATAGAGTAGTCCCTTTTCAAAACTAATGAGCAACTACCTGTCATTGCAACAAGACAGGAGCCACACTGCACATCCCTGCTACAACGAGTAGCCTGAAAGAACTTGACAGGATACCCCATTGTAAGTTACCAGGAACACTGAGTACTGACTAAGCTCGAGTGTAACCCTGACTTCCTTAACAGGACTCCAGTGGCATCCTGCATTCAATGCTGCAAATCCATAGTAACGTTGATTTCTTGCTGCACTTCAAAAGAAGCTCTCAGACGCTGTGGCAACTCTCCAGCCAACCCCAAGTTTCCAGCAACCACTAGAGAAGAACCCCACATTTCTGCTGCAACTTGAAGAAGGCCGACTCCCCTGCTGCACCTCGAGAGGAAACACGACTTTTCCACCTCAACTTGAGAAGAGTCTTGACTCCCTGGTTGCTATTTTAGAGGCATCCCCATATCCACATCACAACTCAAAAGGAATCCCATGTTTCCCGCCGCAAGTCAAAAGGACACTGAGTTCCCCCTCAACTCAGAATAAGGCCTGATTCCCCTGCAGCAACTTAAATGGAATCCTGAGTTTCCCCTCCCAGGAAGGGAGGTATGAATTCCCTGTTGCAACTCGAGAAAAATCCCGAGTTCCCCACCTCAATTCTAAGAGGCCTGATACCCCTTTCACAACTCGAGGGGAAAGAGGAGTTCCATGCCTCAACACAAGATGAGCCCTGATTACTTTTTGAAACTTGGTAGGAACCCCAAGATCCATGTCTGAACTGGAGAAGAACCCCAAGTTTCCTGCCTCAACTTGAGATGAGGCCCTATTCCCCTGCAGTGACTTGAGAGGAATGCATATGTTCATCTCACAACACGAAAGAAGCCTGACTCCCCTGAGGCAGCATGAGAGGTTCTCTGGGGTCCCCATCGCAACTTGAGAGGGCCCCCCAGTTTCTCACCTGAACCTGCGAGGAGATGAGTCCTGACTCCCTTTCAGCAAATCGAAAGGAATCTGGAGTGCCTGCTCACAACTCGAAAGGATGACTGACTCCCCTGGGGCAACAGTACAGGTTCCGTGAGGTCAATGTCACAACTCAAATAGAACCCTGAGCTTCCCTCTGCAACTCGACCAAAAGAAACAGAGTCATCTCTCAACGTGAGACGAGGCCTGATTCCCCTTTGGTGACTTGAGAGCAATCCCAACTTCCCCCTTCCAACTCAAAAGGAGGCTTGACTCCCTTTTTGCAACTTGAGAGGTTACCCATGATACTAGTCACAGCTGGAGAGGAACCCCGAGTATCCCACCTCAAATCGAGATGAGGCCCAGTTCCCCTGAGCCTGACAACTGAGCTGCCCCTCACAACTAGAAAGGAGGCCTAACTCTCCTGAGGTAACCAGAATAGTTCTCTGAGATACCCGTGGCAACTCGAAGGGAACCCCGAAATACCCATCGCAACTTGAGAGGAAACCCGAGTTTCCAGGCTCAAGATGAAGTCCAATTCCCATGCAGTGACTCGAGAGAAATCCCAAGTTCCCCACTGCAACTCCAAAGGAGGCTTGACTCCCTTTTTCCAACTGAAGATGTTACCTGAGACACCCGTCACAACTCGAGAGAAACCCCAAGTTTCACGCTACAACTGCAGAACACCATGTTCCTCACCTCATCTCGAGATTAGGACCAAGTTCCCTGCTTCAACTCGAGAGGAATTCCAACTTCCACCTCGCTCCTCAAGAGGAGGTCTGTCTCACCTATTGCTTCAGGAGGTTTCCTTAGTCTATGTCCCTATCACCAATGCCAGAGAAGCTGAAGTTATATGGAGTTATATGGAGACCTACAAGACCTCAAATACCTCCTAGAAATAACACCAAAAAAGATGTTCTATTCATCACTGGATATTGGAAGGCAAAGGTAGGAAGTCAAGCGATACCTGGAGTAACAGGCAACTTTGGACTTGGAAAAGAAAATGAAGCAGAGCAAAGGCTAACTGAATTCCTCCAGAGGATGTACTAGTCATAGAAAATACAGTCTGTCAACAACACAAGAGACAACTTTACACATGAAAATCACCAAATGGTCAACACTGAAATCAAATTAAGTACACTCTTTGTAGTTGAAGATGGAGAAACTGTATACAGTCAGCAAAAGCAAGACCTGAAGCTCATTGTGGCTCACATCATCAGCTCCTTGTGGAAAAATGCAGTCTTAAACTAAAGAAAGCAGGGAAAACCACTGGGCCAGCTAGATATGACTAAAATCAAATCCCCTATGAATATGCAGTGGAAGTAATGCATAGATTCAGGGGAATAAATCTAGTAGAGAGAGTGCCTGTATTATGATCAGAGGTGTGTATTATTGTACAGGAGGCAGCAAACAAAACCATCCCAAAGTACAAGTAAAATAAGAATGCAAAGGGGCTAGCTGAGGAGGCTTTACAAATAACTAAAGAAAGAAGTGAAAAGGAAGAGAGAAAGGAAAAGGTATGTTCAGCTAAATGCAGAGTTCCAAATAATAGCATGGAGACACAAGCAGGGATTCTTCAATGAACAGTGCATAAAACTAGAAGAAAAAAACTAAGGGGGGAAAACTAGAGATATCTTCAGGAAACTTGGAGCTATCAAGGGAATATTACACCAAAAGATGGGCTCAATAAAGGACAGAAACTGTGGAGACCTAGGAGATGCTGAGGAGGTCAAGAAGAGAAGGAAAGAACACACAGAACTGTGCAAAAATTAAAAAAAAATCTTAATGAACTAGATTACTATGATTAGGTTGTCAGTCACCGAAATCCAGACGTTCTGGAGTGTGAAGGCAAGCGGGCCTTAGGAAGCCCTGCTGTTAATAAACTGGTGAGGTAATGAGGAGAGTGAAAGAGTTGTCTTAGGACTTAATATTAAATAAACTAAGAAAGTGGTATCTGGCCCCATTACTTCATGGCAAATAGAAGAGGAAAAAGTAAAAGTAGTGACAGATTTCCTCTTCTAGGGCTCTAAAATCACAGTGGATGGTGATTGTAGCCATGAAATCAGAAGATGATTGCTTCTTGGTAGGAAAACTCTGACAAACTTAGACAGTGTGTTGAAAAACTCTGTTTTTCAGAGACACTGCTCTGCTGACAAAAGTCTGTGTAGTCAAGTCTATGGTCTTCCTAGTGGTCATGTACAGTTGTGAGAGCTGGACTGTAAAGAAGGCAGAACGCCAAAGAACTGACACTTTTGAACTGTGGTGCTGAAGGAATCCTGAAGGTCCCGTGGACAGCAAAGAGATCAAACCCGTCAATATTAAGGGGAATCAAACCTGAATACTTGCTGGAAGTAAAGAGGAACTAAAGAGCCTATTGGTGACATGAAGGAGTAGAGTGAAAGAGGCAGCTTGAGACTAAATATTAAATAAACTAAGAACATGGCATCTGAACCCATTACTTCATGGTAATGGTCTTCCCATTGGTCATGTACAGTTGTGGGAGCTGGATCATAAAGAAGGCAGAATGTCAAAGAACTGATGTCTTTGAACGATGATGCTGGAGAAGACTCCTGAGGGTTCTTTGGGCAGAAAGGGTATCAAACCGGTCAATCTTAACAGAAATCAAACCTGAATATTAGCTGAGGGGACCGATGTTAAAGCTGAAGTGACAGTATTTTGGTTATATGTACAAACAACTAACTTATTGGAAAAGTCCCTGATGCTGGGAAAGATTGAAGGCAGAAAGAGAAGAGGGCATCAGAGGATAAAATGGCTGGATGACATCACTGATGAAATGGACATGAGCTTGGGCAAACTTTGGGAGATGGTGAGGGACAGGAAGGCCTGGTGTGCTGTAGTCCATGGGGTTTCAAAGAATTGGACATGACTGGATGACTGAACAAAAACAACAATAAATTATGATGAATTACTTTTATAATTATTATTATGAATCAATCTATACTTGAGATGACATTAATAATCATAATACTGGGAAAACGACTCCCTTAAAGTATCTGTAACATTTTTAAAGGAGGTAAAAATTCTATTAAAGGTTTAGTAATTACGTAAAAAAAAATGTAAAAAATTATGTAAGCAAATTTGTAGAAAAATATATTAACAGACACAATGTTTTTATAAAAGCAAACAACCAAAAGCACATGATAGGTTTTTTAAATATAAATTTATCTTTTTTTTTAGATTGCTGAAAGTATTTATTTTTTAAATTTATTTTTTAATTACAATACTGTATTTGTTTTGCCATACATTGACATGAAACAGCCACAGGTGAACACAATCTCCCAATGCCAAAGCCCCCTCCCACCTCCCACCCCACATCCTCTCCCTGAATCATCCTGTGCTCCAGCCCCATGCATCCTGCATCCTGCATTGAACACAGATTGGTGATTCGTTTCTTACAAGAAAGTATATATGTTTCAGTGCCATTCTCCCAAACCATCCCGCCTTTTCCTTCTCCCTCAGAGTCCAAAAGTCCGTTCTGTACCTCTGTGTCTCTTTTGTTGTCTCACATATAGGGTCGTCATTACTATCTTCTAAAGTCCATATATATGTGTCAGTATACTGTATTGGTGTTTTTCTTTCTGGCTTACTTCACTCTGTATAATCGGTTCCAATTTCATCCATCTCATTAGAACTGATTCAAATTTATTCTTTTTAAGGGCTGAGTAGTACTCCATTGTGTATATGTACCACAGCTCTCTTATCCATTCATCTGCTGATGGACAACTAGGTTGCTTCCATGTCCTGGCTATTATAAACAGCACTGCAATGAACATTGAGGTACATGTGTCTCTTTCAATTCTGGTTTCCTCAGTGTGTATGCCGACCAGTGGGATTGCTGGGTCATAAGGCAGTTCTATTTGCAATTTTTTAAGGAATCTCCACACTGTTTTCCATAATGGCTGTACTAGTTTGCATTCCCACCAGCAGTGTAAGAGGGATCCCTTTTCTCCACATCCTCTCCAGTATTTATTGCTTGTAGACTTTTGGATCACAGCTATTCTGACTGGAGTGAAATGGTACCTCATTGTGGTCTTGATTTGCATTTCTCTGATAATGAGTGATGTTGAACATCTTTTCATGTGTTTGTTAGCCATCCGTATGTCTTCTTTGGTGAAATGCCTATTTAGTTCTTTGGCCCATTTTTTTATTGGATCGTTTATTTTCTGGAGTTGAGCTGCATAAGTTGCTTATATATCCTTGAGATTAGTTGTTTGTCAGTTGTTTAATTTGCTATTGTTTTCTCCCATTCAGAAGGCTGTCTTTTCACCTTGCTTATAGTTTCCGATTTGTATGGAAATACAAAAAAACCTCGAATAGCCAAAGCAATCTTGAGAAAGAAGAATGGAACTGGAGGAATCAACTTGCCTGACTTTAGGCTCTACTACAAAGCCACAGTCATTAAGACAGTATGGTACTGGCACAAAGACAGAAATATAGATCAATGGAACGAAATAGAAACCCCTGAGATAAACCCACACACCTATGGACACCTTATCTTCGACAAAGGAGGCAAGAATATATAATGGAGTAAAGACAGTCTCTTTAATAGGTGGTGCTGGGAAAACTGGTCAACCACTTGTAAAAGAATGAAACTAGACCTGTTTCTAACACCGTACACAAAAGTAAACTCAAAATGGATTAAAGATCTAAATGTAAGACCAGAAACTATAAAACTCCTAGAGGAGAACATAGACAAAACACTCTCCGACATAAATCACAGCAGGATCCTCTATGATCCAACTCCCAGTATACTGGAAATAAAAGCAAAAATAAACAAATGGGATCTAATTAAAATTAAAAGCTTCTGTACAACAAAGGAAACTATAAATTTATCTTAATTGGAGGCCAATTAATTTACAATATGGCATTGTTTTTGCCATACATCTACATGAATCTGCCACAGGGGTACACATGTTCCCCATCCTGAAACCCCCTCCCACCTCCCTCCACATTCCGTCCCTCTAGGTCATCCCAGTGCACCAGCCCTGAGCATCCTGTATCATGTATCAAACCTAGACTGGTAATTCGTTTCACATATGATATTATACAGGTTTCAATGCCATTCTCCCAAATCATTCTACTCTCACCCTCTCCCACAGTCCATAAGACTGTTCTATACATCTGTGTTTTTTTTGGTGTCTCGCATACAGGGTCATTGTTACCATCTTTCTAAATTCCATATATATGCATTAGTATAGTCTATTGTTGTTTTTCTTTCTGGCTTACTTCACTCTGTATAATAAGCTCCAGTTTCATCTACCTCATTAGAACTGACTCAAATGTATTCTTTTTAATGACTGAGTAACACTCCATTGTATATATGTACCACAGCTTTCTTATCCATCTGTCTGCTGATGGACAACTAGTAATTTGTTGGAACATTGTGTTAGTCTTTTTGAAATTGTTCATTGACCCCTGGTTACATTTCCCACTACTTTCACTTCTATTTCCCCTCATTACAAATTAAACTATTACTTTGAACTTCTTTCTATTCCCTTGATAGATCATTCTCACTTGCATCAGTGTATGGGAATGTTCTGGGATCATACCTTAAACATATTCTCCAGGAAGCTTTTCTCGACCTCTGGGGCTTTGTTTATTTGCCTTCCATAACCACCCTTATAGAATCAACATTCAGGACTTCCTTAACCAAAAATTTAGGATGTTGTAATTGGTTATTTAGTACACTCTTCACATCCTCAAAGACAACAAACTCTGGAAGGCCAAGGATCACAGCTGTGCTATCCACAGGTAAAACACCTGTACTGGCTCAAAAAATATAATATGAAGTTGGGTATGTGTGTGCTCACTCATGTCTGACTCTGAGCCCTGTGGATTGTAGTCTGCCAAGCTCCTCTGCCCATGGAATTTTCCAGGCAAGAGTACTGGATTGGGTTTTAATTTCCTACTGTACTGTACTGGATCTTCCCAACCCAGGGATTGAACTTGCATCTCTTGTGCCTCCTGCATTGGTAGCAAGATTATTTATCACCAGTGCCACCTGGAAAGCATTGAATTGGGGACAAAAGGGAAATAGGCACATACTTTTACTGGGTGACAAATTCTAATATATACACAAATTGTTTACAAATCTGGAAAAAATGTGATAATGCGGCAAAAATTTTATCATTTCAGTTTGAATTTTCATGAAGCTTCAGGAAGTTTTTCTTATGGTAGTGTATACAACTGGTGTTTCTAGTACAATTATATCATCATGAAAGCATAATCTTTCTTCTTTTCACAGATACATCTTACTGGTTGGTAGGGAAAGAACAGTTTTTGCTTATGTAACAAAAGTGATGAAACTTGAAATGAGTTATCAGGATACATAGCAACTGAATACAGCAAATACATGTCCAGACTCATTTGTATACATACATTTATGTTGCTAGTAGAATGAAGTAAATTTCTTAAACAACTAAATGGCATTATGAATTCAGAGAATAGGATGATCAGTGCTTGCTGGAAATAACAGAATAGATGCATCTTCATGGTATTTAATTTTAGCCTTAAATAGGAGTGTATGCTATTATTATTTTTTCTGAAATAGGCAAACTTAATTCTACATGACATAGAGAAAAAAAATCACCCGTTTATTTCACAGTCAGTTCAGTTCAGTCTCTCAGTCGTGGCCAACTCTTTGCAACCCCATGAACTGCAGCACCCCAGGCCTCCCTGTCTATCACCAACTCCTAGAGTTCACTCAGACTCATGTCCATCGAGTCAATGATGCCATCCAGCCATCTCATCCTCTGTCGTCCCCTTCTCCTCCTGCCCCTAATCCCTCCCAGCATCAGAGTTCTTTTCAATGAGACAACTCTTTGCATGAGGTGGCCAAAGTACCGGAGTTTCAGCTTTAGCGTCATTCCTTCCAAAGAAATCCCAGGGCTGATCTCCTTTAGAATGGACTGGTTGGATCTCCTTGCAGTCCAAGGGACTCTCAAGAGTCTTCTCCAACACCACAGTTCAAACACATCAATTCTTTGGTGCTCAGCCTTCTTCACAGTCCAACTCTCCCTTTCATACATGACTACGAGAAAAACCATAGCCTTGACTAGACAGACAAGTAATGTCTGTCGGCAAAGTAATGTCTGTGCTTTTGAATATGCTATCTAGGTTGGCCATAACTTTTCTTCCAAGGAGTAAGCGTCTTTTAACTTCATGGCTGCAGTCACCATCTGCAGTGATGTTGGAACCCCCCAAAATAAAGTCTGACACTGTTTCCACTGTTTCAACATCTATTTCCCATGAAGTAATGGGACTGGATGCCATGATCTTCATTTTCTGAATGTTTAGCTTTACGCCAAGTTTTTCACTCTCCTCTTTCACTACCTTCATTCAAATTCCTGCCACAACAAGGAGACTTATTTTGAAAGTTTTCAAAAGTAAAACTAGGACTAATTGGTGAATTCACAAAACAAACATATGTCAATTCATAGATTGCTTACCAAATTTCTATTATGTACCAGACAGTGTGCTAAGAGAAGAGTGCAATTTGAGCTGATCTTGACATGGCCTGGCCTTCCTGAAATTTTCTCTCTACTTAAGGGTACATATTGTAATAAGGTGATTTTACAAAATATATATATAATTTTAGAAAGTGATTCCAAAAAAGGAAGAGAAAGAAGTTTTATATGAACTTGTCCATAGGATGAAAGTATCACTACTTATTGTTACATTTTTCTCCACTTAGGTATGAGGTAGATAACAGCTTTGGAATACAGTGGCAAAAATCTGTGTGTGAAAAGGAGATCTTATGAAATTAAAGGTCCCACACATAGATTCCGTGATATGAAATCTTACAGAAAGTATGATATAGATCCCAAGGGTGTTTAAAATATATATTCTAAATTTCTAAAAGCTCTTTTTCACATGATATCTTATATATCATATGAAATGAGCCTTTGATTCATTTCATTGTATTAAACTGATCATATTTAAATCCAAATGCATCCTTCAGCCTTCTCAGGAATTACGATGTCGTTTATTATCTTCTTCCATGAGGTTAGACTAAGGTGTGGGATATATTAACTGCTTAACAATTATATGTTGCTGAGTAACTCATTTGCTCTCAAGCTGATGCTCAATTAAACCTCTAGGAAGACAAATAATTTTAAAAAATGTATTAGTTGCTGGTTTGTGATGTAAAGGCTTTGGAAAATTTAAAGAATTTTAAGAAAGCAATATAACAATCTGATAAGAAAATTGCCTTATTAATCTTAGAAGGGTCCTCATTTTACTGAAAATAACACAGAGTCTCACAAACATCTAATGTAAAATTTTTTAAAGCGTTCTTCTGCAACAGTAGAATGGGGATAAATACTGATGTCTTCTTATTAATTCTGATGTTAGTGTGTTTGTTCTGCTTAAGTAATCTAATTATTTCCTATTGTGAAGCTATTTGAAATTTAGTTTGGTAGTCAAAAGCAGCATAAAAGTGATCTCTAGTTTTATTTTAAGAAGCAATGTTTATTTTCAAATGCCTTTCTGTAGCATTTCATCAAAAACTGTTTTCTATTTTCATTAAATGCTAAAGTAAAAAATGGTGACAATATGATTAGTTGACTTATGAAAGATGTTCTAGTGCTTAAAAGATTAAATGACAAAATTATATGAAAGTTTGAGAGCATCTGATAGTACAGATATTTCTGAAAGCGAAGCACAATCCACATTAAAAATATCTCAGTTTTGAGAGTTCAAGATGGAAGTGTTGAAGCTTAACTCACCTCCTCTCATGGATGCAACAAATCTACAATCACATATGGAATGATTCACGCAGAAAGGGACCTAAAAACTGAATAAACAAAGATCCTACAAGAAAAGAAGGAAAATATAGCGTTAAGATAGGTGAAAGAGAGAGAGATACAGTCTTGCCAAGAAAAATAGAGCAGTCCAACCAGTGAGCTACCACTGAGTGGAATCACAAAGGGTTAGATCTTTCTCCTAATCAGCAAAGGATGCAGGCTCCACATCAGGAATCCCACCCATAATCATGTATGGGAAGGACCAGCCCCCCAAATACCTGAGCCAGAACTGCTTTTGAGTGCTTGTATCCTGCAGAGGCATAAGTTAGCAGTGGCCTGCTGTGTGCACAGGGGCTCTGGCTGCAACAGACCTGGGTCATGTAGCATTACTCAACATAAAGTCACAAAGCAGACAACCAACAAACTGCAGAACAATTAAACTAAAGAAATCTCACACTGTTAAGAAAGCTCTAGGACCCACAACAGATTTCCCAACCTAGGGATCTGTTAAAGGGACTGAGAACCCCCAGGGAATTTGACTTAGGGCAGCAGTACGATTTGACTGCAGAACTTTCACAGGACTGGGGAAACAGACTAGGTGAGCACAAACAAAACCTTGCATGTGCCAGAATCCAGGGGAAAGGAGCAGTGTCCCCAAAGAGCTGGTCAGACTTGCCTGTGAGCATCCATGAGTCTCCTGTGGAGGGATGGGTCAGCAGGTTGGCCTCAGGTCAAACAAGAGTAAGGGAACACAGACCTACCCATCAACAAAAAATTGGATTAAAGACTTACTGAGCATGGCTCCCCCATCAAGATAAGACCCAGTTTCCCCCACAGTCAGTCTCTTCCATCAGAAAGTTTCCAGAAGCCTCTTATGCTTATTCATCAGAGGGCAGAAAGAATGAAAACCACAATCACAGAAAAGTAACCAATCTGATCACATGAACCACACCTTGTTTAAATCAATGAAACTATCAGCCATGCCATTTAAGGCTACTCAAGATGGACCAGTGCACTGAGTACAGGCAGCTGTGACCAGTGCACTAAGCGCAGGTAGCTACAGCTGGTGCACTAAGCATGGTTGAAAGGAGCTACTCCACGTCTGAGGTCAGGGGCAGAAGCCAGGAGGACACCATGCCTGAAGGGCTGTGGGCAAGAGGAGCTACCCACATCCGAGGTCATTGGCAGCGGCCGACAGGAGCCACCCTGGGACCAAGGCCAGAGGCGGTGGCAGAGAGGACCAACCCCACATCCAAGGAGCAGTGGCTAAACGGGTGGAGGACGGCCTAGAGAAGCTATCAAACATTGAAAGTCAGGAAGGGTGGTGGTGAGGAGATACACCTCATCCAATGTAAGGAGCAGTGGCTGTGCTTTGCTCGAGCAGCCCTGGAGAGATACCCGATGCCCAATACCAGAGAAACCCAAGTAAGATAGTAGATGTTGCAAGAGGGCATCAGAAGGCAGACACACTGAAACCATACTCACAGAAAACTAGTCAGTCTAATCACACTAGGACCACAGCCTTGTCTAACTCAAGGAAACCAAGCCATGGCTGTGGGGCAACCCAAGACAGGTGGGTTATGGTGGAAATGTATGACACAATGTGGTCCACTGGAGAAGGGAATGGCAAACCAGTTCAGTATTCTTGCCTTGAGAACCCCATGAACAGCATGAAATGGCAAAATGATAGTATACTGAAAGAGGAACTCCTCAGGTCCCTAGGTGCCTAATATGCTACTGGAGATTAATGGAGGAAAAACTCCAGAAAGAATGAAGGGATGGAGCCAAAGCAAAAGCAATACCCAGCAGTGGATATGTCTGGGATAGAAGCAATGCCCAATGCTGTAAAGAGCAATATTGCATAGGAACCTGGAATATCAGGTCCATGAATCAAGGCAAATTGGAAGGGGCCAAACAAGAGATGGCAAGAGTGAATGCTGACATTCTAGGAATCAGTGAACTAAAATGGACTGGGAATCGGTAAATTTACTCAGAGGACTGTTATATTTATTACTGCGGGCAGGAATCCCTTAGAAGAAATGGAGTAGCCATCATGGTCAACAAAAGAGTCCGAAATGCAGTACTTTAATGCAATTTCACAAATGACAGAATGATCTCTGTTCGTCTCCAAGGCAAACCATTCAATATCACGGTAATCCAAGTCTATGCCCCAACCCGTAATGCTGAAGAAGCTGAAATTGAACGGTTCTATGAAGACCTACAAGACTTTTTAGAACTAACAACCAAAAAAGATATCCTTTTCATTCTAGAGGACTGTAATGCAAAAGTAGGAAGTCAGAAACACCTGGAGTAACAGGAAAATTTGGCCTTGAAATGCAGAATGAAACAGGGCAAAGACTAATAGAGTTTTGCCAAGAAAATGCACTGGTCATAGCAAACACCCTCTTCCAACAACACAAGAGAAGACTCTACACATGGACATCACCAGATGGTCAACACCGAAATCAGATTGATTATATTCTTTGCAGCCAAAGATGGAGAAGCTCTATACAGTAAACAAAAACAAGACGAGGAGCAGACTGTGGCTCAGATATTGAACTCCTTCTTACCAAATTCAGACTTAGATTGAAGAAAGTAGGGAAAACCGCTAGACCATTCAGATATGACCTAAATCAAATCCCTTATGATTACACAGTGGAAGTGAGAAATAGATTGAAACGCCTAGATCTGATAGATAGAGTGCCTGATGAACTATGGACTGAGGTTCGTGACATTGTACAGGAGACAGAAATCAAGACCATCCCCATGGAAAAGAAATTCCAAAAAGCAAAATGACTCTCTGAGGAGGACTTACAAATAGCTGTGAAAAGAAGAGAAGCAAAAAGCAAAGAAGAAAAGGAAAGATATAAGCATCTGAATACAGAGTTCCAAAGAATAGGAAAAAGGGATAAGAACAACTTCTTCAATGATCAATGCAAAGAAATAGAGGAAAAGAACAAAATGGGAAAGACTAGAGACGTCTTTAACGAAATTAGAGATACGAAGAGAATATTTCATGTAAAGATGGGCTCGATAGAGGACAGAAATGGTATAGACCTAACAGAAGCAGAAGAAATTAAGAAGTGGCAAGAATAAACAGAAGAACTGTACAAAAAAGACTTTCACGACCCAGATAATCACGATGGTGTGATCACTCATCTAGACCCAGACATCCTGGAATGTGAAGTCAAGTGGGCCTTGGAAAGCATCACTACAAACAAAGCTAGTGGAAGTGATGGAATTCCAGTAGAGCTATTTCAAATCCTGAAAAATGATGCTGTGAAAGTGTGGCACTGAGTATGCCATCAAATTTGGAAAACTCAGCAGTGGCCACAGGACTGGAAAAAGTCAGTTTTCATTCCAATCTCAAAGAAAGACAATGCCAAAGAATGCTCAGACTACCACACAATTGCACTCATCTCACATTCTAGTAAAGTAACGCTCAAAATTCTCCAAGCCAGGCTTCAGCAATACGTGAACCAAGAACTTCCTGATGTCCAAGCTGGTTTTAGAAAAGGCAGAGGAACCAGAGATCAAATTGCCAACAGCTGCTGGATCATGGAAAAAGCAAGAGAGTTCCAGAACAATATCTATTTCTGCTTTATTGACTATTCCAAAGCATTTGACTGTGTGGATCACAACAAACTTTGGAAAATTCTGAGAGAAATGGGAATACCAGACCTTCTGACCTGCCTGTTGAGAAATCTGTATGCAGGTCAGGAAGCAACAGTTAGAACTGGACATGGAACACCATACTGGTTCCAAACAGGAAAAGGAGTACATCAAGGCTGTATATTGTTACCCTGCTTATTTAGCTTATATGAAGAGTACATTATGAGAAACACTGGACTGGAAGAAGCACAAGCTGGAATCAAGATTGCCAGAAGAAATATCAATAACCTCAGATATGTAGATGACACCACCCTTATAGCCAAAAGCAAAGAGGAACTCAAAAGCCTCTTGATGAAAGTGAAAGAGGAGAGTGAAAAAGTTGGCTTAAAGCTCAACATTCAGAAAACGAACATCATGGCAACCAGTCCCATCACTTAAAGGGAAATAGATGGGGAAACAGTGGAAACAGTGTCAGACTGTATTTTGGGGGGCTCCAGATTCACTACAGATGGTGACTGCAACCATGAAATTAAAACACGCTTCCTCCTTGGAAGAAAAGTTATGACCAACCTAGAGAGCATATTCAAAAGCAGAGACATTATTTTGCCGACTAAGGTTCATCTAGTCAAGGCTATGGTTTTTGAAGTAGTCATGTATGGATGTGAGAATTGGACTGTGGAGAAGGCTGAGCACCAAAGAATTGATGCTTTTGAACCGTGGTGTTGGAGAAGACTCTTGAGAATCCCTTGGACCACAAGGAGATTCAATCAGTCCATTCTATATGATATCATCCCTGGGATTTCTTTGGAAGGAATGATGCTAAAGCTGAAACTTCAGTACTTTGGCCAGTTTATGAGAAATGTTGACTCATTGGAAAAGACTCTGATGCTGGGAGGGACTGGGGGCAGGAGGAGAAGGGGATGACAGAGGATGAGATGTCTGGATGGCATCACTGACTCGATGGACATGAGTCTGAGTGAACTCCGGGAGTTGGAGATGGACAGAGAGGCCTGGCGTGCTGCAATTCATGGGGTCGCAAAGAGTCAGACACGACTGAGCGAGGGAATTGAACTGAAGTGAAGATTGACCGGTCATAGTGGAGAATTCTGACAAAATGTGGTCCACTGGAGAAAGGAAAGGCAAGCCACTTCAGTATTCTTCCCTTGAGAACCCCATGAACAGCATAAAAGTGCAAAAGATATGATACAGAAATATGAACTCTCCAGGTCGGTAGGTGTCTAATATGCTAATGGAGAAGAATGGAGAAATAATACCAGGAACAATGAAGAGACGAGGTCAAAGGAAAACAACACCAACTGTGTATGTGACTGGTGATGGAAGTAAAGCCCGAAACTGAAAAGAACAAAATGCATAGGATCCTGGAATGAACTGCATAGGAACCTAGTCCAC
Organism: Eudorcas thomsonii; assembly: GCA_006408755.1. Classification (NCBI taxonomy): domain Eukaryota; kingdom Metazoa; phylum Chordata; class Mammalia; order Artiodactyla; family Bovidae; genus Eudorcas; species Eudorcas thomsonii. Next base: position 26,017 of record SJYE01007417.1, on the reverse strand, counting down.
AAATCAAGGTAAACTGGAAGTGGTCAGGCAGGAGATGGCAAGAGCAAACATCAACATTTTAGCAATCAGTGAACTAAAATGGAGTGGAGTTCAATTCAGTTCGGTTCAGTTGCTGAGGCATGTCCAATTTTTTTGTGATTCATGGACTGCATTATGCCAGACCTCCCTGTCCATCACCAACTCCACGAGTCTACTCGAACTCTTGTCCATTGTTTTGGTGATGCCGTCCATCCATCTCATACTCTCTCATCCCCTTTTCCCACCTTCAATATTTCACAGCATCAGGGTCTTTTCAGATGAGTCAGCTCTTCACATCATCAGGTGGCAAAATTATTGGAGTTTCATCTTCAATATCAATCCTTCCAATGAACACCTAGCACTGATTTCCTTTAGGATGGACAGTTTGGATCTCCTTGTAGTCCAAGGGATTCTCAAAGTCTTCTTCAGCACCACAGTTTAAGCATCAATTCTCTGGCATTCAGCTTTCCTTATAGTCCAACTCTCACATCCATACAGAACCACTGGAAACACCATAGCCTTGACTAGACAGACCTTTGTTGACAAAGTAATGTCTATGCTTTTTAATATGCTGTCTAGGTTGGTCATAACTTTTCTTCCAAAGAGCAAATGTCTTTTAAATTGATGGCTGCACTCATCATCTGCAGTGATTTTGGATCCCCAAAAAACAAAGTCTGTCACTGCTTCCACTGTTTCGCCATCTATTTGCCATGAAGTGATGGAACCAGATGCCATGATCATAGTTTTCTGAATGTTGAGGTTTAAGCCAACTTTTCCATTCTCCTCTTTCACTTTCATCAAGAGGTTCTTTAGTTCTTCTCTTTCTGCCATGAGTGTGATGTCTGCATATCTGAGGTTATTAATTTTCCCCCACAATCTTGGTTTCAACTTGTGCTTCATCCAGTCTAGCATTTCTCATGATGTACTCTGTATAATTCAGATGACCATTTTATCTATTTCTGTGGGCAAGAATGCCTTAGAAGAAATGGAATAACCCACACAGTCAACAAGAGTCTGAAATGCAGTACTTGGGTGCAATATCAAAAATGAGCAAATTATTTATGTTCATTTCCAAAGCAAATCATTCAATATCACAATAATCCAAGTCTATGCCCCCCCCCAAAAAAAACAATCCTGAAGAACTAAAGTTGAACTGTTCTATGATGCCCTACAAGACCTCCTAGAGCTAACACCAAAATAAGATGTCCCCTTCATGATAGAGGGCTGGCATGCAAAAGTAGGAAGTCAAGAGATACCCAGAGTAACAGACATGATTGGCCTTGGAGTGCAATATAAAGAAAGGAAAAGGCTAACAGAGTTCTGTCTTGAAAACGCAGCAGTCATATCAAAGACTTCCTTCCAACACAAGAGAAGACTCTACGCATGGACATCACCAGGTGGTCAATACAAAAATCAATTGATTATATTTTTTCCAACTGAAGAGAGATCTCTACATGGCCAGCAAAATCAAGACTAGGAGCTGACTAAACTGAATACTGAAAAATTCAGTCTTTGATTGAAGAAATTAGGGAAAATCATTAAACTCTTCAGGTATGACCTAAATCAGGTATGATCCTTATGATTATACAGTGGAATGACAAATATATTCAAGAGATTACATCTGATAGATAGAGTGCTGGAAGAACTATGGACACAACTCAGTTTCATTGTATAGGAGGAGGCAGTGATCAAGAGCAGCCCAAGAAAAAGAAATGCAAAAAGGCAAAATGATTGTCTGGGGAGGCCTTACAAATAGCTGAGAAAAGAAGAGAAGTGAGAGGCAAGGGAGAAAAATAAAAATATATACATCAGAATGCAGAACTTCAAAGAATAGCAAGGAGAGATAAGAAAGCCATCCTCAGAGATTAATGCAAAGAAATAGCGGAAAACAATATTACTGGGAAGACTAGAGATCTCTTCAAGAAAACTAGAGATACCAAGGGAACATTTCATTAAAAATGGGCACAATAAACCCATACAATCTATGTCCATCTCTAACAGAATGAGAAGATAGTGAAAATAGGGAACAAGAATACACAAAACTACACATGCACAGAAAAAGCTTAATGATCCAGATAACCATGATGCTGTGATCACTCACCTAATGCCAGACATTCTGGAATCTGAAGTCAAGTTGGCCATAGAAAGAATCACTACAAAGCTATGGAGGTGATGGAGTTCCAGCTGAGCTATTTCAAATCCGAAAGGAAGATGCTTTTAAGTGCTGCACTCAAGATGCCAGCAAATATGGGAAACTCAGCAGTGGCCACAGGACTAGAAAAGGTCAGTTTTCATTACAATCCCAAAGAAAGGCAAAGCCAAAGAATGCTCAAACTACCACACAATTGAACTCATCTTTCATGCTAGCAAAGTAATACTCAAATTTATTCAAGTCAGGCTTTAATAGTACATGAATTGTGAGTTTCCAAATGTTCAAGCTCGTTTAGAGAAGACAGAGAAACGAGAGATCAAATTGCCAATATCCGTTGGATCATCAAAAAGGCAAGAGAGGTCCAGAAAACATCTACCTCTGCTTTAGTGACTATGCCAAAGCCTTTGGGTGGATCACAGGAAACTGTGGAAATTTTTAAAAGAGGTGGGTATATCAGATCACCTGACCAGCCTCCTGAGAAATCTGTGTGCAGGTCAAGGAGCAACAGTTAGAACTGGACATGGAACAATAGACTGTTTCCAAATCAGGAAAGGAGTACGTCAAGGCTGTATATTGTCACCCTTCTTGTTTAACTTACATGCAGAGTACATAATTCAAAATACTGGGCTGGATGAAGCACAAGCAGGAATCAAGATTGCTGGGAGAAATATCAATAACCTCACATATGAAGATGACACCACCCTTATGGCAGAAAGCAAAGAAGAACTATAGAGCATCTTTATGAAAGTAAAAATGGAGAGTGAAAAAGTCGTCTTAATTCTCAACATTCAGAAAACAAAGATCATGGCATCTGGTCCCATCACTTCATGGCAAATAGATGCAGGAAACAATGGAAATAGTGACAGACTCTATTTTGGGGGGCTTCAAAATCACAGAAGATATTGACTGTAGTCATGAAATTAAAGACACTTGCTCCTTGGAAGAAAAGTTTTGACTAAGCTAGATATCATATTAAAAAGCAGAAACATTTCTTTTCCAGTAATAATGTATGGATGTGAGAGTTGGACTATAATGAAACTGTGCATGGAAGAATTGATGCTTTTGAACTGTGGTTTCAGAGAAGACTCTTGAAAGTCTCTTGGACTGCAAGAAGATCCATCCAGTCAATCCTAAAGGATATCAGTCGTGAATATTTATTGGAAGGACTGATGGTGAATCTGATACTCCAATACTTTTGCCACCTGATCAGAAGAGCTAACCCATTGAAAAGACCCTGATGCTGGGAAAGATTGAAGGCAGGAGGAGAAGGAGATGTCAGAGGATGAGATGATTGTTTGGCATCACCGAGCCTATGGATATGAGTTTGAGTAAGCTCTGGGGGTTGGGGCTGGACAGGGAAGCCTGTCGTGCTAAAGTACAGGAAGTCATAAAGAATCAGAGACGACTGAATGACTGAACTGAACTGAAGGAGCCTACACAACATGCTACTGAATAACCAACAGACCATGGAAGAATTTAAAAAGGAAATAAAAATGTGTGTAGAATCAAATGAAAATATGACAACCGAAATGCATGGGATTCAGTAAAAGCAGTACTAAGAAGATGGGTCATAGGAATAAAAGTTTATCTCAAGAAGCAAGAGTGAAAAAAAAAGCCTAACTTTACATCTATGTCAACTAGAAAAAGGAGAAATGAAGAACCCCAAAGTTAGTAGAAGGAAAGACATCATGAAAATCAGAGTGAAATAAATGAAAAAGAAACAAAGGGGACTATAGCAAATATCAGCAAAACTAAAGCTGTTTCTTTGAGAAGATAAATAAAATTGATAAACCACTAGCCATACTCATCAAAAAAAAGGGGGGGGGGAAGAATCCAACCAGCAAACTTAGAAATTAAAACGGAGAAATCACAACAAAAACACAGAAATACAAAGGATCATAAGAAAGTAGTACCAGCAGCTATATGCTAATAAAATGGGGAACTTGGAAGATATTGATGAATTCTTAGAAAAGTAAAACGTTTCAAAACTGAACCAAAAAAAATAACAGTAGAAGATCTTAACAGACCCATCACAAAGATGGAAATAGAAATTGTAATAAAAAATTATCCAGCAAGCAAAATCAAGGACCAGATGACTTCATAAGTGAAGTCTACCAAAAATTTAGAGAACAGCTAAGATCTCTCCTACTCAAACTCTGCCATAAAATTGCAGAGAAAGGTAAATTCCCAAAGCCACTCTATGAGGCCACCATCCCCTTAATACCAGAACCAGACAAAGATGCCACAATAAAAGAAAACTACAGGCCAATATCACTGATGAACATAGATGCAGAAATCCTCAACAAAATTCTAGCAAACATAATACAACAGCATATTGAAAAGATCATACATCATGACCAAGTGGGCTTCATGCCAGGAATGTAAGGATTCTTCAATTTTCACAAATCAATCAATGCAATACACCACATTAACAAATTGAAAGGTAAAAACTGTAAGATTATCTTAATACATGCACAGAAAGAGTTTGAAAAAAATTCAACAACCATTTATGATAAAAACTCTCCAGAAAGCAGGCAAAGAAAGAATAAACGTCAACATAATAAAACTCATAAATGATAAATTCACAGCACACATTATCCTCAATGGCGAAAAATTAAAAGCATTTCCTCTAAAGTCAGGAAAAGATAATGTTTCCCACTCTTATCATTACTATGAAATATAGTTTTGGAAATTTTGGTCACAACAATTAAAGAAGAAGAAGAAATAAAAGGAATCCAGATTGGAAAGAAGAAGTAAAATTCTCACTGTTTGCAAATGACATGATCCCCTATATCAGTTCAGTTGAGTTCAGTCACTCAGTCATGTCTGACTCTTTGTGACCCCATGAATTGCAACACGCCAGGCCTCCCTGTACATCACCAACTTCCGGAGTTCACACAGATTCACGTCCATCGAGTCAATGATGCCATCCAGCCATATCATCCTCGGTCGTCCCCTTCTCCTCCTGCCCCCAGTCCCTGCCAGCATCAGAGTCCTTTCCAGTGAGTCAGCTCTTCTCATGAGGTGGCCAAAGTGCCGGAGTTTCAGGTTTAGCATCATTCCTTCCAAAGAAATCCCAGGGCTGATCTCCTTCAGAATGGACCGGTTGAATCTCCTTGCAGTCCAAGGGACTCTCAAGAGTCTTCTCCAACACCACAGTTCAAAAGCATCAGTTCTTCAGCGCTCAGCCTTCTTCACAGTCCAACTCTCACATCCATACATGACCACTGTAAAAATCATAACCTTGACTAGACGGACCTTAGTTGGCAAAGTAATGTCTCTGCTTTTGAATATGCTATCTATGTTGGTCATAACTTTTCTTCCAAGGAGGAAGCGTCTTTTAATTTCATGGCTGCAGTCACCACCTGCAGTGATTTTGGAGCCAAAAAAATAAAGTCTGACACTGTTTCCACTGTTTCCCTATCTATTTCCCAAGAAGTGATGGGACCGGATACCATGATGTTCGTTTTCTGAATGTTGAGCTTTAAGCCAACTTTTTCACTCTCCTATTTCACCTTCATCAAGAGGCTTTTGAGTTCCTCTTTGCTTTATGCCATAAAGGTGGTATCATCTACATATCTGAGGTTATTGATATTTCTCCTGGCAATCTT
>SJYE01007417.1:9186-19750 GCA_006408755.1 Eudorcas thomsonii | reverse complement strand
CTGATTTCGGTGTTGACCATCTGGTGATGTCCATATGTAGAGTCTTCTTTTGTGTTGTTGGAAGAGGGTGTTTGCTATGACCAGTGCACTCTCTTGGCAAAATTCTATTAGTCTTTGCCTTGCTTCATTCTGCATTCTAAGGCCAAATTTTCCTGTTACTCCAGGTGTTTCTTGACTTCCTACTTTTGCATTACAGACACCTAGAATGAAAAGGACATCTTTTTTGGTTGTTAGCTCTAAAAGGTCTTGTAAGTCTTCATAGAACCGTTCAACTTCAGCTTCCTCAGCATTACTGGTTGGGACATAGACTTGGATTACTGTGATATTGAATGGTTTGCTTTGGAGACGAACAGAGATCATTCTGCCATTTTTGAAATTGCATCCAAGTACTGCATTTTGGACCCCTATTCTGACCATGATGTCTACTCCATTTCTTCTGAGGGATTCCTGCCCGCAGTAATAGATATAATGGTCATCTGAGTTAAATTCACCGATTCCCAGTCCATTTTAGTTCACTGATTCCTAGTATGTCGACGTTCACTCTTGCCATCTCTTGTTTGACTACTTCCAATGTGCCTTGGTTCATGGACCTGACTTTCCAGGTTCCTATGCAATACTACTCCTTATAGCATCGGACCTTGCTTCTATCACCAGTCACATCCACAGTTGGGTATTGTTTCTGCTTTGGCTCCATCTCTTCATTCTTTCTGGAGTTATTTCTCCACTGATCTCTAGTAGCATATTGGGCACTTACTTGCCAGGAGCCAGCATGGGGAATCCCGCCCATGGCAAAGGTTATGAGGAAGAGGCCTGACAGGTCAAAGGCAAGATCATGCCTTGAGGGTCCCCCTGGACTTTCTCAGGTATCTATCCCAAAACTAGAGTCTATCTACATTATTGTATAATGCCTGTCACCAACTCTTCTGCCATCAACAGGGGGCTATCCCCTACCACTTTTCTCTGGAAAAAGTTAACTTAGAGCTCCAGTTAGCAGTCTCCTGCATATAAAAGGAGGGTCTCAGCTCATACCCCTCTGATGGCTCTCTAACTTGCCTGATAGGTTTACCCGGACTTTAACATTTACGCATGTGATTGTTTACAGCTCCCAATCACGAGAGGCACGAAGTGTAAAACATCTTAAAGATATAGAACCTTTTTGAAAGACCTAAAAATTATGTTGGTGAAGGGTTTCATTGTTGAGTTATGATTGCTGCCAGGCCTCCATCTTTTAGGCACCTGGGAGGATATTAATCAATGTATGGGATGCAGAAATATGAATATAGTAGTTTGATGTTAGCAATACTAGCTTTTGAGTTAATGAATTTTCTCTTTGTTATAAATCACTGTACTCCTCTTTCCTTGTTATAAATTGTTATATTCTTGCTATGTAAGAATGTAACCTTAATTAGTGCTTTCTGAGAGTGGCACCAGACTTTGGGAAGAACAACACGTTTAAGGCAAATATGTTTTCTGGTTGATGGACCCTTATCAGGAAAGGGCCATAAAATGCTACTAGGCCTCCTGGCCAGAAGATGATGTAAACCACCTAAGACCTGTGTATATAGCTAAGTATGCAGAGGGAAAGCCTGGTCTCGATAAGGGTCAGGGCTGCTGACCCTGCATGACTTTGTGTTATCCATTGATCTCTATGTATAAGTAAAAGTATAAAAGCTTTCCTGGAAAATAAAGGATGAACCAGTTTCTTGGAAATCCGGCTTCCCCTATGTCTTCTTTTCTTTTTCTCCTTTTCAGGCTGAATTTCCGTTTGGAACATAGAGACTCACCATGTCTCCTTATTTGTCCGGGCTTCTAAGACCCACGTGAGATGGAGCCCAAGGCAGGGCACCCTTCGCTATTCAAGCAGGTACCTGTGGCCTTACGTAGACAGTGTAAGCCCCTTGTCTCAGGGCTTTATTTGGCTTTCTATGCAAACCAAGAGCAATACAGCCTCTTTTTCTCCTCTGTTTTCTCTCCTCTCTCTTACTACACTATTCTTCCCTAATCTCTCTGTATATCTCTACTTAAATAATTCTTTCCTAATCACCGACTCTGTCCCCACTTCGAATTACCCTTGATCCCCCAGGGCTGTACCCCAAACCTACTGACCTGGGGAGTTCCTCTTTCAGAGTCCAATCATTTTGCCTTTTCATACTGTTCATGGGGGTCTCAAGGCAAGAATACTGAACTGGTCTTCCATTCCCTTTTCCAGTGGACCACATTCTGTTACACCTCTCCACCATGATCTGCCCGTCTTGGGTTGCTCCACGGGCATGGCTTGGTTTCACTGAGTTAGACAAGGCTGTGGTCCTAGTGTGATTAGATTGACTAGTTTTCTGTGAGTATGGTTTCAGTGTGTCTGCCCTCTGATGCCCTCTTGCAACACCTACCATTTTACTTAGGTTTCTCTGGTATTGGGCATGGGGTATCTCTCCAGGGCTACTCCAGCAAAGTGCAGCCACTGCTCCTTACCTTGCATGAGGGGTATTTCCTCACCGCCACCCTTCCTGACCTTCAACGTGAGATGAGTCCTCTAGGCCCTCCTGCACCTGCACAGCTACTGCTCCTTGGACGTGGGGTTGCTCCTCCCAGTAGCCGCCCCTGGCCTCGAGTGCGGGGTGGCTTCTGCCCCTGACTTTAGATGTGGAGTAGCTCCTCTTGGCCATGCTTAGTGCACTGGTCACAACCACTTGCACTTAGTGTGCCAGTTGCAGCTGCCTGCATTTAGTGCGCCGGATCCTCTATGTAGAAAACCTTAAACACACCTCCATAAAACTACTAGAGCTAATCAATGAATATGGTAAATTTGAAGGATATAAAATTAATACACTGAAATCTCCTGCATTTCTATACACTAGCAATGAGAAAACAGAGAATATAAGGAATAATCCTATTTGCTACTGCAATGTAAAAAAAAAATACTTAGGAATAAATTTACATAAAGAAGCAAAATACCTATATATAGAAAACTATAAAACACTCATAAAACAAATCCATGACACAAATATTTGGAGAAATACGCTATGTTCATGGATTGGAAAAATCAATTTAGTGAAAATGATTATACTACTCAAAGCAATCTATAGATTCCATGCTATCCCTCTCAAGCTGCCAACGGTATTTTTCACAGAACTAGAACAAATAATTTCACAGTTTGTATGGAAACACAAAAAGCCTCGAATAGCCAAAGCAATCGTGAGAAAGAAGAATGGAACTGGTGGACTCGACCTGCCTGACTTCAGGCTATACTACAAAGCTACACTCATCAAGACAGTACGATACTGGAACAAAGACATAAATACAGATAAATGGAACAAAATAGAAAGCCCAGAGATGAATCCAAGCACTGGTGGACAACTTATCTTTGACAAAAGAAACAAAAATACACAATATACGATCTCTTTAACAAGTGGTGGGAGAAAACTTGTCAACTACCTGTAAAAGAATGAAACTAGAACACTTTAGAACACCATAAACAAAAGTTAACTCAAAATGGATTAAAGATCTAAATGTAAGACCAGAAACTATAAAACTCCTAGAGGAAAACATATGCAAAACACTCTTTGCCATGAATCACAGCAAGATTCTCTATCACTCACCTCCCAGAATAATGTAAATAAAAGCAAAAATAAACAAACAAAACCTAAATTGTCGAAGTCCAGCCCCATTGGATCCAGGGTATTCGAAGGTGAGATGGAGTTGGCATCTTAGAAAAGAATTATTTAATTAGAAATATAAGAGAGATTAGGAAGAAATAGAGTAGTAGGAAAGTTTAGTGGAGAAAAGATGCTGAATAACTTGGTTTCCGTGGACAGCTAATAAAACCTCGAGACAAGAGGTTTGCATCATCTACATTAGACCACCAGTGCCCACTTGAATAGCAGAGGGTGCCCCACCTTGGGCTCCCCCTTGAGTGGGTCTTAGAAGCCAGGGCAAGTAAATTGACGTGGTGAGCCTCCTCGTTCCAGATGGGAATTCAGCCTAAAAAGAAGAGTTAGGGAGAGGAAGAGAGAGAGAGAGAGAGAGAGAGAGAGAGAGAGAGAGTCAACACGGAGGGGGTGGGCAGATTTCCAAGAACTGTTCGAGAAAATAGTCTGAGAAACTGGTCCATCCTTTATTGTTCAGGAAAGTGTTTTATACTTTTGGTTGTCCATAGAGATCAATGGATAATACAAAATTATGCAGTATCAGCAGGCCTGACTCCTATTGAGGCCAAGCTTTCTCACTGCATACCTAGCTGTATTCACAAGTCTTATGTGATTTGCATTATCTTCTGGCCAGAAGGCCAGTTAGCATTTTTACGGCCCTTTTCTGATAAGGGTATGTTAACCAGAAAACTTATTTGCCTTAATAGTGTTGTTCTTCCCAAAGTCTGGTGCCACTCTCAGAAAGCACTAAAGAAAGTTACATTCTTACATAGCAAGGACACAGTAATTTATAACAAAGAAAGAGGAATACAGTGATTTATAACAAAGAGAAAATTCATTAACTCAAAAAGTCTAGTGTTGCTAACATCAAAAACTACTATATTCCTTTTTCTATATCCCAATTACATTGATTAATATCCTTCAGGTGCCTAAAAGATAAAGAATATGGAGGCCTGACAGCAGTCATTGACTCAACAGTGAAACCCATCACCAATATAATTTTTAGCTCTAAAGGATCTATATCTTTAAGATGTTTTAAGCTTCGTGCCTCTCGTGGTTGGGGGGGGGGCTATAAACAATCACAAGTTGTAAAAGTCTCCAACTGTCAGGCAAGTTAGAGAGCCATCAGAGGGATTTGAGCTGAGACACTCCTTTCATATGCAGGAGACCAGTTGGAGCTCTAAGTTAACTTTTTCCAGAGAAAGATGGTCAGGGATAGCCCTCTGTAATGTCAGAAGAGTATAGTATAGCAGAAAGTAAACAGACAGATTTTAGTTTTGGCATAGATGCTCAGGCAGAGGACCCCTTGAGACCTGACTTGTCTTGCCCCATCAGATCTCTCCTCATGACCTTGTCATGGATGGGATCTCCTGTGCTGGCTCCTGGCACTAAATAAACTTACAAGATTTTGCATAACGAAGGAAACTGTAAGCAAGGTGAAAAGGCAGCCTTCATAATGGGAGAACATAATAGCAATGAAACAACTTACAAAGAATTAATCTCCAGTTACAAGCAGCTCATGCAACTCAATACCAGAAAAATAAATAACTCAATCAAAAAATGGACCAAAGAACTAAACAAACATTTCTCCAAAGAAGACATACAGATAGCTAACAAACACATGAAAAGATGTTCAACGTCACTCATTATCAGAGAAGTACAAATGGAAGCCATAATGAAGTACCATCTCATGCTGCTCAGAATGGCTGCCATCAAAAATCTACAAACAATAAATGTTGGAAAATGTGTGGAGAAAAGGAAACCCTCTTACACTGTTGGTGGGAATGCAAACTAGTCCGGCCACTATGGAGAACAGTGTGGAGATTCCTTCAAAACCTGGAAACAGAACTGCCATACCACCCAGAAATCCCACTGTTGGGCATACATGCCAAGGAAACCAGAATTTGAAAGAGATACGTGTACCCAATTGTTCATTACAGCACTGTTTACAACAGCTAGGACGAGGAAGCAAGCTAGATGTCCATTGGAGATGAATGGATAAGAAAGCTGTGGTACATATACACAATGGAATATTACTCAGCTACAAAAAGAATACATTTGAATCAGTTCTAATGAGCTGGATGAAACTGGAACCTATTATACAGAGTGAAGTTAGTCAGAAAGAAAAACACCAATACAATATATCAATACATATATGTAAAGATTACAAAGATGGAAACAATGATCCTATATGCAAAACAGCAAAAGAGCACAGGGGTAAAGAACAGACTTTGGGACTCTGTGGGAGAAGCCAAGGGTGGGATGATTTGGAAGAATAACATTGAAACATGTATATACCATATGTAAAATAGATGACCAGTCCATGTTTGATGCATGAAACAGAGCACTCAAAGCCAGTGCACTAGGTCAACCCAGAGGGATGAGATGGGAAGGGAGATGGGAGGGGTGTTCAGGACGGGAGAGGGTGGGGGACGCACATGTACACCTGTGGCTGATTCATGTCAATGTATGGCAAAACCCAGCGCTGTCAGGAAACATTTAACAGGAGGCTTCCTGTGTGCTGTTTTGGATCTGTCAGGAACACTCTGTTACTGAATATTCAGGAATTAATAAGAGAGGCAAGCCTCCCCTGGGGGCTGAGGAATCCAGGAAACTCCTTCATTAGTTTTTCTATATGATGAGAAGTACCTTCTTCCTATTAATGAACCATATGGTAAAAGTGATTATTTACAACTCTCTTCTCTTTCATATTAATGACCTCATGTTTCCTTGATAACTTGTAAGTTTTTATTTTATCTCTGCTGACAATAGCTATTCTTGTAAGACAGTATAAATACCTACATAATGTTGACTAAAACACCTTTGCTCCATCAGAACTTTGGTTCCCATGTCTTTTTTTTTCTCTCTCTCCCCCCCCCCTCTCCCTCTCCCTCTCCCTCTCTCACGTTTTCAGGTGGGTCTCCTGGAGCGCTGAGGCTCTCTGAGTTCACTTTCCTGCACGGGCTTCTAAGACCCTCTCAAAGAGGCTTTCTGTGCCTTCACCCCATCGAGAGGGCATCCGAGGCTTTCATGAACAGAGCAAGCCCCGTGTCAGGGACTTTATTGGCTTTCTACATAAACCAAGGAATATAAGCCTCTTTCTCTCTCCTTTACTTTCTTATCAGTTGACTCTGGACCACCAGGTGCTGATCCATTAAAGGACGTCAACAAGTGGTGCCCAGAACTGGAGCTTGTTACATGTATGCAAATTTGGACGGAGTGACCCCAGGGGCTATTGAGGCCAGTAAGTACTAAGACATGGGTAAAATGGCTGGTAAGCCCCATCACTTTCCTACTTTGCCTCATCGCATATTTAAAGTTCAGGGACTGAATGAAACATATGTTGATTTTTTAGCTAGATTACAAACTGATATTTCCCATACTGTAATTGGAGAAAAAGCCAAAAGTCAACTAGTTAAATTATTTGCTTATGAAAAAAGCAAATCAGGAATGCCAAAAAGCTCCAATTCATGAGACAGGGACTATTATTGATTATTTGAAGACGTGGCAATCTAGGATTAGAAAGTCAAAAGATGCAAATGCTAGCTGAAACAATGGTTGCTGCCTTAAGAAAGGGAAATGAAGGATGCTTTACATGTGGAAATAAGAACCAATTAAAAAGGAACTGCTCTAAGAAAGCTAAAAAAAAAGAAAGAAAAAAGAAAAAGCCTCCAAAAATCTGCCCTTGCTGCTGTAGAGGAATACATTGGGCCAAAGACTGTAAATCTAAATTTGACATTAAAGAGAAACCTATTCCAAGAAACGTCAAACAGGGGACCACCCAGTTCTCCTTCAACAAAAACCAGGGGCGAATTCCATCATTTCCTTCAAAGTCTCAACATCTGGCAGTGCTGCCATCGATATGCCAGCTTTTTTTTTTTTTTTAGATCATATAAAGTTAATAACCTCAATTCATGTGACTGAAAACTATTTAATATTAAATATAATGTTCATTTAAATATAAATATAATTTAAATATAATTGTTTGCTAATCTAATTAAGACATGTCTTAAGTTATCAGCATTATATAATACTTTTATTATGCCTAGGCTTAAGGTAAACTAAATTTGTCAACAAAAAGGTAACTCTTTATATATATGTATATATAAATATATAAATAAGATGAAAACTTTTAGATAAACTCAAAATAATTATATTTTAATAGAATATTCTATTATTATAGTGTAAAATACCTTCTTAGGATTGAGATAATTTACATTTCTAGAGTTGTACTAAACTAAATTAAAAAAGTATATTAAATAGCTAGGTCATTTTCAAATTAAATAAGGTTTTTCAACAGTAATTACTAAACATTAAATTCCTCTTTAAAAAGTTTTTCTTACAGAAGAATGAAAGAGATTTTAAACTATTAATAAATATATAATGTATATATATATATTATAAATATATATACTATAACAAATATATTCACCAATCTATAAAATGCTAACATACAAGACACTTCAGAGTTGCTAAGGAAAAGTAAGATATATCCTTTTAACAAAAAGATATAAGATATGACAAACTCAGATATACATTCCACATTTCCCCTAGGGGCCAGTGCTCATTTAACAAACAATACAATTATTAAAATAACTTGGAAGAATGATGAGCCTATTTGGACAGAACAGTAGCCCCTCACAAAAGAGAAATTATAGGCGGCTGAGAGGAGCAACCCCACGTCCAAGGAGTGGTGTTTGCATGGGTACAGGAGGGCCAAGAGGAGCTACTCCACGTTCCAGGTCAGGAGGGGTGGCAGTGAGGAGATACCCTTAGACTACAGTAAGGAGCAGCGGCTTCACTTTGCTGGAGAAGCCATGAAGAGATGCCTCACATCAGGTATCTTACCCCACAAAGGTAAGAGAAACCCAAATAAGACAGTAGGTGTTGCAAGAGGGCATCAGAGGGGAGACACACTGAAATCATACTCACAGAAAACTAGTCAATCTAATCACACTAGAATCCCAGCCTTGTCTAGCTTAATGAAAATAAGCCATGCTCTGTGGGGTCACCCAAGACGAGCGGGTCATGGTGGAGAGGTCCGACAGAATGTGGTCCACTGGAGAAGGGAATGGCAAACCACTTCAGTATTCTTGCCTTGAGAATCCCATGAACAGTATGAAAAGGCAAAATGATAGGATACTGAAAGAGGAACTCCACAGGTCGGTAGGTGCCCAATATGCTACTGGGGATCAGTGGAGAAAAAACTCCAGAAAGAATGAAGGGACGGAGCCAAGGGAAAAGTAGTACCCAGTTGTGGATGTGACTAGTGATAGAAGCAAGGTCTGATGCTGTAAAGGGCAATATTGCACAGGAACCTGGAATGTTAGGTCCATGAATCTAGGCAAGTTGGAAGTGGTCAAACAGGAGATGAGAAGAGTTAACGTCAACATTCTAGGAATCAGGGAACTAAAAAGTACTGGAATCGGCAAATGTAACTCAGATGACCATTATATCTACTATTGCGGGCAGGAATCCCTTAGAAGAAATGGAGTAGCCATCATAGCCAACAAGAGTCCAAATGCCGTAATTGGATGCCATCTCAAAAAAAACAGAATGATCTCTGTTCGTTTCCAAGGCAAATCATTCAATATCACAGTAATCCAAGTCTATGCCCCAAAGAGTAATGCTGAAGATGAGGTTGAACAGTTCTATGAAGACTACATGACTTTTTAGAACTAACACCCCCAAAAGATGTCCTTTTCATTATAGGGCACTGGAATGCAAAAGTAAGAAGTTGAGAAACACCTGGAGTAACAGGTAAATTTGGCCTTGGAATACAGAATGAAGCAGGGCAAAGGCTAATAGAATTTTGCCAAGAGAATGCACTGGTCATAGCAAACACCCTCTTCCAACAACACAAGAGAAGACTCTACAAGTGGACATCACCAGATGGTCAACACCGAAATCAGATTGATTATATTCTTTGCAGCCAAAGATATAGAAGCTCTATACAGTCAGCAAAAACAAGATTGGGAGCTGACTGTGTCTCAGATCATGAACTCCTTATTGCCAAATTCAGACTCAAGTTGAAGAAAGTATGGAAAAACACTAGACCATTCAGGTAGGACCTAAATCAAATCTCTTATGAGTATACAATGGAAGTGAGAAATAGATTTAAGGGACTATATCTGAAAGATAGATGGAGTGCCTGATGAACTATGGACTGAGGCTCGTGACATTGTACAGGAGACAGGAATCAAGACCATGCCCATGGAAAATAAATGCAAAAAAGCCAAATGGCTGACTGGGGAGGCCTTACAAATAGCTGTGAAAAGAAGAGAAGTGAAAAACAAAGGAGAAAAGGAAAGATATAAGCATCTGAATGCAGAGTTCCAAAGAATAGCAAGAAGAGATAAGAACACATTCCTCAGAGATCAATGCAAAGAAATAGAGGAAAATAACAGACTAGGAAAGACTAGAGACGCCTTCAAGAAAATTAGAGATACCAAGGGAACACTTCATACAAAGATGGGCTCGATAAAGGACAGAAATGGTATGGACTTAACAGAAGCAGAAGATATTAAGAAAAGGTGGCAAGAATACGCAGAAAAACTGTTCAAAAAAGACCTTCTTGACCTGGATAATCACGATGGTATTATCACTCATCTAGAGCCAGACATCCTGGAATGTGAACTCAAGTGGGCCTTAGAAAGCATCACTACAAACAAAGCTAGTGGAGGTGATGGAATTCTAGTTGAGCTATTTCAAATCCTGAAAGATGATGCTGTGAAAGTGCTGCACTCAATATGCCATCAAATTTGAAAAAGTCATCAGTGGCCACAGGACTGGAAAAGGTCAGTTTTCATTCCAGTTCCAAAGTCAGTGTCAAAGAATGCTCAAACTGTGACACTATTGCACTCATCTCACATGCTAGTAAAGTAATGCTCAAAATTCTCCAAGCCAGGCTTCAGCAATAC
>SJYE01007415.1:428200-443701 GCA_006408755.1 Eudorcas thomsonii | reverse complement strand
TGGGGAGTGAGGGAGGGTAGAAAGAGGGGAGGGCTGCCTACCCCTGGGCCCTGGCCCCTCTAGTCTCACAGTGAGTGGATCCAGGGTTGGGAGAGGGGGTTCTTGGGGTCAAGGTCAAGGTGAAGTCTAAATCTGAGTTGGTCCTGGCTCCACCCCCACCCTGCGTAACTCCTCTGCTAAGAATACACAACCCTGGAACTACAAAAACATCCAGACAGGGTAAAGTAGAAATAAAAGTGTGGATAGTCAGGAAAAGATTGACAGCCCAGGGTGGGGCGGTGGTATGCAGAGTCTGGCAGCATGGTGTGTGTGTGTGTGTGTGTGTGTGTGTGTGTATATATGTGTGTACTGGGGAGAGAAATAGAACATGCTTTCTTTTCCCCTACTCAGCAGAATGAGGCTGTGCTGTTTTTCTCCAAAAGCTCTCAGAACCTGCACCCCCACAGAGTCCCCTACAGACCCATAGAAAAGGGAGCCTCAGAGGGGGATAATCTGGGAGTCCAGATACATCGATTCTGACACCTAGGTTTGGGTGGCTTCTCCCATGGGAGAGACTTTCCCACAGGAGAGCAGTAGGGGCCAGGCCTTGGGTGTGATTTGGAGATAGGAGGAAACCAGGAGGTTAGAGGGAAGTGGGGGGTGCTGGGAGGAGTTTAGCAGAGGCCAAGGAGGGCACTGGGCTCCCCTGGTGGCTCAGTGGTAAAGAATCTGCTGCCAGTGCAGGAGCCTCAGGTTTGATCCCTGGGTCGGGAAGATCCCCTGAAGGAGGAAATGGCAACCCACTCCAGTATTCTTGCCTGGGAAATCCCATGGACAGAGGAGCCTAGTAGGCTTCAGTCCTTGGGATTGCAGAGTTGGACACGACTGAGGGACTAAACGAAAACAAGGAGGGTACACAGACTCTGCAGGGCAGCCAGTCATTCAAGTCAGCCCTGCACCCAAGACCAGCGGGCCAGAGGCCACATTCCCACATGGACACAGATGGCCACCTGTGTTCTAAGAAGTTCTGAGGCAGGAATGCCTCGGTCCCTGAGGGAGGAAGTTATAGGGCAAAGGAAGAATGTTTGGAAACATTATGAGTTGAACTGAGTCCCCCAAGAAAGATCTCTGGTCCCTCCAGAGGGCTTCCATCGTTCTCGCCCCTCGTGCAGTATCCTCTGAGACCCCCTTAATTCCCACCCCTCATCCAGAGCTCCCAGCCCCTACCCTCCCACAAGCTGCCCCGCAGCCCCTGTTCCACCCGCCCCACCCACTGGATGCACAGTGGCTGGGTATCTTACCTGAGAGTTGAAGCGGATCTGACAGACATTGCAGGAGATGATGGGCCGCTTGGTCTTGAGCAAGGGTCCCCCAAAAGTGTGGGAGAGTACAGCCTTCTGCACAGGGTCCATCTGTGGAAGCAGGCTGGGGTAAGCCAGGGACCCCAGCACAAGCTCATGTCCATCATAACCCCAATGGCAGCAGCTGGGCTGAAACAAAGTGTCCGGAGCTTCCTCCCCACTCCTCAGTGGGCCAGAAGGCCCCGAGCCTCGGTTTCCTGATTCTCTCCCAGCCCAATCTTCATAGCACTCGAAGGGCCCTGAGACAGCCACTGGCTCAATGCTCCCATTTGACAGAGAGTAGAAGTGGCTTGCCCAAGGTCACAGCAGGTGTCATAGCAGAGTTGGGACTTGAACCTGCACTCCTGCATCCATCTGTTATACCATGAAGATTGAATCCTGTCACAATGACCTTTTTCCTGAGCTAATCCACCAGAGGCCCACTTAGGAAGTCCCCAGAGCATCCCAGATCCTAGGGCCTTCAGCTAAAGCCTTTTCTGGCCTTTCAACCAAGCCAAGCCAAGGAGACAGATGTTCCTAGCTTCCCATTTTTGGGCCCCAGGTTGCCCTAACATGCTCACTCCCTGGACCTCTTAAGAGTAGCAGTTTCTAGAGGGAGTAAAAGAACTCAGGTAAGAGTAGATGGATCCAGTGACTAATGGGGAATAAAGGGAAGCTAAGGAGCCAGGCTGGCCTGAGGAAGCCCAGGCATCTTCTGAACTCCCTCTCTCTGGTCACAGGGCTTCTAGGGCAGGGCTGTGGGGCTGGGCGGGATTAGGAACGGCCTCTGCCCCCACCCTGGATCAGCAGATGTCTTTGCAGTGTCCTGCCAAGAGTTCACATGAGGAGGGAAGAGGATGGGAGTTTCTCTCTGAGGCTTTCTGCTATCAGAGGATGAAGCCAGGGGCCCAGAGGCATGAAAACTGCCTCCCTGCTCTTCCTCCTCCCTTCTGGCCCCTCAGTGGCTGGGGAGAGGCAAGCTTGGAATGCAGCTGAGGTTGTGCAGGACTGGGTGATCTCTCATAAGCTTAGAACCAAATGAGAGCTGAAACCTTATCTCCTATGATTAAGTGGAAAAAAACGTTGCTGGAGACTGGGGGGGGGGGGGTCCATAGCTCCTTAGGCGAGGCCCTCCCTGTGCCCAGGTCTTCATGATTCCCAAGGAGGCAGTGATGAGAGACAGGAATAAGGAGCAGGGTGAAGAAGGCGGTCTGGAGAGCCCATACATCCTGGCTCCTCTCTGCTCCCCTGAGTTGTCTCACTGGCTGCTTGGGGTTAATGTCAAGAAAGGGGCTTCAGCATCCCTATGAAATAGGCCACCCCACTTGGCAGTAGCAGAGGCAGGAGCCAGGTTCAGATAACCAGGCTGACAGACAAATGTCCATTGCCTGGCCTGCCCATGGCTGGAAGCAGCCCCTCTCAGTGGCTTACTCTTCACCTCCTGGAATCCTAGGTCCTTTTTGGGGAAAAGCCAAACAGGGGAAGACTGGGTGTGTCTGTGTGTGTCTAGGCAGGCTATGATCAATCTGTGCAGGGGTGGAGTGTGAAGGCGTGTCACGTGCTGTGTGTACATCATTTATGGATCAACATTTCTGTGTCGGGGGCTCTGCCGAAGCCATGAATGGCCAGGTTGTGCAATCTTCAGCTGAGTGTTTATCGGTGTGAATATACGATGTGTTTGGCAGAAAGATAGACAGACCAAGTTGGAGACAGGCTTTAATCACAAAGAGGAGACCTGTGACTGCACTCGACTCTCAGGCCCTAGCCAACAGTCCTCCCTAATCAGGGACCCCCAACCCTGCCCAGGGATCCCCACAGCTCCTGGACGTCCTCACATGCTGGGTGGGGAATGGAATTCAGCCCAAACAGAAACCCAATCTGGGCCAGGAAACCTAAGTCAAAGAAAACTGTAGGGAGAGAGAAGTGGGAAGGAGAGGGGGACACAGAGGCCCTGGGTTCTGTCTGTGCCCCACCCAGCACCTCAGCCTGCTCCCCAGGGTGGCTGAGGACCAGTGCCCTGAGGATGACCTGGGAGTTGACTGTCCCAACATCCATCTCCTGCCAATAGTCCCTCCCCGGCTTGGGTCCTTCCTGCAGGGTGAGAGCCTTTTCCTTTGCACACCCCACTCCTCAGGTTTAAGTCCATGAACACCAGCTAAGGGTAGGGGTAAGTAGAGAAGAGGGCAGCAACCCAGCCAGGTGGGTCCTTCCCAACCTGTCCTTTGGGAAGTGAGGAGACACGGGGCTGAAGGTGAAGGCTCCTGGGCCCAATCCTTGCGCAGGTGGAATGTGAACCACTGAAGTGCTGCTCCAGGTCAAGGTCAAGAGGCCCTGGTGACCTAGATGAGGGCTCTCTGGGGAGGGTGGAGGCCAGAGTCTCCCAGAGCCCATTCCACTCCAGAGCCCCTTCCCTAGGATTTTGGCCTAGACGCTGTCTGGCAAAGTCCACAGAACAGTCCCCTCCCACCTGCCCTCCAACAGCAGACATGAAAGGGAATCGCTCCTCTAAGCTGGGGCAAAATGAATCAGGAAGGGCAAGGGGGAGGGAAGGGGGAAACCAGATCAGGAACGCGAGGGGGGGCTCTGATTATATTTCCTTCCATTGCCCTTTATCTGATGGCACCGCNTGGAGGCCAGAGTCTCCCAGAGCCCATTCCACTCCAGAGCCCCTTCCCTAGGATTTTGGCCTAGACGCTGTCTGGCAAAGTCCACAGAACAGTCCCCTCCCACCTGCCCTCCAACAGCAGACATGAAAGGGAATCGCTCCTCTAAGCTGGGGCAAAATGAATCAGGAAGGGCAAGGGGGAGGGAAGGGGGAAACCAGATCAGGAACGCGAGGGGGGCCTCTGATTATATTTCCTTCCATTGCCCTTTATCTGATGGCACCGCTGCTCCTGTTTGACCACCCCACTTCCCCATCCCCCCAAATAAAGGCAAAAAAGGGAAGGGGATGGAATCTCGGGGATGGGGAGACCTGAGGGGCAGGAAGGATGAAACATGAAAGAGAGGGGGCTAGAGGATGTCCAAAGAGCAGGTGGAAGCTGGTGGGGGAGGGATGCTAAGAAGAGGACTAAGGCTGAGATGGGGTCAGGGCTGCATTAGGGATCTGAGCAGCGGCGTGGCAATCGGAGGGTAGGTGTAGGACCTGATGGGAAGTCTTAAGATTTGGGGGACTTCGAGGATCTAAGAAACAGAGGCCAGGGTATCCAGTATGGTGGCAGCAGGCTGCAGGGCGCCAGATGGGATCCGGAGATTTGTTAGGGCCGCGCCGGTCGTGGGGGATGGGCCGGATAACCCGAGGACCAGGCGGAGTGGTAGGGAGTCGGGCAGGGGCGAGCGGGCGGGGATTGGGGGGGGGCGCTGCGGCAGCGGCGGGAGCCAGGGAGAGAGGAGGGGCCGGGTGGCTTACCCNNNNTTACCCTGCGGGACCCCGGGGGACGCGGCTCCATGGCCCGGGTTGATGGACCCGGGCGGGGAGGCCGAGCCGGGCCGGTCCGGGCAGGCCGGGGACGCGGCGCTCGTTGCCCGGGTGGCTCGGGGCTGTGCGCCGGGCCGGCAGGGAGAAGGGGAGGCGGCGCCGGCCCGGCCCGGAGCCCGCCCCAGAGGCGGGGCCGTGGGAGGGCCGAGCACGGGGGCGGGGATAGGGAGCTCGGGAGGGATAAAGGGGCGCTAGGGCGAAAAGAGGACGGGGTGTCCATGCCCAGACACTCGTTCCAGGAAGACCTGGTCCTGGTGAGCGGCATGGGCCAGACACCCCATTGGGCTTCCTCCACTGGAGACCTTGCTGGGGCTTATATCCCTACCAATCCCATGGCCGACCCTGTTTCCCTAGCTTGGACCTTTCTCCTTTCTCTCACCCCTTCCACCCTCGCTCTTCTGCTAACAGCTTCCCTTTCGAGTCCCCAGACGACCCTTCTCCTGCTCCCTCTCTCCGTGCCCCTTTTACATGTCACTTCCCCTGCTAGGGATGGGAGACGGTGCCCAGGTACCCAGGTGCCAGGCACTGCTTTCCTAGTGTCTCCTCTGGATGGTGGAGCTGGGGTCGCCCAGGGCAGAAGCGCAGAAGCGACCTCAGGCTGGGGACATCATCCCTAACCTCTTCCCACCTGCTCCGCTCGCCCGCCACCTGCTGGACAAAGAGCGTCCGGAAGAGCTTATGCTTCGTGCACTTGCTGCCCTCTGGCGGTCGAGTGGAGACAGCACTGGGGGACGAAGGCCAGGAGGGCAGAGCAGCCCACTCCCCCAAACACTTCCTTATCCTTTTCTGGATAAATCCTAGGAGATTCCGGCTCTCTCATCTCTGGATCTCTCCCCCTCTGTTCCACCTAGGGCTGAGAGATGAGAGAAGCAGGGGCCAGGATGCGGAGAGAGAGAGGCTGTCTTTGGGAGACAGTGAGGGATATTCAAGGGCAGAGGGATGAGTAATGCAGGGAGGGGTCTAAAGAGTAAGCACTACCAGAGTAGGAGAGATCTGGAAGTATTAGAGCAGCGAAGGAGAGACTCTGCCATGAATAATAATATCACCACCACCATCTAATGTTGATTGAGCCCTTGGAATGTGCCAGCCTGTGGACTGAGCTCTTTGCATGGATTATCTAATTTAATCTTCACAACCACTATTGGAAGTAAGTACTATTATTATCTTCGTTTTATAGATGAGGGAACTGAAGTTTAAAGAGGCTAAATAATTTGCCAAGGTCATAAGCTAGTAAGTGGCTGAACTGGGATTTGAATTTAAACCTGGGCAGCCTGACTCCAAAGCCCTGTACTTAACTGCTGCACACCACTGCCAAGGCCTGTCTGCAGCTTTTCTGCAGTCCTTGTTCCCCTGCAGAATTTGACACTATTGATGCAGCCTGCCACACACCTCGCTCGGCTTCTCCAACTCAACAAAAACCCAATTCTGTCCCCACCCCCTCCTGTGGCTCCTCCATTTCCTTTGCTGGAGCCTCCTCTGCCTAGTTCTGCATATTTCCCAAGGCCTGGGCCTTGGCCAAACTACCTTTCTCTCTCTGATCATCAATAAAATAAAAACAATAGAAATAACATAATAATCATAGCAGCTTACCTTGAAAACTTACTTCATACTAGGCATTATGATTATGTAATACAACTCGCACAATAACTTGTGAGTTGGTACTATTGCTGTCTTATTTTACAGCTGATAAAATTGAGATTCAGAGTGGTTAAGTAATTGGCCTAAGTCACACAGTCAGAACATCAGTTTGAAGTCTGTCAGTCTGATGCCAAAGTTGGTGTTGCTCAAAACCTGGTCACACTCTCTCCAAGCTTATCCATGCTCCTGGCTTTAAATGGCTCGTCCCCACGAGAGGCTGTGGAACCATGAACCCAAGGAGTCAGAAACCTGGGATTATCCAAGTGAATAGACTAAGTAGCTTTGTGACCTTGGGCAAATTACTTGACCTCTCTGGGTCTGTGTTTCCTCGTCTATAAAATGGGGACAAAGGGGACTTCCTTAGATGTCCAGTGGTGAAGACTCTATGCTCCCAATGCAGGGGACATGGGTTTGATCCCTGGTTGGGGAACTAAGGTCCTGCATGCCGCATGATGTGGCAAAAAATAAAAAATAAATGGGGACAATGATGGGAGACCTGAGGTTAACTGTCAATCAGGTATGCAGATTGGGGGGAAAGTATTCTCAGCACTTTCTGCTCCAGTCACACCCAATCAATTGCAGTTTCTCAAATGCTCTTTTCTAGTCCTTGTTTCAGTCTGGAATATTCTCTGAGGCCCCTTTGTAAATCCTACTAACAATTCTTCAAAAGCCCAAATCATAACATCAATGCTCCAGCTTCAATCCCTTTTTCCTCCACTGTTGTTTTTTTTTTTTTTTTCTGCTCAGCTCCAGTTGGTCCCTCACTACATCCAGTGAGTCTTTTCTGATACTCCTTTGGGCTGCCTTACAAGCTGCATGCCTCCAGCACAGCTCTTCTCACACTATAGGGTAAATGCTAACTTGTTATCTTTCCTACTACACTGTGAGCTCTCCAAGCAGACTGAGTCGTGTGTCCCTGACACCTGGTGCAGTGCCTGGCACATAGTAGGTNAGTTGGTCCCTCACTACATCCAGTGAGTCTTTTCTGATACTCCTTTGGGCTGCCTTACAAGCTGCATGCCTCCAGCACAGCTCTTCTCACACTATAGGGTAAATGCTAACTTGTTATCTTTCCTACTACACTGTGAGCTCTCCAAGCAGATTGAGTCGTGTGTCCCTGACACCTGGTGCAGTGCCTGGCACATAGTAGGTGCTCAAAAATTTTTTCATTCAATTGAATTTTTGTGACTGTCTCTTTTGCCATATTTCAAACCCTTCCTCTGCTTTGCACTATAGATCATTTCATGCACATCTAGACTTCTTCCCTGAATATAAGCATCTTTAGGACTAGAACATGTTATATTTACCCCCACATCTCCATCATATCTAGGACAGCACCCTGCTTATAGTCACTGTTCAGTTTTCTTGTCTATAAAACATGGAAAAAAATGGCAGCTACCTCATAGGGTTGCTATAAAGATTGAGATATGAAAAATGGTTTGTAAACTTCAAGTGCAATGCAAATGTTGATTTGGATTCTCTGAGAAGAGGTTGGAGGGAACAGCAGGTATAAAGAGAACTCTTTTGGAGTTAGATGCTCTGGGTTCAAATCATACCTTAGGCACGTACTGTGTCAACTTAGATACATTCCTTCAGGGCCTTAGTTTCTGTCTTCCTATATGTCAAACTGGAATAATAGTGTCTACG
This sequence comes from Eudorcas thomsonii, assembly GCA_006408755.1. Taxonomy (NCBI): domain Eukaryota; kingdom Metazoa; phylum Chordata; class Mammalia; order Artiodactyla; family Bovidae; genus Eudorcas; species Eudorcas thomsonii. Next base: position 435,619 of record SJYE01007415.1, on the reverse strand, counting down.
TTGTTGGGTAATGATGAAGATTAAATGAGCTCACATATAAAGAAACATTTATACTGGTTAGGACTCGCTTTTTCACTGCTGAGGGCCCAGGTTCAATTCCTGGTTAGGGAACTAGGCTCCCATAAGTCACCCAGTGTGGCCAAAACGACGACGACAACGATGACAGAACCATTGACTGCAGTGCCTGATGCATAGTTGATGCTCAATATGCTCATAACTGGATATGGTTTGATGGTGGGTTACTTGAGTTGAATAAAGCTGAACTTTCCCCAACCTTTAGCTCCAGCCAACTCTCCAGGCCCCTGTCTGTTGGACATTTTTGGTTCAGTGTCCCACCGGTCTACCAACTCACCATGTCTTCAAGTGAGTTCAGCAGCCTCACCCCAGGCCAGCCTCCTCCTCAGACCCCCTGCCTCTGGCAAGGTGACTTCTTTCTCTCAGTCACCAAGGCCTGAAACCGGGAGTCATCCTTGACTCATCCTCTCTTTTCTCCCCCAATTCCCAAACCCTGGTTGGTCACCGTACCCTCTCGACATTTCCCTGGAAACATCTCAGCCCTCCCGCTTCCGCTGCTCACTCTGCTGCTGCCATGGGCCCAGGCTGGCTCTGCAGGTTCCCCTGCAGGCTCTGGACAGCACCTTGCTTACAGTCAGTACTCCCTTTTCTTATCTGTAAAAGGAGGGTAAAATGGTAGCTACCCCATAGGGTTGCTATAAAGACTGAGATATGCAAAATGCTTTGCAAACCTCCAAGTGCAATGCAAATGTTGGTATTGCAGGGCCAGCCTCCTGACTGGCCACTGTCCTCCAGCCTTTGCTCTCTTCCCTCCTGCCCCACTCACCTGCCTCCAACACTGCTTCTCCAGCTCACTCTCCTGCTCAAGAATGGATAATATCTCCCTATTTCATATTGCATTAAATCTAGACAACTTAGCTGGCTTTTCAAGCCCTACCACACTAACCCTCCCCACGCCAACAGTGGGCTCCAGGGAGATGGAGCTTACAAACAGGCTGCCTATGCCCTTGTGGAGTCTCTCTTTCCACCTCCTTGTCGTCACTGCCCCCAATCTAGGTCTCATGACTTCTCTCGATGGTGGACTGAATGAGATGATTCACATAAAACACCCAGCACAGTGTCTGGCCTGTAGCGAAACTTCAACAATTATTAGCTATTATGGATATTGTTGTCAATAGTATACCAGAAAGTCAACGATGCTTGTAACTGACTAGAAGTGAGGGATGGGGCCCTGAGATAAGGAATTAGACAGAATAGGAGAAGGCAGGGATGCATGGATGGATCCGAGGGAGAGAAAGAGCCGGGTGGCGGGAGGGTGGTGAAGGCAGACAGGCAGGTTGCTACTCACAGCGCTGTAATTGCTGAAGAGGCCCAGGGTGGGTGCTGGCTCCAGTGGGAAGGGCAGGATCTGCTTGAGGTCCAGTGGGGGCTGCATGATCGGGGGCTGCCGTAGCAGAGGGAGGGGCCCTGCCCTGCTCAAGCTGCCTAAAGGGCAGAGAAAACATTTTGTCAGGCAGGAAAACTGACACTTGGGAGCCCCACCCAAGCCTGGCTGTCCCAATCCCCAGCTGGGGGCCCCAAACTCAGAAGTGCGACCGACCCCCTTCACACACATTTCCCCCTGCTGACTGGCTCCGGAGCAATGGAGCAAGGTGCCCTGTGGGCCTGGGGGAGGGTGCAGATCTGTGGTTCTTCCCTTCGGGGTGATTTTCACTTCCCCCTCTCCAGCCTCCCTCCGCTAAGACCTTCAGGCATTTTACAAACCCAAGATCTCAGGCCTTATCTGCAGGCCGCCTGGCAGACCAGCAGGACTGGGAGTCCCAGATCCCTGACCACTCCCTTCTTCCGGTTTTGCTGTCCCCCAGGGAACCCCAAAGGCTTACCCCAGGGAGAACAATCAGGTGAGTGATTCATCCCACTGCTTAGAGGGGAATATTCAGACCTGGATTTGAAGGAGGGCTGCTGAATCTTGCAGGCTCCCCAAAGAGTTACGATTTTGTCCAATTGTAATTCTAAATGAACTATCGATGTCTGGGGTCAGCGAGTGGCATTTGATCTGGGAGGCGGGCTGACTGGGACCATTCTCAGAGTCCCTTCTCCCAACTGGTCTGTCTTCCCCAGGCACTTCTGTTGGTCGCTGCCGGAATGTTCGCTCCGGCTCTGCAGGAGGAGCTGTGACCGGCCTCTGGGAGGCGAATGCCTGGGTCTGACCCCAAGGGGAAATGAAAGTCCAGGCCAGCCACGCCACTACCCTCCCTGAAACCTTCTCCTCCCACAGAGCCATGGGAGGAGCCCTGCCAGGCTCCACGGGGTGGTCCCCAAGGCCCTAAGGACCCCTCTGGGCTTCCGCTGGCCCAGTTCCCTTTTAAAATCTTACTGTCCACCGGTCAGGGAACTCTGGCTGCCCTTCACGGCTCCAGCAACCCCCTGCCAGCACCAGGGGTTCCCAGGAACAAAGGCAAACCCAGGAGGCTGCAAGCTTAGCCCCGTCCTCCCTTGACCTCACTGGGGCAGAGGGTCCCGCCTCACCCAGATCCCTTCCTGCTCCCTTCAGAGACGGCCCCCTTTCATACCTTCAGTGTCTGGTGCCCTCTGCCCCCAGGCAGTGGCCTGGCCCTGGCCCCCCAGGGGCCTGGGCCTGACAGCGTCCCCTTCCTTGGTTCTGCCCCCTGCCCCCTCCCTTGCNGGAGGGCTCAGGCACAGCTGGGGGCAGGGAGCTGGTCCAGGAAGGTTGGAGGGGTCTGCCTTCTTCACCCACTGCTATGACTGCGTGGTCACCAAGGGGCCTGAGGCTGAGAGGGGTCAAGGCTGCTGGGAGCTTGGGCGGCAGACATCTAAGGACTGAAGGAGAAGGGTGGGATGCTTATCCTTGGCCCTTGGGCAGCTGGGGGTCTGTAAGTCATGTCCATTCTCTCCTCACCTTGAGGTTGAGAGGGGGTGGGGGGGGCAGAAGAGAGACAAACAGGCAGACAAAAGTGAGTGAGAGAGAACGGGAAAGACTGACAGAAGCAGGAATAGGTGACTGAGAAAAGGGACATAGACGCTGAGAGAGAATAAGATAGGGGACAATGGAGAGGTGAAGAGAGTAAAATGAGGGAGAAACAGAACACCGCAGAGAAGCTGGACACAGAGCTAGGGATAAGGGCAGAAAGACCAGAAAACAGAGAGAACGAGAGAGGAGAAAGAGGAAGGCACAGACTGATGGGGTGGGGCAACCGTCTCCCCTTCCCCTCTGTTCCCCCCGTGGCTTCTCCCTTCTGTGCCCACCCCCTCCTGCCTGGCACACAAGGCCAGGGCAGCCTTAACGAGCCTCGGGCGGCATCAGGAATGGTGAGAGAAACCTGAGCGCTCCCAGTGTCCCCGGCACCCAGCACCCAGCAGCTGGTTCGGGGCTGGCATTTGCCCCGGCCCCAGAGAGGGCAGCAGCTCAGCTCCCTGACCCTTTCCCTGGCTCAAGACTCTCCAGGTCCCCACCCCTCAAACACCCATCTCAAAGGAGAGAGGTGAGTTCTGCAAAAGGCAACAGAAAAACAAATATATCCAGGAATTCTGAGTATTAGCACATTTCATCTCTGAGGGAACAATTCTATGCAGTAGCTAAAAATACTAGGTTTTAACCATTTGACATATGAAGAAACTGAGGCTCAGAAGAGTTACAAAGACTTGGTTGATGTTACACAGCCTGTAAGTATCAGGGCTGAGATTTCAATGAAGATCTATCACCCTCTGTAGCAAATTCTTCCTCTGCTGCATAAACCCGAAGTGCTCCAGTCTAACTCTGAATTCAGCAAAGATATGAGCAAGGCTTCCATCTTGTCCAAGGAGAGGAAATGGAGAACAAGTTCCATGCACCTACTGGGGCTGGAGGAAAAGAGGTAGCCATCACTTGGTTCCCTCTGGCCAGCAACTCATCTTTTCCACTGACATGAGCCCAAGGGTGGGGGGAGGGAAGGGGAAGTGGGAGAAAGGAACTAAGGATGGAGTGAAGTGAGGAACCCAAATAGGCAGCTAGAGATTCGTGTGTCTCTTTCCCAGAGTCCTGGGTCCACTCCACTGAGAACTGGGGTGGAAGAGGGGCAGACGGCAGCTTATGGACCCAGTGAGCAGAAACAGGCCCCTTGGTCTGATAGCCCAAGCCTCAGTCCTTTCCTCTCCTTCTTGGGAATAATAACTTTATTAATAACTTGCCACTTTCTGAGGGTCCACTGTATGCTAGGCACTGTACATACACGCCTCCGTGTGGATGGCTCCACTGCTCACTAGCTGGGTGACTAGCTTGTTTCCCAAACTCTCTCTGTCTCACTTCTCCTTTATCAAAAGAGAGAAATGGTATCTTCTGTTGTGGAGTTTTTGAAAAGATAGAACAAATCCATGTACAGTGCTGGCCTGCCACAAAGAAAGCTCAATAAATGTTTGCTAAATAAACAAATCCTCATCTTTTAGATGATGGCCATCAGATCAGAGAGGGGGAGTTACTTGACCAAGGTCACACAGCCAGTGAGGCATTTGAATCTGGCTGGCTGGCTCCAGACAGGGCTTTCAGGCACCACACTTTACTAGGGGTGGAAGAGGGAGAGGTAAGAATATAAAGAGGGCTTCGCAGGAGGAAATGAAGCAGGAAATCTGGGGCTTCTGATGGCTGGTTAGGTGAGGGCTTCAGGGGCGTTTGGAGGAAGAGGAAGTAGACAGCAAATCAGAGTGTGTATGTGTGCGCTAGTGCACAGGCCTGTGGGCGTGCGCACCATGTCAGGCAGGGCAGGGAGGAGCTGGGGCCTGGCTGGGACAGGCCACTCCAGAGGGAGACTCATTAGAGTAATTACCACCAGCAGATAGAGCCCCACCCAACTCTGCTGGGAGAAGCCAAATGCTTTGTTAGACTGTTCCCAGCCACTTTAGGGGGTGAGGTCTTGGTCCCTTGGATGCATGTCCACTTGCCCATTTCTGAGCCCTGCCTGGCCCTAGGCACTTTGATCTTGTTCAGGTTTCCCCTCCAGCACCAAGCCACGACCAAGCCAGGTCAGACTCCTTCCATCCCGCTCAGGGCTGGTCTTTTCCTTCCTTCCTTCCCCAGAAACTCTGACCAGGTGGGAGTCCCAGCCCTGGCCTCTCTTAGGTGGGCCTAGGGCCTGAAGCTCCTATGGCAAAGAATGGGAGTGCCTGCCGTGAGCTGGCTCTGGGAGTGGCAGCGTCTGGTAGGAACAGGATCCAGAAAGGGTGCTAGGGTAGGGCTGCAGGTTAGTGTTGGTCTGGAGATTAGACCGGGATGAGATTCAAATCAGAGAGGATTTGGGGTTAGGGTGGCAAATGTGTTAGGGCCCATGGTCGTGGTCGTGAAAAACAAGGGGTCAACACTGTGTTAAAGTGGGGAATTATGCTCTGTGTTAAAGTGGGAATTATGCTCTCATTTCAAAGGAGATTGGCATCTGGACTTGAATCTCATCTCTAATCCATTTTTTTCTCTTTAGGCCTTTTGGTCTCTTCTAAACCCCAGACATTTTTAAAACTAGGGGGTTCGGGAGGAGAGCCTGGAACCCCTGGATCTTGCTTTCTTGACCAGCTCTCAGGTATCTGTCTCCTGCTTCAGTTTCCCCCGTCTTGGCAGGAGGCAGGCTGAGTGCTGGGAAGGCTTTGAAGTCAGAGATGAAAGCAACAAGGGGATGATTATGAACAACTACTCAAAACATCATCCTTAATAACCCTGGGGTGGATGTGGGTGGGGGCAGGGCCTAAAGGGAGGAGGTGGCCAGGAAAGGAAGAAGGAAGACCCCTGGAAAATCTTCCCCAGCCTGACTGGAAAGGCCTCCTTCAATGCCCCTAACCCCCACAACACCACACCAAGGGCCCAGTTGCAAAGGAGCATAAGAAAAGCTCAGAATAGGGAACCTGAGCCCAGAATCACCACCTTAAACCTGGGCCCACAGTCTAGTTCTTGAGCAGGCAGGCTGGGCCGTGCCTGCTGGGCAGGACACCCACACACAGCTTCAGTGGACCTCAGCATTTAGAACCTGAAAACCTTAGAATGGGCCTCCGGCTCAGCTGGCAGCTCCCTCCCTCTTTCTTTCCTTGTCTAAGAGAGCTAGGTGTGTGGCCCACCAGGCTTCCCACAGGTCTATGGGCTTGGCACAAGGAGGGAGTTAATTACAGTGTCTGTCCTCAGGAAGATGTGGTGGGGGTCCAATTGGTGGCCCTGGGCATTCCTCCTGTGGTGAGGTCTTGGTCTGGTACTAGCAGAGGTCCTCTCCAGGGCCTACTGACCAGGAGAAGCACAGCTCCAACTGGCCTGTCCCAGACAAGCGTGGTGCTGCCTCCGGGGTTCGTGCCCAGGGTGGGGCCAGGGTGTGGGGATTGCACAGGTTGGAGGAGTGTGGAGCCTGTGCTCTGGGACCTGAATCCAAGTGTGTTGGTGGGGGTCACACAAGGGTAGGGATTGTCGAGATGGGAGGGGAGTCTCTTCCCTGCTAGTGATCCTCTTGGGAAGGAAGGCAAGCAACCAGTCATTCGTGCCTCAGTCGGCTCATTCATTTAATGGATCTGATGGAGTGCCAGGTGGAGGGAGGCAGACATGGAGTGGTGAGAGTGAGGAGATACAGGAGGGGGAGAGAAAGAGATGGAAGAAGGAGGGCAGAAGGGGAGAGAGACTCCTAGTGGGAGTCAGTAAGGGTCAAGCCAAAGAAGAAAAGCAAAAGAGCCAAGGAGGCACCAGCAGAGGGCTGAGGCGGGAGCCAGGCAAGCCCTGGAGCGCCAGCATGGAGCCAGGTGTCCCCGGTGGGGGCAGGGAGCCCACAGGTGCCTGACCTGGTGGGCAGTCTCCCATCACAAACAGGGACCAGGAGCCGGCCTAGCCAGGGCAGGGATCAGAGGTTCGAGGACAGAGCACAGTAGTCCACCGGCAGACTATTGTGGAGGCAGGGGCCTGGAGCCGGGATCTTGAGAGTCCTCTCCTCCCCCACTCGGGGCTCCCTTCCCATGTAGGTCATGAGGCTGGGGTGGCTGTGGTTGAAGGGATGGCGGAGCCCCGCGGGAGTCTCCCTCCCCCATCTTAATGCTCTCCGTTGCCCCTTCCTCTGAAGGTGCCCCTCAGCCCAAGGCAGGTGGGGGTTAGGGTGGGGGAGGAAGGAAGAAGAAGGAAGCCGGGAAGGAAGGGCCCGGGCCGCCAGAGCTGGGAGAGAGAGGGGCAGGTCCCGGCGTGTTGGGGCAGGATCCTGCGGAGGCAGGATCCGAGCCGCAGGGGCCCTGGGATGGACAGTTTTCCCCCCTGCTTCTCCCCAGACCCCTTATCTTCAGCCCTCAGGTTCCCATCTCCCACCACACACACCTCGAAACTACACCCACCATCTTCTCCCCTCACTCGCCCCCCCCCCACCACTTCCTCCTTTCCCTATCCTGGGTCCAGAAAAGGGTCGG